>CM039139.1:14594966-15080915 GCA_022036555.1 Microstegium vimineum
GTCAACAACAATAGGCACAGAAGGAAGCAATATCTAAAATATGGATGAATCATTAAGCTACAAATGTCTGCAGATGCATAACAGAAAATACCATATCATTTACCCCATATATAATTTTTAAATTCAGAGTGTAGAGATAAAATAAAAGCACACAAGTTTCTAAATCATTGTAGCCAAGATACAAACCAAGACAGACCCAAAAATCTATAATTAAGCATAGACACTTAAAACAGATGCAACAAAATGAGAACGAGACTAATGCAACCATGTTAAGGAATGAGGAAACTAACATATAATTGTGACTAAACTGTCGCTAAACTCGCACGCAGGCCCACACACAGAGAGTAACTCGAGAAGATATTAAGGCACGCCCCAACAGAGCCAAAGCTTTAATGTATTGAAGCAAGCAGATAACCAATACAGGGACTATATACAAGTTAAAACAAAAGTTGCTTTGATAATGCAGCCTGTATATATTCAGGGCAGACAGGTTACTTTGACTGAAGCTCCACCTACAGACACTTAATCAAACTGGTGTGAGCTAGAATACATCTAGTATACAGAATTTACAGGACCTTCCAGGTATCAGATTATCACAACTCACACGATTCCACCATGCCTAAAACTGCTATCCCCTCCATCAACACTGGAATCCAAACCTGGTGAATCATACCATTTTGTTCCAGTGTAAAATCCCTCTACATGAATACCTACCAAACTTGGGTCAGTTACCATGGTGTCATCATGCATCAATGGCTTGATGACCTTGGAATCCTCCACACCATCATCATCCCCACAGTTAAGAATACTCTTCGCATCAAAGTCACCCACATCATCCTTAAGCATCCACTTGTCACACTTTGGGCTATCGACCATGAGCATCTTCCTATCCTCGCACTCTGCTGCCATCCTATCCCACGAGACAATAGGTCCAAGGCTTGAGCCAAAGTCGGTATCATCATCATCAAGCATCTCATCATCCTTGCAGAATGCTTGATCATGCTGGTCTAACTGGTGAGATACATCCCCTGACCCCCATCCCCTGACTTCTTCATTGCCTACCATCAATGTCTCATGTTGGTAGACATTACCCTCCAAATTAAACTTCCTAATCCTGTGCAAAACCTCAGACAACTCAGTGGACAGTGACCCTAACAATTCTGGGTGCATCTTAGCCACCTTCCCTTCTAGCAAGAGAACTTCTGATCTCAGATCCCGTACTTGGTGCAGGACCGCCTGGTGCGAATCATCAATATCAACATCTTCATCCCCCTTTGCTGAAAAGGTAGGATCACCTTCCTCACTAACACCATAAATGTCTGGATCGAACTCAAGAGCTCCCTTATGACCAACCAACCTGTGAACAATTCGTGCATTGCCATCAAGTGGCCCTGGCTCATGCCCTGAGTGCACAGCGTAAAGCTTGAACACTGCAGTGCCCTCCTCCAAGTACACAAAAGTCTTGTCTTTTTCATTATAATTAGCTATTGGCACAATTGCCCGAATACGGAACCCACAACCACACCTCTTTGACTGGTATGGCTCTCGCTTTAGAACCCGCGTCTTCTTACCCTCGGAATTACTGGCTGAGGATGCAGCAGTCCCACTACTTGAAGTCGGGACTCCAGCCCGATGGCACGCATAATCTTTCACCTCAGCCATGAAGGGCTTATACCTTATATACTTCTGCCTTATACAAAGGACAACCTTGTGCTTGGCAGCCAATTGCTGTAACCTACGAGGCACATCTCGAGCCGGCACATCCAATGTCTCAGTATATTCAAACCTGCGCCGCCGCTTGCCACGTCCAGGAGATGATATAGCAGAATCAGGTAGGCCAGCAGGCGCAGCTTTACAAACGGGGCACGCAGCAACACATACACGGATAAATGATTCCGGAATACCGTAGAATTTAGCCCCCACGGTCCAGGACTGCTTGATGCGGTCGACGGTGTCCTTGAACGCGAGGTGGCGGAGCAGGTCGGGGTCGGCGTGCGACTCAGAGACTATGTCCCTCCACATGCCGACGTGGGAGACGCGCTGCGCAGCGTTGGACTTGAAGTGAAGGTGGCGGCCGTCGGGCGACGCGGCGAGCTTGTCCTGGATGCGCTTCCACGCGGTGAGGTAGGCGGTGTCCTCGTTCCGGTCCTTCCAGACGGCCCGCCACGAGGCGAGCACGGAGAGCGACGTGGCGCCGCGGACCTCGTCGGAGGAGGCGGGGCGGCCCGCGCGGATGCAGCGCAGCATGAGCCCGTAGGAGGCGGCGCTGAAGGTGTAGAACTGCGACGAGACGTGCGGGGCCGGGTCGATGGACGGCAGCAGCGCGAAGGGGGCGGAGGCGCCCACCAGGCTAGGATTCTGGCCGGGGATTTGAATCAGCGCCTCGTCGTCGGCGTCGGCGTGGAGGAGGTAGCTGCAGGGGCTAGGATTCGGGGAGCTAGGGTTTGGGTCCGGCGGGTGGGGTGATTTGGGGAAGGAGGAGGGGAGGAGGGGATTCATGGCGGAGATGGTGGGAGACGGCGACGAGGTGGTCTTCGGCATCTTCGGAAAACAAAATTTCTCGTCGCGATTTTGGGGGATTTTTCCTCTCCAGTTTCACTGTGCCCGTGTGTGCAGCTAGCTATATACTACACCTCTGGTTTGGTTCGCCGGTCATCTTCCTCGAGCTTTTTATCGACCTATCTATCGCCTCTGCAGTCTGCACTGCTGCGTGTGCCTCTGTGGACTGCGGCTGTGGGGGACGGTGAGGCGGGCCGTGCCGCACTCGTGTGACTGCAAGACGGGGCCGCCTAGCGATGTGATTCATGGGCCGAATGTCAGTCGGTTTGGCGCTTTCGAGTGGGTCTGGCTCCGGTCCGGGCGATACCTCTCCTGTCTGCAGCAACTGCGCTGCTTGGCTTGGCCAGTTGGTGTGCCAAGAGGCTAGAGGGTCACATGATGCATATATCATGTTTTCTCCGTTTGGTTTATCACCTATGGTATAGTATTTTTATCTCATGATAAAACAACCAGAAACAAAATCAACTGCAAAAACGATCTATCGAACAGTCCACTCATCTGCAAGAGTTGGATGGCACTTTGCTCTGAACCAAAAGTTCGCTTGCTATGGACCAAGAGTTCACTTTCGTCGTCCTGAACTTTGCTAGCTCGGCGAGGCACATAGCCCTTGCTGCCACCTTCACCAAGGGTTAGTCTTTTGTTTCAGGAACCTAGAATTGGAAGTGTAGAGATGTTCTGATAGAGGTTGTTACTAGGAGTTGCCAAACATATAGCTTGCTCTTGAGTATCAAAAAATGAGGCATCAACAAAGTTGGGAATATCATGAAGTTTATCTTTTGTCACGTGACACTTTGTTAAGATAGCAAATCAGAAACATATAGCCTGTAGGATCCAAGTGATCTTTAGGAACAAAAGAACTGAGTCTCATGGAGCAAAAAAACAAAATCAGGGCGCAATCGTTAAGACAACGCACACACCCATACACTGAAGGAATTCTAGATCGGACGGCATGGGCCATATCAAATTTTGGTAAGTACTGTATCATTCATCCAAGATCCGTGCATTTTATTTTATAACCCGGCACCGTTTACATTTGAACCATGTAAAACCTTATAAAGGGACATATATTTCAGGGAGCAAATGGTAACGCCATCTAACCTAGTTTGTATTGTTGGTTGCTAACAATCATCTGTTTCTAAAATCCAAAACTCTTAGAATCCTCTTTTCAAGAAGATAAACATATTTAAAATGAGAACATACTTTTGTTTTTAAATTGCTCCACCTTATACACAGCAGTAGTCTTTAGAACACATTCGACTCTCGTATTGTTACGAGACAATAACAATTCACAACTAGGTTGAAACAAGGGACAATAGCAAGTCACGGAGGTGCAGGTGAAGAGTAATATTCGCCCACAACATTATGATGGTTTCAATGAGAACATTATGATCTAGAAACCACCCCGCTTCAAAAGCATCAGGAGGAAAATCACCCAACCATAAAGATTTAAATGGTAAGCAAAAATCATGTCGTATGGTTGAGGGAACATGAATACCATATCCATCGCGAGGTTATAACACTAACCATATGAAGCTCCACTAGTTGTGTTAACCACATCTTCGACTCCTTTTCGAGCAAGGTTATAACAGTAACAATATAAACTCGATCCACTAGTGCCTAGTGGTGTTAACCACGTCTTAGACTTCTTTTAGGGCAAATATATTGATGTCGTATACTAGATAATCTAATATAGAACCATATAATCTTAAGATGATCAATACAAAACATGTACAATGATAGCCTTTGTATTTCTAAACTATCTCGTAGTAACTCACAATTTCTTAGTTCGTGCATATATAGAAGAAAAAAACATTGTGAGACAAATGACAACGGTAACAACTAACAAATACAATGGTACAATGACAGCCTTTGTATTTCTAAATTTTGTTTTGCAAAACAACTTATTTCTCACATTTCTCTTTTTTCACACCCATAAAAAATCTACTTGATATTACACAACAATTTAGGTCCAACGTGATCTCATATTTGCACTAAAGATTTTTTTCGAAAGAAGCACATCAAACTTTAGAAGATGTCACATCGAGTGTCTGAATACTAGTTAGAAGGACTAAATATGAGCTAATTATAAAACTAATTATAGAAGCCTTGATTAGTTCGCGAAACAAATCTATTAGAAATAATTAATCCATCATATTCGCGAGACAAATTTATTAAACCTAATTAATTTATCATTAGCACATGTTTACTGTAATATCAATTATAAAATCATAGACTAATTAGATTTAATAGATTTGTTTCTCAAATTAGTCTCGATATATATAATTAGTTTTATAATTAATCTATATTTAATATTCTAAACTAGTGTTAAACCTCTCAACTGTCAGATAAAAAAGAAACAAGACACCCTCACAAAACACTGTCCGCCTCCTTGCCATTCTCAAGTCACACTACTCTTTATCTCTTTCCTCTATCCAAAGCCAGAAACCCCCCGAAAACATCCCCGGCCATGCCGACCGCAGCCCAGGTCGCCGCCACCTTCCTCTCGTTCCTCTCCTCCTCCTCCACACACCACCCCACCCCCTCCTCCTCCGTCTCCCTCGGGACAAACCCTGTCCTACCCGTCTCCCTTCGGGCCGCTGTTACAGGTGGCCCACGGCTCGCCTCCCGCCCCCGGGGGCCGCCGCGTCGGCGCCGCCGTCGCCCAGCTCCCCACCAAGTAAGCAGAAACGATGATACTCCAACCTCTCACCGACGTTAATTAGTCCTGATCTTGAGCTATTACTTTATTTCCTTATCCCTTAGCCTTACATCTCTTGGAAGTTAGCACATTGATATGCATATGCTATTACTTTGCTTCGAATTTTTTCTGTCAATTTACTGAATAATTTGATGGTATCCATCCCCGAAATTATTGTGTCTTTAGGCATGCGGAGGTAGCTTCTGGGGAGAAGAAGATCAGGTTAGGTGACTATTCTGTAGGTTCTTCAGGGAGCATTAGTGTCTATTTGCGTTTGACATGATGATTCCCCCAGATGGTCATCAAGGGCGGTGCGGTCTTTTGCGATGGCGGAGCTAGAGGCCCGGAAGATGAGGTACCCTACCACAGGCACCGAGGGGCTCCTCATGGGCATTCTTGTTGAAGGTGAGGCAAGGGATCTTAGATACTAAGTCACAGTAGTTTGCTTTTTTGCTAATTATGGAGCCATGTCATAACTTAAGTGCATTGGACTAGCTGTGAATTGTGCGTGTCTAGAACTCAAACAAGTAAAGATGATCTATGAGCTACAAATCGTAAGGTTTGTGGAACTCAAACAAGTAAAGATGATGAGCTAAGGGTGTGAAGATTCAGAATGTAGCTGTAGTGACAGTTTTAATGAACCCGAATGCATCACTAACTACATATGATTGTTGGAACTGATTTGTTCTTGAACGTGCATTTTGTATATGGTGTACATGGCTAGAAACGATAATTATATAAAAACGGTTCAGTACATCTACATGCTTCATAAAAATATGGTACAGTGATCAGTGACACAAATTTAGTGCATAATAAAAAAACTACTACCTCTCCCTTCAGTTCCAAGTGTAGGTCATCTTAGCCTTCTCAACTTTTCTCCAAATGTTGGCCATTTCAAAACTTTTGTGGATCTTTTGCCATTTTCTTCCTAACTTGCCCCTACTTAATAAATGCTATCACACATAGACGAATAAAAAACTTGACCTGCGGGGGATAGGACAACCCCTGGGCATTGCATTAAGAAGAACTTCTCACGCAGGTCGAGAAAACCCCTGAACCTTTGCCCCACCCATACACAACGGCACCGTAGTCCGTAGCCCATGTGAAAACGATCACGATCGGGGCTGGGCCTTAGACTTGTGCTTTGGCGCGGGGCAGACAAGTTTTTGTTTTAACTCCAGCCTGAAAATTCGCTCCCACGGGTAGTTGAACTCAGGATCTGACGAGCGCTACTCAAGCCACCTAACCAACTCAGCTAGAGGACCTTTTGCACTCACTGATGAATGAGCCATCTTTTCCAATACATAATAAATGAAGGGCACTAAGGACATTTGACATCCTTCATTAATCCTTGTGCACAAATCTAAAATGATCTACATTTGAAATCAGAGGGTAAAAGCGTCAAGGTGTTATTGTGTGATGAACTACCTTGTAGACTAGATCATCTGTTGGCTGGCTGATCTAGTTCTCTACTCTTACAGCATCTATATATGAATAGATAAGTAACAACTATAGAAGCTTCTAATGATGTAAAACCACATCAAGCCAAAAATTCATGATGTTGAGATATTCTAGCCTTTCACATTATCCATGTTTGGTTCAAGATGTAGTAGGCATTTGACCTTTAACCTATCTTGCTGATGCAGTTAGGAGTTCAGACATGTTTTGTTTTCTGGCAATCTAGTGTATGCTAAAAACAACAATCAAATGCTTACAAGGAGCCTTTTAGATCTTATTTCAGCAGTTCTAGCTCACTTGTCATATTGTTGACAATGTATCCTTTCTTATCCTTATAACTGGCACCTAAGCTATAATTAGTCCACATGTTTTACTGGGCAAGTAAGCATCATTTTAGTAACTCAACGCAAACTGTGGGGAATATGCTATTACCTTGATAGTGCCAGCTTTGATCTAATATTTCTTTTTATTTATTTGCCCCATTTGTGACACATGTTGCATTACTTGAGCTGCCAGTCCATTATTTCAGGAACTAGTGGTGCAGCAAAACTTTTGCGTGCTAATGGAATCACACTTCTCAAAGTGCGTGAGGAGGCAGCGAATGTGCTTGGGAAATCAGAAATGTTTTACTTTAGTCCCATGCATCCACCATTGACAGAAGCTGCACAACGAGCTCTTGATTGGGCTGTCAATGAAAAACTGAAATCAGGTAATTTGTGGTCAACATATGAACCTCCATTGCTGTCCATCACTCAACATCTGAATTGCTTCTATATAGTGTCACCTCCTGATTACACAATTTGCTTAATTGCTTATAGTATCCAGGTATGTTCACATATGTGTGTTGTTGCCCCCCTAGAAATTAAGCATGAATGAATTGTTTTCTTAACCTGAAGTCATTTCATCACATTGTATAGTCTATTTTGCCTCCCAGTTCCCTAGTTCCCAAAAAGCATGCTATCATGGACATACTTTAGATGGCCCAGAACCCAAGCAGCACGACCATGCTGATGCCCGGCACCCACATGGCAAGGGCAGGGGTAGAAAAGGGTAGGGACTCTTGATCTATATCTTGATTAATCAAAACTGATAAAATCTCCTGCTGTGCATAGATGAGACGACTTTACTTTTAAGAAACTTATCTGTAGAATTAAGCAAATAGATAACAACTCCAACCAATCTAATCTAATATCTGACAGAACTAACCCACACTGGGCCGGTCGTGATACTATTCACATGACCAGTAGGCAGTACGTGCCAATCCTATGGGATGTGGTTTGGCACTGCTCCTTCACATGGGCCTGCTGGATATGACACATGCTCTTTGGCCCTCTTCTTTGCAGGAGGTATCTAGTTGCCTCCTATCTTAACGCTGTTAGAGGCGACAGCGAAAAAAGGATCCTCCGCTCATGGTTTATGAATGCTTTTTTCCCAGCATCAATGGTCCCCGGTCAATGTGACTTCTAGAAATTTCGTTTTCATACAAAATAGATTAATATGCAATGCTTTGCAACACGTAATTCTGTATTAGCATCACTGGAGATTGTAATTGTAACTGCCTGTGTACCCTGCTAACCAGTAATCACATTGTTTGCTATATCATTTACTGGTTAGGCTTGTTCCGGTGACAGGGTGTCCCTTTATTTCTTTATATTTTCTTACAATTTCTCTGGAGCTATAGTTTCCACACTAGAGGCAGTTGAGCTAGGTTCTAACTTAAAACATTTAAATTGTAGAGTTAAATGCACCAGGGGCCCTCAAACTTGTAAGTGTGTGTCACATAGGCCCTTGAACTTTGAAAATGCATTTTTGACCCCTTAAACTTGTTAAGCGGTACACATAGGCCTCTGAACTTTGAAAAAGCATTTCTGACCCCCTAAACTTGTTAAGTGGTACACCACAGACACATACTTGCCATGTGGGTATTTTTTTTTGCCAATATGGCATTGCTACTTGGCAAAAAATTGAGCATCAAACCCCTGAAACTCAATCCGTGTTTCTGTCATCGGTGTAGGAGCTGCCTCCGCATAGAGGTGCTCGTGAGGAGAGCATCTACGGCCGGAGGATGGGGTGGTGCCATGCTGCGTCACAAAATGTACGACCCTAGCTGCCAGTGATGCTTCTCCTAATTGTAAACCAGACCACGTTCGTGTGGACCCAGTCGGCAATGCTTTTGTACGTTGCTTCGATCATACCATGGTCAGTCATGCGCAGAAGCATTGCTGACAGGAGTCACATGCCTGCGGTTTGGCCTACAACTAGGAGAAGCATCGCTACCTGACAGGGTCGTGCTTTCTTTGACGCGCCACCTCACCCTCGAGCTGTTGATCCTCCTTTCGGTGTCCTTCCTGACGACGAGCACCTCTGTGCGGAGGTGGCTCCCGCGATGATGATAGTGACACGGATTGGGTTTCAAGGGGTTTGGTGCATCTTTTTTGCCACCTAGCAACACCACATTGTTAAAAAAAAGCCCGCATATCAAGTATGGGCCTGTGGTGTACTACTTAACAAGTTTATGGGGCCTAAAATGCATTTTCGAACTTCAAGGGCCCATGTGTACCATTTAACAAGTTTAAGGGGTCACAAATGCATTTTCAAAGTTCAGGGGCCTATGTGACACACGCTTACAAGTTTAAGGGCCCCTGGTGCATTTAACTCTAAATTGTATTCAATTCTTCTGAGAACATGTTTCTGAAACATGATTTATACTCTGGAAGTATAATGATGTTTCTAAGATGGATTTAACTATTACTTCATCTTGTTGAAACCAATTTCTGTATATCATGAACCCATCTCACTCAAAGGATTTTACTGCAAATGCTGGCATAAAACAGAAACAACACCAATAAAGATGTAACAGACATTTTTTCCCGAAGTAAAGGAATATCCCGCCAAACATCAAACCTTACTATGTTTGCAGTGGTGGTACTAAATTGTTTGTGATTTAACCTGAATGGAAGATTTGCCCACGCCATTCTTTCAATAGTTCAATAAAGCTGTATCAAATCTGGTTCAGCGGATATAGTTGTGGCCAGAGGATTAAAACTGATGGTGCTGTTTTTTTGTATGCAACCCATATTGAGCTCAGCTTTTGTTGCCCTTTCAGCTCAGTGTATCACCATGTGATGATATATTCCAAGATGAGTGTCCACTAAACTTACAACAGGACCATTGTTTGTTCCATGTGTTGTATTTTGATGAGGTTGATTTGGTTAGGATTTATCTCATTTTGTGTGGGACCATATTTATTCCATGTATTGAATCTGAATGAGGGGAACCAGCCCATAGATGCTTTCTTGGGTTGATTCAGGCATGCAAACTGAAGTCTTGTCTCTCTGTCTTATACTGTTTTTGATGGGTCATGATTTATGAATGCTTAAGCTTGAAGGTGCAATAGA
Source organism: Microstegium vimineum (assembly GCA_022036555.1). Classification (NCBI taxonomy): domain Eukaryota; kingdom Viridiplantae; phylum Streptophyta; class Magnoliopsida; order Poales; family Poaceae; genus Microstegium; species Microstegium vimineum. The sequence goes on from CM039139.1 coordinate 14,605,080, forward strand.
CCGCGAATTCAAGATGTTACTTGATCCAGTCTGACATGAGATATGAAGGCTTGCAGGAGGTTGTTTGTGCTTTTGGCACTTAGAGCACATTTCTGTCCTGATGCCATTTTTGTTCTATCCCTGTGAGTAGGACCTGGAATTTAGGTCATGCATTCTTGGTATTGAATGGATGGGTAGGCATCAACTACAGTTTTAGTTCTAAATTATTAGTAAGAAACCGTGCACGAAATGACAATCTCAAGGGAGTACTGTAGCTACAGTGTGGCCTAGACTCTAAAATGTGCTTGCCATTGTTTGAGTTGGTGCATGACCTAGAGACTAGTCTATAAGATTAGAGGTTTGGTGAGTTGTCAGGACTAAAGACCCATGGCCCCCACTTGATTAGAACAAGAGTTCCAGCAGTTCATAAATTTTGCTGGAGATTCTCCTGAAGGTTAGTGCAATTCAAGGGCACACAGAGTTTTATGGTCCTTCATGTTCTAGTTTGACTCTTTTCTTTAGCTCACTTCAGTTACCTTTACCTTTATGCTGTTGATCCCCCATGTATATTTGGTGCTTGATCCGCAAGTCTGGAGCATAGTAGGTTTTGAATTATACTGTATTTTTTTTTCTCCATGTGGTTTAACGTATAAATTTTGGTGTTTCGTTTTTTGAACTGAACGGTGTGTTTAGGTGACGATGGAGAAGTAACTGCCAATCATTTGCTACTGGGGATATGGTCAGATAAAGAGTCAGCTGGTCATAAAATCCTGGAATCGCTTGGATTTGACGATGAGAAAGCCAGCTTACTGGCCAAAACGGTAATACTATAATTTTCAACATGCAAAAAAGGTGAATATTGCACAATATATCATTCCATGGCTTCTCAAATCTTCTATTTATCCACTGCAGGCTAACGAAGAGGCTGCAATGAGTCCTAGATAGCAAAGTGAGCACTCAATTTATTCTTCAACTTAAATAGTTGGTATTGTGCACCAGCTGTATGCACTTATTGGCGCCTCGCCTCAAGACGTTAACCTGAAGAGGCTGCTTGGACTTATCGAGATGTGTTAGGTCAAATACGATATTTGTACTCTCACGATTGCCGGTGCCTGTAAAAACGTTGCGATTTGTTTGTCACGGTGAATGCTTCTGTTCCTTTGTCAGCTGGATTTGTGAACTGCTCGTAGAAACCAAAAAACCTTTGTAGGGTTCAGTGGGCCAGACGAGTCCTTCAAATTTTTTGTTCACTCTACAGCCTGAATCCTGACAGCTGACAGGGCAAAATTTCATCGGAAGTCACTGGTATTCTGTATCCGCAGATTTTAAATGAAGCTATTGGGACACATTCCTTGGCTGCAAATGGCAAACCACATGGAAGTCTTTTTAAAAGAATTATATTGTGTCTTTTGTCAGGGAAAAAAACATATATTAGTACTTTACTTATCAATTTCCAGGCAGGGGAAGCTGCACACACTTTACACCAAATCTGCTCTGCAGGAGGTTGGTACTTGCACTATGCTTTGATTCCAAGAACATCCACCTCGATATCTTTTACATTGTTTAGTATCGCTATTCACCCCTTGTGCGTCGAAATCCTGCTTATTTGCCCGGTTGGCACTGATAAGCTGATGGTGACTATCAGGAAGTTACACATTGCGTTCTTGGACGGAGAGGCGTCATGCCCCTGACACGAAGCATGCACAGACTGAAAGCCGACGCCATGCCGGTGGCCTGGCGCAGTCCTGCGCTTAGGTTTCAGCTCCGGAGTCCCCGTCAGGCATCAAGTTCATCTGCCATCGAAAGAACATCCCCTCCCTATTGGGTAGGAACTCGGAGAGATGGATGGAAACGGGCAGCACGTGCGTGCCGCATGCTTCCCTTTTGGGCTGGCAAGGGAAGCAACAGGATTAATGGCAGGATTACTCTTGCGTGTCAGCAACCGCACAGAAACTTTGAACCGAATCTGGTGTCGTCGTTTCAGCTTCGATCTGGGATGTCTACACATCAGACTCGTTGTAAGGAGCACTGCATGCAGTTACATGTACAGCTGCAGAAGAAAGTGTAAAATTAACTTGAAGCAGCCTCGTGCTTAAGTACTACTAGTAGCTGGGATTAAACAAACCTCTAAATTTAATGAACATTAACAGACGAGCAAGCAAGAATTGACGTGCAACTCCGTGTTGACTTGACTTCTTTCTTGTCATGTAATGTAACATGTCCAAGCGTGTGGAGGCATAATGGCATGGTATAAACAACAGGAGAGTTTCACTTCTCCAAAGCATGTATAGAGTATAGTACTATTCTTTCAGCGTCTCTTTTCTTCAGTTCCTTCGAATGTTTGCATCAAAAAGCATGCAGTACCCCCCGGCTTGTTTATTCCTTGGTTGGAGTTCCCCTGGGTCCTAATTCAGATCTCTTTGGGAGCAGTGGCCAGTGAACATCCCAAGTCTCCTCCACATTAAACTAATCGCTGCCAAATCTCTAGTTTCTCTTCCACATGCATGCATGAATGGTGCATCCATGAGCACTATAGAGCTCTAGGTTTCACAGCTCTAGTGTAAACAGGGCCATACTCTTCCTCCTCTAGCTGCTAAAGAGTTTGACTGTCAGCACTGCACAGAATGGGCAGTGCACGTGCTTGCCTTTGTTTTTTCAGTCTCGCACGTGCCATCTATAAATTGGGCCATGCATGTATGTAGGGGTGTACTACCGAACTGCAGTGCTGAAAAGTGAAAACTTTTAGGGTTCTCTTCTTGTTCCCCACATCGAAGACTTGAAGTCCCCTGCACTGCCAATAGAGCTGGGTGGGAGTCTGGATTTGGTTCAGAAAGTCTCTCGTCCTCCAGGTGTACCGGTTCCTGCTCCATCTGCATGCACTCTTCGTCCAATCATTCAGGTGTTTCAGTCGCCTCAGCATTAATTGATTATATTGTTACTGGCTGCACTGTACTCCTACCATCGATTTGGCTTGGTGCAGACATGGCTTTGTTCGCTACAGTAGTATTTAATGGCAATAACAAAAAGTACTTAACATGAATGAGGTCTTAGCAATGTTTGTTAGTGTTCCTTCGTACAGTATATTCACACTTCAGCATGGAACAGATTAATTAAAGGGACATAGCAGAAACATGTTGTGTTTGAAATCGCGACAAATTCATGAAAACATGGACAGAGGGTCGACATATACGCAATAGAAATATCAGGTCAAGCCATTTTCTGTTATCTAACTAGTACTGCCAGTGACGGCTTTTATATTTGTTCTTGTATGCTGGGGCTGGGGCATGCCCCTATAGCCTATCTAGAGCAGATGCGGCTCCTCTTTTCTGCGATAGCTGTCGGCAAAACAGATGGTCACCCTGCTGCATTCGGAGCTGACATCTTGTCACTGAAACCCATTACCTCCTGCAGGATTTCAGGGGGAGAGGTACTCCCAGCTCACTGAAAGCAATAGAGAAATCGCGGGAGGTGACAGGCCCACACGCCTCAGACCTCAGCAGCTAAAGCTTTGGTGATTTCTATGCGCTGACCACACGAATGGAAAGGAACAACTAAAACAATTGTGCTTACTCCTACCAAGGCCACTTCCCCTATGTAGATCTGTTAATTCTGTTTCATGTAGTACTATGTAATACTGGTTTCTTCTTCTTCTTTTTCTTCGTCGTTGTCCAAATGGCATATAGTTTTATTTAAATTAAGTATGCCCTATCAAACACTTTAAGCGTGCCGTTTTGGACGAAAATTGCTACCGATTAAATGCATTTCTCGACCCTTAACTTACACGACTTTGATTTTTATCTTAAATTAAAAAAACCAAGTACCCTCGAACTATTGACATCTGGCAAATTTGATTCCTTACGGGTTTCAAAGGTGGGTTTCCATTTTATAAAAATAACAAAATCTGCTTTAACCTCTAAAAATGTTTAACTAATTAGAAAAATATGAAAATAATTCAACTCTTTTTCTAAAAGATGTTATCTAACCGATGTGACCTATTTATAGTTATTTGCAAATTATTTAATTTGTTCCTATCATTTTATTGCTTGTCATCTGGTTTGAAAATGTGAACCAATAAGATTTGAGTAACTTCAAATGAAGCACCAATAGATGAATAACATTTTAAGGAAACAAATGGTATTAGTTTCATATTTTTATTTAAAATAAATAATTTATAAGTTTTTAGAAATTTAAACATTTTTATTAGTTTAGAAAATAGACAACCATCCTTGAAACTAGCTAAAGGATCAAATTTATTTAGTTTCGATGGTTGAAGGGTGTCCGGTACATGATTTCATAGTTTCAGATCAAGGTATTAAATAGCTATATAGTGGATTCATAATTGTTTGGTGTTGAGGTAGCGGATCGCGGACAATGTTATTATCCTAGACGTCACCTCAGTTTAGCATTTAGAAAGTTTAGATGGCCATCTAAATGGTTTAAACGGTTGGCATTTTAGCAGTAGATATACATATAAAATCATAATTTTTTATTTAAATTTTTAATTGCAATTCGAGGCATGAGCATAGTTACACAATTTGTCATATGAACTTCGTTTAAATAGCACTAAGAATCCCTCATCACACATGCAAGCCCAATTTTGTAAACAAAAAGTTCATCTAGTACCCAAACTTTCACAAATTTAAACACATTTTTTAGCGTTTACACCTGTTTAGTAACCGTTTAATGCATTTGTTTAAATCATTTTGACCAGTTTGATCATTTAAATGCGTCTATCGTTTAATTCAGTGACTAGGGCCTAGATGGTATGTGAAGCCAACATTTAGTGTTTAAACAGATGAGCATTTAACTCATTTAGGCGAACCGCAAATGCCAAGTTCAATAGCGGTATATAATAATCACACATAATTATGATTAATGAATCAAAATAGATGTTTAGCTATACTTAAATAGTTGATTTCTCACATAGTTTAAATTTAAAAATAAACATATTTGGAACAGAATAGATTATAAGAGCCATAAAATATTCATAAGATCATGATTCGTTATTACTATCAGAAGCAATAGCCTTAATAGTCTTATGGTAGATAAAATGGTCTAGAATTATTTGTTGCATATCATACCACGCTATTGCGGGTGCTACAAAGAATTGTAAACCGCTATAGAGGGTTCTACCTCAAATAGCAGTCACTAATTAGTTCCAGCCCGCTAAATCTAGTTTGCTAGCGACGCTATGAACACTATTTAGTACTTCCTCCATCCCAAATTATAAGACGTTTAATTTTTTTACCCCAAGTTTGACCACCTCGTCGTATTCAAAAAAATTGTGCAAAAATAGTCAAATTTAAATCATTCTCAAAGAACTTTTCTTAATAAAGAAGTACACGACAAAAGAAGTGATATTTTGCATAATTTTTTTACCCTAAAATTATAGATCGTCCAAACTTCCATACAAGTTGAAGGTTGAAAAATTATTTTACCCTGAAATTATAGATCGTCCATTCACCTGGGTTATTAAAAAAAAGGAAAATATTGAAAAAATATCTTGCAATCATATCGAATTAATTTCCATACATGATCCACCTTTCCTACGTGATGTAACGTGTCAGGGTGGCCGGGTTAGAATATTTTTGCCACTTGATGTAATGTAGCGTGTGAAGGACCTTTGCTTGATGCAATTGTTATATAATGCGTCAAGGACCTTTGCTTGAGTAGATCTTTTCCTAACATCTAACATCCATAGTCCATACATGATGTATGTGTCTAGGAGGGCCTTTTTCACGCGATAGCCCTTTTTTCGGTTTTTCCTAACGTTTACTGCGAACATGTTAAGGAAATAAAGGAGCAGTTTTTTTTCCCTAGCGTGTAACGTGAAGTCTTTGTAACGCGACAGATCAAGTTGACACGGAAAAATGTGTAGAACTTTACCGTGACAGCAGGTGTGTTCAGATTTTTTTAATGTGACAGATGGACCTGAGTTGCATTAATACATACATCTATTAACATGACACATGATATATCCAATTCATTTCTCAATAATCGCACTTGGGGAAGATGGCTTGGGGGCGTAGATTTTAAATTTGTGTTTTGTTCTTGAAGGATCCAATTTGTTTCTAAGGCTTTTCTTAATAGAAAATTTCATAGTGTTGTTTCTAGGAACATAGAATGCAATAAAACATAGATGAAAGCATCACTCTCGGTGTATAGTTTTATTCATTTATTTCATAGATTAATTTTATGACTCATCTTGAGTAAATAACCGAGTCACGGGTTTTGTCTCGATGAAACTCACTTTTCTCTTCTTAAAAACGTCGCCACATCATAAAAATGTTTATATGATAGTTTATTAAATACAAATAAAACTTAAAAACCTCATAGATAATTTTTTTCGAGACTAGCCTAATAACTACTATTGGGGCCGAAGAACACGACAGGAGTGGTACGAGAGAGACTTTGTGCATGATAGATGTTGAAGCTAGAGACAATGAGAGGATAAGCGCGTAGGGGATGCGAAGATTGCTGGTTTTTTTTTCTATTTTTACTAATTATTTTAGTTGTTTAATTGTTTCAACTTTTATAAAAATTTAAAACTTATCAGTGAAAATATTTTATTTTTTACTAAGTTTATATAAAAATATTAATATTTATAATATTAAATAAGCGACATTATTAGATTCTTCATCAGACATATATTGTAGCATAACTGTTTTATCTAATAAATTTCGATACACTTTAGTTTTAATTGAACTTTGGATAGTTTAACTAGAGACCAACCTAGAACTACGTTCTTTTTTCACTAAAGGGTAGTACGTGAGGATAATAGGGCTCGTCTTTGGGCTGCTAGCTTCGATTGTGATGTGTGTGTAGTAGTAGTGTAGCTAGTGTCCCCCCCCACCCCCCCCCCCCCCCCCCCCCCACACACACACACACTACACTAGTAGTAGCTAGAATTACAGCACTACACTACATTCACATTTGAAGTATACTGTCTCTGCGAACTAAGTGTAGTAGCTCAGCCGGTTGGGTTTCTTGTGGTGCACCCTATCCATATGGGTTTAAATTTTCGATTTGACACAGGTGTTTCCAATTTTTTGGATTTATTTCAGGATTTAAGGACATTATTATTTAGCGAGGTCCGCTCGTGTACGTGAGTGTCTGCGTTTGGGTCTCGCAAAAATAAAAGTATACCGTCTCTATCACCAAATAAATGCACGTTACTCTTATCAGAGAGTCAAATTTTCTTCCATTTAATTAATTATATTAAAACAACATCAATATTTGTATCTTCAAATATATTTATTATAAAAATACACATCCTAATTATTAGAATGTCTTGTATATATTAATTTGATTAAACTTAAAAGGTTTAACTTCTCGATTGTATATTTATTTGGGAACACATAAAGTATAATTTATCAAAACTCAAATGACCGTGTGGCCCTCACAGTCACTGTTAAGAATTTTGTTGACTTGACTGGCCTATGATTATGGACATGGTCATACCTAGGTGTCTAGGTACCTCTCCATGTCACGCAATCAAGTCGACGTGCGTTGTATCCCGCGTGGTGGCCTATACTCCGTTACGTTGAAGCAAATGGAAACGAGAGACTTGTGAGTGAAAAGGCAGGGTAATTAAGAAACGCGGGTCTGCAAAAGTGATCGTCCTAAGTCCTAATTACTTACTCCGGAGTAATTTAATAGTACTTTGGTCTTTGGATATGCATGCATGGCAGCTCGCTCTTTTGTTGCTGGCGCAAATTTACTCTGGTACTACTACACATACATATTTTGGCCGCGGGTACCTGTTCTGAGGTAGTACTCCTACCTGACATCACATGGATTGTCGAGGCCGCCTGCAAACGAACGAGAGCAACGTTACAGGGGCAGCTTTACGAGCATCCTCGCTCCCTGTTTTCATGGAGCCTGCTGTGTCGTCCTTCCTGCAGTTTCCCCATGATCTACGACGAGACCGAAAGGATCGTCATCAGTATAGTAACCGCGCGCGCGCAACTGTTTTTTTTTTTGACCTCACATAATAAATAAATAAATAAATAATCAGAAAACATATTTAATTTATTGATTTTACTTGCGTGATTGCTCAACGACAACAGTTGTTTGAGTGTGGCTGTGGCATGACCATGCATCATGTAGCTAGCTCTCGCTTCCACGCCCCACGCGTCTGCGGATCGAGATCTTGATCGATGAGCGAGCTGAGCCCAGCCACGCCACCATGCATGCATAGGCGAAGGCGCGCGAGTAGTAGCAAGCAGGGAGCGAGTTTACATGCATACGTACGTTGACGCGGTTGCTTTTGCTTCACACAGTCCTCGATCAGCTCACAAAATGTACGCGGCGACCGAACAGTTGTACCGTTACTACGTACGTTTTCCGTTTCAGATTACGGTTCATCCCAAGTCTTTGGGGGGGCCGGCCGGGGGTACCGGTGTGTCCGTCCAGGAGTAGAGAATGCGGCGGACGAAACCTGATCCGTGTCTCTTAGTTAACTGGGTGGCAGCCTGGGTCAACGCAGCGTTTTTTTTTTTGCGAAACCGAAGTGCCGACGACGCGCTTAAAACTTCCTGCGTCTGCGTGATGCAGCACGCATTATACGTATTGACGTACGGCGCCGCGCGCGCGCGGAGGTCGTTTTCATTTGGTTATTATTATTATACTACTACTAGCGTTCTCGGAATCTACGGCTAGCTTTTTGTGAATGAAACTATGATAACGAAGAAAAAGTATGGAACGCGCGGGTGTGTGATCGTCGATCGGAGCGCGTGGTCACCACACATTCTTTTTGTGTTGGTATATGTATGTTTGTTTTAGAGTAGGAGTATACACGAAACTGGCCGGCTAGGTAGCTTTAATTAGGATATGTATTCGGAAAAGGGGGGAAGCTTTTGTACGTACTACACATATATATGTAGTATACGTGAAGACACCTGTGGGCAAAAAACCCGTATATATATAATATTTAAATCCGCCAAAATATCTTGTACACACTATTATCATTGCGAAACAGTACAGTAGTAGCTATAGGTAGCGGTGCTTGTACGTTAACCTATCCAGTCTCGCTAGCTAATCACACCCATCAGCATCAGATCGATATACACGGATCATCAGTAATTATTTGCCGTGTTCATCATCAACCTGTAACGTAGATACATAGATATATAGATAGATAAAGGAAAATGAAAAAAAAAACAAGTAGATCTTTGTGACAGACGACGACAACGACGGCTGACAGACAGTACAGTTGAACGTGGCGGGCGTACTTCTCGGCTAGTAGCCTCCGTATGCAGCTAGGTCCGTCCGGCATGCATCGAGCGATCAGATCACCCTACGTGGGCCGGAACGAGCGCACAGTGCCCGGCTGCGTGCGTGCCGGGCGGCGCCCAAGTCTTTGACCGAAACGAAACGTCAAGCGCGCCCGCCCGCCCTGCCTGTACGTTGTAGCCTTGTAGCCTTCTGCCATGCTTGCTAGGCCGCATCGCATTGCATGGCAAGTGAAATCAGCCAGCGGCAGGCAGCGGGCGGGGACGGAAAGGAACAGGAGCAGGAGCAGGAGCAGCGACGGCCCCAGCGGGCAGCGAGCTCGCTCGATCGTCCATGGATCGATCGGTGGGCGGGCGCAATAAAAGCGCACACATATGGCGTGTGTGGAGTGGAAAGGATGTCATGTTAGGATCACGTGGAGCCGGCCGGACACTGTTGCAGCGGAATGTGTGTGAGAGAGACCCCTCGGCAGGCAGGAGCTCTCGCTGTGCTGTGCTCGGCGACTGCGAGCGAGCGAGCCCCATGAGCATGAGCATGCACACCCAGTCAGTCAGTAGTCACCACTGAATGTTTTCTTTTTCTTCTAGACAGAGAAAACAACAATTGCTACCAGCGCCGCCCCTAGCTACCTGGCTCTACGTAGTACTCTCCCCTCTATCTCTCGTCTCTCAAAAATCATGTATTTTTAGCTTTGACTAAATGTATATAAGAAAATATTAATGTTTACGATACATAATTAGAAAATCTTTAATAGTACGTATAAAAATCGCTAACATTTATTTTAGTTTTACAAATATAGTGAAACTTAAACGAAGTTTAATCATCAGCGCGCATATTATGGGACTTGTTTTGGGACGAAGAAGGTCCCTTTTCATGTGCGTTTGGACGACGATGCAAATAGGGAGAGCTAGCGAGATATAGATAGAGGCCTCTCCTCCCGCGCATACACTACATGTTTGCTTCACGCAATCCTCTAGCCCTTAAGAGAGCGAAAGATGCAGAAAGGGAAGTGTGTAGGGAGGGAAAAAGAGAGGAGAGATCGAGGGGGGTGGTATGTAGTGGTACTGGTACCAGCTAGCTGCACCAGCACAGCAGCTGCTGCTGCTTGCCGCTAGGCGGCTTCTTCTTCCTCTTCTTCCATGCCGTGCCTTTAAAGTCTCGTCATCAATGCCCACGAAAACAAAGCGGCTTGTATAGAGCCACTTCGAGGAGAATATGTGCTTATATGGAAGAAGCAATTAATAAAAAGAGAAACACGAGGAGGAAATAAATAAATAAAATGGAAATGGAGCTGCGACGCCTATGACCTTCCACCAATAGGACAAACACCAAAAGGGAAGAGAGAGACTTTTTCCATGTTTACACATATGCCCTCGCTCCGCTTCTATATCTATTATATTGCCAGGCCTCTCCTTGCCTTCCCTCCCCGGCCCCCATTCTTCCTCCCCTCTCTTCCTTCCCTTCCCCAGTTGCCCTCGCCATTGTTTATCCCGGCCTATAACTAGTATAAGCCAGCCCGCCGACCCCCGGCCACTGGAGCAGGGCGCGCGCGCAGGCAGGGCACGCACGCACGCAGGGAGGGGAGACAGATAAAAGGTCGCCCTCGAGGGCAGGGCACCTGAGGGCAATGAGCGCTGGAGGCGGCACCAGCACGCTTGGCGGCGGCGGTGGCCCGAGCGGCAGCGGCAGCGGTGGCGGCGGCCCTGGAGGAAGCGGCAGCGGCGGAGGCGGCGGGCCCTGCGGCGCCTGCAAGTTCCTCCGGCGCAAGTGCGTCACCGGCTGCATCTTCGCGCCCTACTTCGACTCGGAGCAGGGCGCGGCGCACTTCGCGGCGGTGCACAAGGTGTTCGGCGCCAGCAACGTGTCCAAGCTGCTGCTCCAGATCCCGGCGCACAAGCGCCTCGACGCCGTCGTCACCATCTGCTACGAGGCCCAGGCTCGGCTCCGCGACCCCGTCTACGGCTGCGTCGCCCACATCTTCGCGCTCCAGCAGCAGGTATATACTCGCTAGGATGATTGATTGTCTAGTATTGCTGGATTCGATCCATCATCCATCCACCCCACGGGCTCGCTCGCTCGATCGCTAGCTAGATCAGCTACCAGCAGTTCGGAAAACTACTAGCTTGTTCGCATGCATGCATGGATCGATCATGGATGGATGCCTACTACAAAGTAGTAGGCCAGGCCTGCCAGTGCTTGCATGATTTCCCCCTTCGTTTTCGCGTGTGGATCTGGGTCTTTTTCTGAATCCGCCCGCCGTCTCTGAGATAAGATTCTGGAGCGGCCAGGCGTGTTTCTTTCTCGAGGAAGGCAAGTCCCCTTTCATGAGGAAATCAACACTGCCAAGCCAAGCAACGGCAGTGCAAAAAGAAGCACGCCAAGCGCTAATCCGGGAGGCCTGCCTGCAGCCTGCTGCGCCCCGGCGATGAATGATATGCACCTCTCATCCGTCGCATCTATCCTGGCCGTCGATCGGATTCCTCCTCCATCCGTCAAGCCACGTAACGTATGTACACACCATCCTGCATGTGTGTATACATCTTCTACTATTCTATCTTGGGCTCTGCACAAAACCTTCCTAGAAGTGAAGTACTACTACACTGCTGGCTGCTGCTGTTGCCAGTGGTGTGTGCATGCATGGTGCAGGTTCCCGATCTGATCGATGAGAGCCCCTCCCTCTCCCTGAAAAGAATAGTAGCACCAGCGCCAATCTCTAGTATACTAGTAGCAGTATCATCAGTCCTCCTAGATAGAAGATCCAAACTCGCATTCTTTTTTGTCCATCGTGCGATCGTCCTTTGACACCTTTCATTTCATTCATAGCAATGCATATATTTTTGCATCTGTGTGTGATCAGTGATGTGTCTTTTCCATATTATATGCAATCTGTATGTAGTACATGATGGCTCTGCTTGGTGGGGGTTTCAAGTTTGCACGTAACAATTTACTGTTGGTGCATGAATGTCACGTCCTTCCTTGGATTGGATCATTCAATTCCCCAGGTGGTGAATCTCCAGGCCGAGCTGACCTACCTGCAAGCGCACCTCGCCACTCTGGAGCTGCCGTCGCCGCCCCCGCTGCCGGCCCCGCCGCAGATGCCGCTGCCGGGCCCGTTCTCCATCTCGGACCTGCCGTCGTCGACCAGCGTCCCCACCACCGTCGACCTGTCCGCGCTCTTCGACCCGCCGCCGCAGCCGCCGCAGTGGGCGGTCCAGGCGGCGCCGCCGCACCACCACCACCATCAACAGCCGCAGCAGCAGCACCACCAGCTCCTCCGGCAACCGGCGCCGTATGGCGCCCCCGTCAGGCCGGGCGGCGGCCCCGGCATGGCAGAGAGCTCCGGCGGCAGCGGGGACCTGCAGTCGCTGGCGAGGGAGCTCCTGGACCGCCACCGGTCAGGCGGCGTGAAGCTCGAGCAGCCGCCGCCACCGCCACACTCAAGATGAGCTGGATGGGGAGCAGCAGAACCGATCGATCAAAAAACCGTGGAGAACAAGGTGAGAGTTGGCGCGCGCGCGGCAGTAACGAGGGAGATAGGGGTCGGTGACGGGGCGATGGCCAGCAGGAGTAGGTAAGCAGCATTGGCCGGTTTTCGCGTATCCATCCTGTTGTTAACCAGCTGGGTGCAATGGCGCCCCCACTTGCTTGATATATGCTCCAGTTTGATTATATTTGCTCCTAGACAAAAACAAGAAGGCTGGAGATCGAGAGTAGTACTAGATCAATTGACATGTATTAGTAACATTATTATTACCTTGGTCACCGTTCCATTGATTGCAAGATTTTTATTAAGAAAAGCCTCTCGGTATGTTTCTATACTGTTAATTAATTGTTCAACATCTATCACTAATAATCTTGTTTCCTGTTTTCATAGTCTGAATGCATCAACACACTATACATATTGATTTTTTTTAAAAAAATTGCAACTAGTAGTAGCGTTTAATTAATAACCAGTGAGTAGTGTGCATTACGATGAAACTATTTAAGAATTTACCTTTTTTTTTTGTTACAAATGTGTCAATAGATATATAGTACTATTCAGTACGATCGAGCAGGTCAAATTTCAGAACCTCGGCGTCTCAAATGTAGGCATAAACACACATCTCACAGTTAATCGAACAGCTAGAGTTGTTCACTGTAGTTAGCAAGTACTACTCCGTACTCTATTCAAACAACGGGCCGGGACTACTCTATTCAAACTTGGCAAATGATTGACAGTCCTATTTGGTGACACTATGAGAGGGTTACTTCTCATTTGGTCATTCGGAGTCCATGAGATTCTGCATACGGTTTCGGTCAGTCGGTCAAGCATCACTTTGACTCGACCATGCATGTGTATCCTGCGCAGTTGTTGCTTGTAGTCGTAGACCTACGTATGCCCCTGTTTCCTGGGGCCGGTTTCCACTCTGTCGTGGAAAAAGGCAGAAGCAGTGCAGCTCTTAAATAAAATGAAACTCAGCCACACTTCGTTTTCTGATTCGACTTCAAATAAAGAGGGGAAAATTGATGGTCGGACTATTGCTTTTTAATTTTGCATAATGCGGTAGAGAAGAAAACATCCATGTATCATTTCATGTGTGTTTTTAAGTTCATTCATGTGCGCTTGTAAACTACTTTTAACTTGCTCACAGAACACTATTCAATCAACCACAATCAGTCAGCTTTTGTATATACGTTTTAGCGTATTTATACCTGCTAAAAACTATTGAAAACTGAAACGACTGTAATGACTACTGGGCAGAGGCTAATGGTGTCTCAGCCAACAGAGAGCAACATGCATGCATGCTGCGTTTTATGAAAAAACACGTCCTTCGTAACAAATAAAATGAAACATTACTTCCTCTCACTATATAACTGTCTGTATTATACTTCCATAAAAAAAACTGTCTGTATTACTATTATTGCTGCTTTGAAAAGCAAATTGACGCTTATACATTATATATGAGTACTAATAACAAGTAGTACTAATAGTACGTAGCGTGTACGACTCTACATAGAGCTACGCATTGTTATATAATCTAATTCTTAATTTGCTCGTACATATGCCAGTATGCCATATACATCATGAGCTATATATAGAGTAGCTCGTTTTCTTTTATTGATATATACCCAACAACCCCTAAGCTGTAGCTGAGCCGTTGCACCGTTTTTACCCTCGTATGTATATTGTACGTGGTTTCTAATAAGACAACATATATTGTTAGGTCGAGCCATATTAGTGTGCACACTACTGTCATGTACTCTCATCGCACTCCAATATAAGGATGGGCATGAGATTATGTAATAAAGGGGTCAGATCCTAGATCGATCGATCGTACCATTGATCACTACCCACTATTATAAAAATAATTTATAGCAACGGCTTTTTTATGAAGGCACACGTCCTAAGGCGACCGCGCATGTCAATCAATGTTTTTTCAAAGGCGGGTGTCTTATGTCCACCTCCGTAAATGATTTTCAGAGATAGATATTTTTTAATAACCGCACCGATCTTTAAAGGAAGTGACACCTTATTATTGTGCCATCCTTCGTTAATGGTTAGGTAATGTCTCATAAAATTATTTTGTATAGTAGTGTGATTAAGCTCTTCTACGCTAATGAATACATGTTTGCTAGTTGCAACTCCAGCAAGGTGGGCTTCTATAACATCTAGTTGAAAATATACTAGAATATTCTATGCCATGTGATATACCGGTGAGTCATACGGTGAACATTCAAAACGTCAAAAGTTCAAACAATTGTGTTTGTTTGGGGTTTTGGAGCTGCTCTTTTTTCTTTTAAAAAATAAAAGCCAACCAAAGAGGTTCACTTCCACCCAGGTTCTTCAATATATGAAAGCAACTTCTTCATAGTTCATTTTCACACTACCCTAAGACCTCCTTCTACCGGTCGTGGATCATAGTTTTGCGAAATTTACTCCTGCCATTGGCTATGAACATACAACTTTGTTCTTTTCCCCATTGCGTGAACAATTCTGTAGAGCAGGGTCAATGCTCCTAGATTTGGCGTCCCCAACGATGGGCGCGACACTGGCTCTGACGGTGAGCCCCACACTCGAGGGCTCCAGAGGCGGGCATAGAACCGTCCTCAAAGGCTTTGACAGTGGCGCCCCCAACCCATCATGGGCCATACAACGACGGGCCGAGGTCGAGGATGCAACACAGTCGACTGTGCCCCCGCGTGCGCGTCGAAGGAGACGAGCCTGATCGACACCATGATGATGACCATGGTGAGTTTATGCCAACCGCAAAGTTGACCACACCGGTGAGAGGTGATGTCGTTAGATTCAGGGTATCGGACGCCTCTAGAACCGCAACTCTAGCCTACAATTGCTTCTTAGCAACTTGATATTGATTTGTGGCACCAACAACGACGCGCTCGATCTTGGAGCAACCATAACGACGCGACATCGGATTCAATGGCGGGCATGTCCCCATCCCCAGGGGCGGATCCAAGGGGGGGCTGGGTGGGCTGCAGCCCCCCCTTGAGTCCAATTTGTCAACTAATTTTCTATAGCAAAACCTCAATTCACCATTAATCTCTAGCTCTAGTTCTAAACCTTTATTATTTAGCCCCCCTTGATCCTCATCCTAGATCCGCCACTGCCCATCCCTGTCGTCCTCCATGACATTCAATTATTCGTCAACCAAAAAAGAGAGAAATATATATTTGTGGTTGACGTGTGGCATCATATATGTCATGTGGGTCCAGGATAATAGTTTTTTTAGAAGTTACAATCGTCCAACGAAATAACTTTTAGCTTTCTCACCGTCCACAATCCACAACAGCTATTACACAATACACATCCCACAGGTCAACCAAACATATAAGACTATACTAGTTTCAATGGCAGTTTCATGTCACAGTTTCCAACACTCCCGTACGTTGAATTGTTGAAACAATGTATATGAGTTTCATCCCCGTAAAACTCTGTAAGTCCATGAAATTTTATCATTTTTTATTAATGAATACAATGTTATTTTAGTATATTTAATGTTCATAAAATTTTATGAAACCCTTGCTAGAGTGACCTAAGTAAATATTTGAAGAAAAAGTAATGAAGAATGGTTTCTTGGCAGTCAGAATGGGAATGGACTATCGCAAATGTGGCTCGGTCCGTATCGAACAACCACTCGAATGTGGCCTAATACCGGCCCATATAACTTTGTGCCTCTGTGATCTGGGATTCTGGGTCGGACTCCCGCGTGCTCATCCGGCCATCCCCAGGTTTACCTCTGCTCTTCTTCCAGTCACTTGCATCGTCTATTCGTCTTCGCCCGTCGATCGCTTGCGTGCAGGATGCAAGGTGCGAGCTGCAACCCCAGTATTAACTCACCGACACGTTGGCCCCATGCTTGCTTTTCCCCACCTGTCATAGACAGCTAACAGATTCGTCACTTGGAAGCTCCCATCGCAAATCTACGACGCGGACGACCAGCATCTCTCCCTTCCTCTACCTGTGCCTTTCTCCCCGACGCCCCACTCCCCGATCCAAACCACCTCAAACCCCCGCCCCGCCCCGCCCAGATCCAGATCCACCCGGCGCGGCGCGGCCGCGGCCACCGGATCCCGCCGCGGAATAATGGCCTCCGCGGTCGCGGCGCCGCCGCTGTCCCCGCCGGAGTCCGACCCGCGCCTCGTCGAGGTCTTCACGCCCTTCCTCGAGAAGCTCATAAAAAATGCCTCGTGGCGCAACAAGGCGCACTCCAAGCTCTCGCACACCGCCAAGTCCATCCTCGACCGCCTCCAGAAGCCCCCGCCGCCGCCGCCCGCAGCCGAGGCGCAGGCGCCGTCCACGCCGACCTCCGCCCCATCGACGCCGACCTCCTCGTCCGCCCAGCCTGGTCCGTTGCGTAGCCTGTCGCTCGCGGACTCGGAGCTGCTCCTCGCCCCTGTGACCTCCGCACTCGCCTCGGGCAGCGCCAAGCTCGCCGAGGCCGCTCTGGAGCTCCTTCACAGGCTGATCGCACACTCCTACATCCATGGCGAGGCCGACCCGTCTGCCGATCCCTCAGCGCAGCTCGTCGCCTCACTCCTGGACGCCGCCTGCAATGCGCTTGGCCTTGATGACGAGCACATTGAGCTCCTTCTCCTCAAGACGCTCCTCTCGGCTGTCACCTCTACGTCTGTACGCCTCCACGGCGACTGCCTTCTACGTGCTGTGCGCGCGTGCTATGATATGTACCTCGGGAGCCGCAGTGCTGTCAATCAGGCCACTGCCAAGGCTTCGCTTGTGCAGATGCTGGTGATTGTGTTCCGCCGAATGGAAGCTGACTCGTCGACCGTGCCCGTACAACCTATAGTCGTGGCTGACGTGATTGAGGTACCTGATGCCGGTTCGGGCTCGCCAACTGCTGACCCCAATGCTGTACAGGGATTCATTTCGAAGATCATTGGTGACTTTGATGGTGCACTCACACCTCTGGCACGGGCAACTTCATCAGCAGGGGCAGGAGCCACTGTTGCCCATGATGGTGCGTTTGAGACGACAGCAGCGGCAGAGGAAGGGGCAAACCCAGCAGATTTGCTTGATTCGACAGATAAGGACATGCTTGATGCCAAGTACTGGGAGATCAGCATGTACAAAACAGCTATTGAGGGTCGTAAGGACGAGCTTGGCGTCGAGGGGGCAGTGGTAGGCACCTTGGACGACGATGCTGATGTGAGAATTGGGAATAAGTTGCGGAGGGATGCTTTCTTAGTTTTCCGGGCTTTGTGTAAGCTTTCCATGAAGACACCACCCAAGGATGCACTAGCAGATCCTATAGTGATGCGGGGGAAGATCCTTGCTCTTGAGCTTCTCAAGATCTTGCTTGAAAATGCTGGGGCTGTGTTCCGGACCAGTGAGAGGTAACAAATGCACTTACTGAAACTTTTGACAAACAAGTTTAATGCTGCAGATCTTCTGAATTTGTTGAAATGTTTTACCAGTATTGAACAATAATTTGCGTGCCACTTTATCGCATGAAAACTGAAAATGTGGCACAAAAGGTGTAGGCACTGAATTGATAATAGCAGTGCTGTTGGATTGATATGGTGATAGTGTTTCGATGTATGCCTGTGAACAAATTTAGAAAAATCATTGGAATTCCTAATTGCATCTGGCAGGGATTAAATTGATGTCACACTGCTTATTCCTTAGACGTTGAAATAGAAACCTATTGAACGTTCTCTGATGTCCTGGAAAAGAGGAACTTGGAGAGTTGTTCTCCAAAGCTGCTATTGATTTTAATCTTCATGCACTTTGTTGTATTATTTAGTTTAACTGAATTCATGCTCCATCTGGCTTTGTTTGTACTACAAGAACTAGCATTAGCAATTGAATGAAACTACCTGACTGGAAAATGATCAATAGCTAGAAGAATGTAGCTGGAATTGCCAGTAGGGAACATGTTTTAGCTTACAATTCACAAATGTGCAAGTATTTCATCTCTAGGATTGACCAGGTTTTATCAGAACACAAATTTGGATAGTAACAGGTAGTTAGCTTTTCAGCAGCAAAGTCTACATTCATTTTTCGCAATGGCAATTCACAGTTGGCCTCCTTCATGAGCAAACTGTTGTGCTAGGAGAGGCAAGAATTATAAGTGATGTCACTGGAAAACTTGATGAGCTTAGAAATTAATAATATATATAGATATAGACTGTTGCCTAATCTGTTGTTGAAGCCTCCCATCCACCCACAATGCCGTTACAACGTGTAAGCAGTTTTTCAGTAAATTTAGCAAGTAACATCACTTATGGTAGTGTCAACGATTATCTAGTGCTTTAAATTACTTGATGGGCGAGAATCATTCTGCTAAGAAATGTTTGATATTAAAGTGTTGGCATGGGAATATATATTACCAGCCTACCAATTAACATTACAAATACTATTAAATATTCTATGTACAACAGCATCCTCTGTAATGTTATTTGATATAATCAGTAGTTGATATCTGTTGCACAGTAGTTGCGTTGCTATTCTATTAAGCTGTGAACCCATTCTCTTGATTGGTTTTTGTGTTTATCAGAGGATCCTTGTTTGATCAAGATTTTTTGTAACATGTCCAGGTTTCTCGGTGCTATCAAGCAGTATCTATGCCTGTCACTTTTAAAGAACTGTGCCTCATCGCATATGATTGTTTTTCAGCTTTCTTGTTCAATTTTTATTAGCTTAGTGGCAAGATTCAGACCAGGATTGAAGGCAGAGATTGGTGTATTCTTTCCCATGATCATTTTGAGGGTGTTGGAAAATATTGCTCAACCAAATTATCAGGCAAAGATGATTGTTCTTCGTTTTTTGGAGAAACTCTGTGGTGATTCTCAAATCCTAGTTGATATTTTCCTTAATTACGATTGTGATGTCCACTCATCAAACATATTTGAGAGGTACTGTATTCATTCAGTTTCTTAGTGCTCTGGTTCAGCATTAGTTATATTTACTATTCTTTTTGTGATATTTTTCTTGATGTTTTGACGAATAGGATGGTGAATGGTCTACTAAAGACAGCTCAAGGACCTCCTGCTGGTGTCCCTACCACATTGGTACCACCTCAGGATACCACAATGAAAAGTGAAGCAATGAAATGCTTAGTTGCTATTCTGAGGTCCATGGGAGATTGGATGAATAAGCAGCTACGGATTCCAGATCCTGCTTCTCCTAATGTAGAATCAGAGAAGAATGACAATGATG
Organism: Microstegium vimineum; assembly: GCA_022036555.1. NCBI lineage: Eukaryota > Viridiplantae > Streptophyta > Magnoliopsida > Poales > Poaceae > Microstegium > Microstegium vimineum. The sequence continues at coordinate 14,624,968 of CM039139.1, forward strand.
GTGGCAGTGAGCTTCAGCAGGCAGATAACAATGGAGATGAGTCTAGTGAAGCATCAGATTCACATTCTGAGCTATCAAATGGAATTTCAGAGGCTGCATCTTTGGAGCAACGTCGAGCTTACAAGATAGAGCTTCAGGTGGATGATACTATACTACTAGTTATTTTGCTTTCAGTTCATGGTGGGAATGTGCTTGTTGCTATACAACTTGCTGCATCTCCAATTCTCCATTGTATCTGTTGATTGTTTTCTTCTTATGTGGTTGATTATTAATTAATTATGTCTGAATTACAGGAGGGTATCTCTTTGTTTAATCGGAAGCCGAAGAAGGGGATTGAGTTCCTCGTTAATGCAAGCAAGGTGGGGGAGTCACCAGAGGAGATTGCCGCGTTCCTAAAAAGTGCTTCTGGCTTGAACAAGACTATGATTGGTGATTATTTAGGTGAAAGGGAAGATTTATCGCTGAAAGTCATGCATGCATATGTGGACTCATTTGATTTTCAAGGACTGGAGTTTGATGAAGCAATTAGAGCTTTCCTTCAAGGCTTCAGGTTGCCTGGAGAAGCTCAAAAGATTGATCGGATTATGGAAAAATTCGCAGAGCGTTACTGCAAATGTAATCCAAAGGCCTTTTCCAGTGCAGATACAGCTTATGTCCTGGCTTATTCGGTCATAATGCTTAACACTGATGCACATAACCCAATGGTCAAAAATAAGGTATTTTCTTGTGGTGAAGGTTCTTTTGTGGATTTCTTGTTTACACAATTATGTAATATGTTAATTGATGCAGATGTCACCAGAAGATTTCATTAGAAACAATCGTGGTATCGATGATGGGAAAGACCTACCTGAAGAATTTATGAGATCCTTGTATGAAAGGATTTGGAAAAAGGAGATTAAGATGAAAGAAGATGAATTTGTTCCACAGCAGCAACAGTCAACAAGTTCTAACAAAATTCTTGGGTTGGATAACATTCTTAACATTGTCGTACGCAAGCGAGGTTCATCTATGGAGACAAGTGATGACCTCATTAAGCATATGCAGGAGCAATTTAAAGAAAAGGCCCGCATGTCCGAGTAAGTTATTTTTAGATGTTTAGACATACATTGCTATCAGCTAAGCTAGATTAAGATGCTTGTTTTATTTCAACATTTTTCTGTTTGGCTAACAATTATATTTATGGTCATGAATTATGTTTTGACATTTAATTTATCATATAAATGTCTTATCTAGGATTTTTTTTTTGGGAACAACCAGGTCTGCATTTTATCCAGCCACAGATGTAGTTGTTTTGAAGTTCATGGTTGAGGTTTGCTGGGCTCCTATGCTTGCAGCATTCAGTGTTCCACTTGACCAGAGTGATGATGAAATTGTTGTATCCCAGTGCCTTGAAGGATTTCGCTCTGCAATCCATGTTACTGCAGCCATGTCCATGAGGACTCAAAGAGATGCATTTATCAGTTCACTTGCCAAGTTTACATCACTTCACTCTGCTGCTGATATTAAGCAGAAAAATGTTGAAGCCATTAAGGTTTGCTGTGTTTATTAAGACGTAACTGTTAAGCCATCTGCTCTTCACTTGGTTGGAGCATTCTCTCTCTTCCTAGTGCTTGTTGAAAAGATCATAACAAATATTAAATGAAACCATGGTGCCTAGGAATTGCTTCCTTTTGATGACAAGTTTAAAATTCAACCCATTCATCTGCCATGTGGGTCCAAGCTAAATTTGAAAAAATACTTTTTGATAGCTTGATGATGTAGTGAGTAGTGATACTCGTATAAGACAGGAGTTGGTTCTGAGTTAGGGCTGCTTGGTTTAATAATGGGATGAATTGAACATTTGGTAATATTTCATTGTTACATTTGAGCAAAATATGCATGACATCTAATCATGGAGAATGTCCCAATTCCCAGCTGCAACCTTCCACCATTCTGACTATGTCATCTGAATGCCTTATTGTACATTTTGCGACATGCATGCCTTATGTTGTGCACTCGTGCTGCTAGTTGCAGTCATTCATATCTTAGTTTGAGAATCATGATAAAATCTTTTATCATTCTCATGTTCTCTTGTTGTGGTGGTGGATTGCCTCACAGGCAATTCTATTAATTGCAGATGAAGATGGAAATTACTTGCAAGAAGCATGGGAGCATATATTGACATGTGTTTCTCGTTTTGAAAATCTACATCTTGTTGGAGAGGGAGCACCTCCAGATGCCACTTTCTTTGCGCTGCAGCAGCCAGACCTTGATAAATCAAAACAGGCGAAGTCATCGATTCTTCCTGTTCTGAAAAAGAAGGCCCCTAATACTACTTCAGCTTCTAAAAGAGGCTCCTATGACAGTGCTGGTGTTGGCGGCAAAGCTTCTGGTGTGGACCAAATGAATAATGAGGTGACAAACCTCTTGGAACAAGTTGGGATGGCTGAAATGAACCGTGTATTTGTAAGAAGTCAAAAACTCAACAGCGAGGGTATAATTGATTTTGTGAAGGCTCTCTGTAAGGTTTCAATGGAGGAATTACGGTCTGCTTCTGATCCACGAGTTTTTAGTCTGACAAAGATAGTCGAGATAGCGTAAGGAATCCGTGGCTTTATTATCATTACTACAATGCAACATGTTTGTTTACACTTATATTTTGTCTTATAGACTTGTGTGATTACCTTTTGCCCTCTTGTAGGCATTACAATATGAACCGCATCAGGCTTGTTTGGTCAAGTATATGGCATGTCTTGTCTGATTTTTTTGTCACCATTGGCTGCTCAGAAAATCTTTCAATCGCAATATTTGCTATGGACTCTTTGCGACAGTTGTCTATGAAGTTCCTGGAGCGTGAGGAGCTTGCTAACTACAATTTCCAAAATGAATTTATGAAGCCTTTTGTTGTTGTAATGAGGAAGAGTCGAGCTGTTGAGATCAGAGAACTTATCATCAGGTGTGTCTCTCAAATGGTATTGGCCCGTGTTAGTCATGTCAAGTCAGGGTGGAAGAGTATGTTTATGGTATGACACCTCCACTCATGTACCATAACGCTTATCTAAAGACCTCTGGAACATTCTTGTTTTTATCCCTTAACATCGATTGCTGGTTTACATCTTTCAGGTCTTTGCGACAGCGTCATACGATGATCACAAAAATATTGTACTATTGGCCTTTGAAATAATAGAGAAGATTTTGCGGGAGTACTTTCCGTACATTACGGAGACTGAGTCAACGACATTCAATGATTGTGTGAACTGCCTTATTGCGTTTACTAACAGCAGATTTAACAAGGATATAAGTCTTAACGCAATTGGATTTCTTCGATTCTGCGCGGCAAAGTTGGCCGAAGGTGATATTGGATCCTCAAGGTTGAAGGACAATCCTTCAAACAGTAATCCACCCTCGCCTCATTTGACTAATGATGGAAAGCAGGAAGGCACAGTTCTTGTTGACAAGGAAGACCATATACACTTTTGGTTTCCTTTACTAGCGGGTACTTATATTTTTTCTTTTTGTTTCTATTGCTATTCTTCTGCTATTTGCTGTTGAAATTATTATATTTCCATAGCATGTGGTAATGTTAGCTTTTATTTCAAAACCTTGCAGGATTGTCTGAGCTTACCTTTGACTTAAGACCGGAAATCAGGAAAAGTGCTTTGCAAGTGTTATTTGACACATTGAGAAACCATGGCCATCTTTTCTCTCTGCCTTTATGGGAGAAGGTGTTTGATTCAGTGCTTTTTCCGATATTTGATTATGTACGTCATGCTATTGATCCATCTGGTAATTCTCCACAAGGACAAAGTGTGGAAAATGATCCTGCAGAACTCGATCAAGATGCTTGGTTATACGAGACATGCACTTTGGCACTTCAGTTGGTTGTAGATCTCTTTGTTAAGTTCTATGATACAGTTAATGCTCTTCTAAAGAAGGTTCTGCTGCTCTTGACAAGTTTCATAAAGCGTCCTCATCAGAGTCTTGCTGGTATAGGTATTGCTGCATTTGTTCGTTTGATGAGCAGTGCCGGATCTATGTTTGTGGATGAAAAATGGCTAGAGGTTGTATTGTCATTGAAAGAAGCTGCCACTGAGACACTTCCTGATTTCACTTATGTTTCATCTGGAGCTTACCTGGAAAATGTGCCAGCAGAAAATGGAGTCTCTGCCGATAATAGAGAGGACGAATCTCAACCATTAGCGGATGACAATGAAGAATCCTCTAGATCAAGGAATCTATACTTTGCAATTGGTGATGCCAAATGTCGAGCTGCTGTGCAACTCCTATTGATTCAGGTATGTAGGCTTCCATTTGCTTTATGTTCGGATACATATTGTTTTCTCAGAGCTCTGATTTTCTTGAATTCTTTGAATCTGGTACTGAATCTGTGAATGGGTAGTTGAGATTGAGAAAAATGAAAAAAATGGCAATTCCACATTATGTATATGTAGGGTTGATAACATAGGTGTGGGTTTATAAAAGTATTGTTAACCAATAAAATATTTCTACTGGAAAAACAAGGATATATATAGTTCTGTGTCCTCCTATCTTGAAGATTCTTTTGGGGTTCCTGATGATGATCTTCTTAGGTACTCCCTCCATCCCAAGAATCTTGAAGAGTCAAAGTATCTTAAGTTTGACCAAACTTATATGACAATATAATAACATTTATGATACCAACTAAGTATCATTAGATTCTTTATCCATTATATTTTCATAGTATGCCTACTTGATGTCATAAATCTTTATAATTTTCTCTATAACTATTGGTCAAACTTTTTTTTTTGCGACTAACTATTGGTCAAACTTAAGATGTTTTGACTCTCCAAGATTCTTGAAATGACTTATAATTTGGGATGGAGGGAGTACAATATATTATTAGCCTACAGTGGGGGCCTCCCCTGCTGTATTTCATGTTAAAATTTATTCAGAATATTCCCCTGCTCATGTAGAGGCTTTCTCAGCCATTTCTTATCCGCTCAACCAAAAATTTATTTCCTAGTTTTTTTTAATTGTAATGTAATTTGTATGCAATATCTGCTTAAACTACTAAAAAATGCGGTTGGTAGTTTCTATATGATAGTGCCAGCTGTATTTACTTTTATGCATTTCTTTGTGTAGGCTGTGATGGAGGTATATAACATGTACAGAGCACAGTTATCAGCACAGAACACAGTAAACCTCTTCGAGGCCTTGCACACTGTTGCCGCACATGCTCACAAAATAAACACTGATAGTGATCTGCGTTCCAAGTTGCAAGAGTTGGGCTCGATGACGCAAATGCAGGACCCGCCATTGTTGCGCCTTGAGAACGAGTCATACCAGCTGTGCCTCAGTATCCTTCAGAACATATTTCTGGACAGCTCTCCTGATCATGGAAGCACAGAGGTGGTGGAGAGTCACCTTATTGGCTTGTGCAAGGAGGTCCTTGAGGTATACTTGAGCACAGCAAGACCTTCTCAGCTTTCCAGTGGCACACAGCCGCTAGGCCATTGGCTGATCCCTGTTGGTTCATCGAAGCGAAGGGAACTTGCGGCAAGAGCACCTCTTGTTGTCTCAACCCTACAAGCTATTAGCGGACTAGGTGACTCAGCTTTCGAGAAGAACCTTGGCCAGTTCTTCCCCCTCCTCGCTGGGCTCATAAGCTGCGAGCATGGCTCTAGTGAAGTCCAGGTGGCCCTGAGTGATATGTTCAGCACTTGGGTTGGCCCACTCGTGCTCCAGTCCTGCTGATGCTGAGCACCATGTTATACATAGTAGTATACATCACCGTGTAAGTTTACCTTTGTTTAATTGGAATCCCATTGTGTTCCTCCTTTCCCCCGTTTTGTTCTGTTAATTATTTAGTTGTTGGGGAGTTCATATTGTTGTGACAAACTGATCATGCAGATCAAATTTTCCTTGACATTCTTTTCTTGTTCGCGTTGGGAGGAGTGTATGTTACTATAGAGAACTGAATTGTGTACGGTAGTTTAGTTAAAATTATGCCCATTCTGTTCCTAGTGTACTGATTTCTAGAGTTTTTTAGGCATGCTTTACATGCTTTTGTTGAGTAGCGTTTCTCCTCCCTGGACCCTGTGGCATGTGGTTCTGCGCAAGAAGCAGCAGCCTTACCTACCAGCTCCTTTGATCACGCCGCACTCTTGCACAAAGGACTTGTATCGATTTGATTGTACCGTTCTTGCGAGTTGGGCGTGTTAGCAGATGTATACTCCATCTGTCCCGAAACAATGCATACGTGTATTTTTTATCAAGTAAATTTCAACGAAATATATTTTCATTCCCGAAAAAAATTATACGTGTATTTTTTATCAAATAAAATCCAACAAAATATATTTTCATTCTTAATTTGTTATTTGCTAAAGAAATCAATACCATCTCATGCATTTTGAATAGATGCAAGTTTTTAGTTCTTAATATTGTGTATAATTTGAATATGTTGGCCATGGTTTGTACAATTTGACTTTTCCCTAAATAAAGTAAAATATGCTTATAATTTTTGTAACGGAGAGAGCATTATAAATTTTTCAGTGGACATTTGAAAGGATTAAGATGCCCAAGAGGAGGTGAATTGGACTCTTTTTAATTTCTAAACAAGAATTAAACCTATGAAGAGCCAATTAACCCCCTAGTGCCTACCGCTTGTGTGTCCTAGCTAGAAAGCGGTAGCAAGTCAATGAAAAGCGAAAACTTCCTACACAATTCTAGTATGAATTGAAAGACAAGTGCGGAAAGTGATGCGGTAATAAAGAGCTAGGGAAAGAGATGCTTGACACGACGATGTTTTGCCGAGGTATCGAGAAGTCGTCACTCCCCCCTAGTCCTCGTTGGAGCACCTTGCAAGGTATAGTTCCCCCTCAATCCCGCGCAAGGGATGAGTGCTCTCTACGGGCTGATTCTTCGCCACTCCGGCTCGGTGAATCGCCCACAACCGATCACAAACGTCGATGGAGAAGGGCCGCCGACAATCCTCCGGCGATCACCTTCCTCCGAGCACCATCGGACCGTTTAAGTGATGTCGATCACCAAGAGTAACAAGCCTCGATCTTCGCTTGATTCACTCAAGCTTCACAACTAGAGGATGCACACTTGAACTCTTGGATGAACTAGAGAGAGGATGGATGGATTCGTGAATCACTCTCTCTCTAGGGCTCTTGCTCTCTTCCCAACCTTCTCAACAAACTCAGCAACTCAAATGAGCAAAGGCCAGGTGGGAGAGAAGTGGGAGGGGCTATAAATAGACCCTCTGAAAACTGCCTCGGGCTGACATTTTAAGTTGGCGACGGACGCTCCGTCGACTAGGCGACGGACGCTCCGTCGCATGCCCAACGGCTAGTTTCTGTTCATAGTTTGGGCGACGGACGGTCCGACGCCCTGCCCAACGGCTAGTTCTGACACACTGTTCCCAGCGACGGACGCAACGTCACTGGGCGACGGACGCTCATCCCCAGCGTCCGGCGCTTCGCTCTGGCTGGGTTTGAAAAACACCCTCTCTGGAAGGTCGACGGACGCTCTTCCCAGCGTCCGACGCCTGGCCGTCGGACAGCGTCCGACGGACCCTAAAAAACATAGCCAGAAAACATCCCCTCTGGAAGGTCGACGGACGCTGTGGATTCAACCACCCAGCGTCCGACGCCTTTGTCCGACGCGACGGACAGCGTCCGGCGCCCCTGCCAGGAGCGTCTGATGCCCAGAAAACAGTTTTATCAACTTCGTTTTTCGTCGCGATGAATATGAAAGTTGTTCTAGGCTATCTTACGGTCACCATAGGCTTGCTTAGAGCTAAGGAAGTCAAGTGTGCACCACACCTAAGTCATGAAGCTTTTCTAAGTCAGGCTACTAATCTCAACCCCTCTTAATAGTACGGTCAAAGGTAAAAAGAGAAGCTCTATCTAATTCTAAGTGTCCTTCATCTCTTTATGGCACTTAGCCTATCATTCTAGGGTCTTCATAATGTCTCTTTGAAAACCGAAACGCATCTTGGGGGCTAAGTGATGACCATTTGAGTCCATTCTCCTTGATCACTATGGCTAAGCTACGCATAGCCTCTGCAAAACACACGTTAGCCATAATAATCTCTAATTGTCGTTAATCATCGAAACCAACTAGGGTCATGATTCTTCAACATTGTAGTAACTTATGTTGGTGACTAGGTTGCATCTGTCACGACTAGAGAAACAGCTTCTATTTTTTAGGGATACAGGAGCGGCAAGCCCCTAGGGATAAATCAGAAAATAAAGGTTACATAATAAAATTTATATAAATCAGAAACAGCTTTTAAGTGTACATCATTCGCCCTGGAATTTAGAATTCCGTAGCCGTAACAAACAACCGCGTGTATCAGTGTATGCAACTCCCGGTCTCCAACCCGCCTGCAAGCATTTCTGTTGGCCTATTGTTACGGTAGCCGGAGAAATCAAGCGGCAGTGCAATCGTCAACAAGGAGTACGCACACCAATGCACATTGCGCGAACATACATTCTTTTATCGCACCAACGTAAAACTGAAAAGTAGACTACTTTCTATAATTCAGTCAGCTGTGCACGTGGTTATAAATATTACTAAAAACTAGTGATTTTTTTGGAAAACCGAGAAGGAACCACAGTGTATACACAAACAGCAGTGACAGTGTGACACCACACAAACCCTATAGCATCGTACGAGGCTTTCAGGATTGCAGACTGATCAACAGAATATAATACGTACATCAATACCCTTGAAATTAGCGCAGGTTAACTGTACATGGAACCAGTACAAGGACAATACACACAGGTTAATTCACAAGAGGATTAAACACAAACCAACAGCCATGCTCCTTCAAGCAAGTAAGCACATGTACAGTGAGGTTTTAGTGAGGTTTCAAACACACAGCAACCCAGAAAAGCACTAGCAGATGACTGACAACTTACATTCCCCCACACACTCTCGCCACAACCCGCTCGACTGCAAGCTAAGTATTATTCCAGCAACCCAAAGGCGTCACCTGGCCTGAGAGAACGCACAAGCAGACTTGCCTCACTAGCTCTACAGAAATTCACGACCTCCAAAATGGCTCCAATAATTAACAAACCTGATACTGCGTTCTGGAGAAGTTTCACTCTTTGGTCTTCGCGAAGAACCGACTGAATCCTCGGCTCTGTTTGTCTGGCAACTGGTGATTGGTGAATGAGGAAGACGAAGAGGATCTCGATCGATGCTTCGGGCGCTTGGAGCTGTTAGGAGTAAGGAAAGGGCTTCCATCCGCATCAGAAGGGATCATGTGTGTCTTGTATCCATTGACCGGAGACACATTTCCTGTCCCAAGCATATCCTGGTCCGTATCAGGTTGGCCTGAAGGCTTCTGGGAATATTCTCCTGCGGTTGTTCCTACAGCATCCTGTAGAAAGTCCTCCATGAGTTGCCGATTAGGTGAAGAGCCTAGTGACTCGGCTGGAGGACGCATAGCTTGCAGCTGACGGCCAAGAATCAATATAGTCTCCTGGCACTCTGCCAGCTTCTCTGCTGCAGCCGCTATCTCTTTCTCCTGTCATCATTTAAATACAGAATTAGCTGGTCAAAGTATTTGGTATCATGAAAAGTTTAGTTTGGCATGACAAAACTACAGTTCAAGGTAAGCCTGAAAAACTTTCAAATCAATTTAGTTCTTGAGTACATTGTGTGATCTACTGCTGCCATATTTATTGATCTGGAAGCACTTACTCACACATCATAAGGTGTGCTGCCAGTACTTTTCATCAAGATTAAAAGGCAACAAATGAATGAAGGTTGTAGACAATAGCAATCGGAAAAACCTAACTACTGTACCTGCTTCGACTTGGTGTCTGGGTCCTCATCCACAAGCATTGAACTCCTCTCCATCTCATGCCTTCACAACATAAAAGAAAGTCAGAAGAGAAATCAAGTAGAGGGCAATCTATATTTCAAAGCATTTGAATTTACCTTTCCAACTTCTCCTCGAGTTCTCTGTATTTAACTAAGTCTTTCTGATGACTTTGTCTTTCATCAGAGAGTTCAGCTGCTAAAGCATCTATTTTGGACCGTAACACTTCTATCTCATTTTCTAATTCAGTTTTCCTCGATTCAAGTGACTTGTAAGATTCAGCCATACACTTCAACTGTGTCTCACTCAAGCTATTTGATTTCTCACTGTCAGCCAACTTAGATGTGAGGTCTACCAGGTTTTTCTCCATATCACTTAATCTTAGCTTTGTTTCTTCTATTATTTCGTTGCACTTCATTAGTTCTCCCTCCAAATTTGTCTTCTCAGACTTAAGTTGTTCATATTCCTCTGGCGAGCAGACCTTCACTGCAGTCTTAAGATCAAATCCAGCATCAGCAGGCCCCTCAAACTCAGGATCAGAAGATGAATGAGGCAATAGTGGGCAGAGACCAGAAATATTGTCTTTTACAGGCTCAGGCTGCACCTTATTTTCAAGTAGAGTCACTTTATCAACACAATCTAAGTTATTAGTTTCTGCTTCATTGCTATTGTCTCTCAACAATGTGAACTTAATCTGGCAAGTTTCTGACAAAATAACTGACAGTGCCATGACAATATCATTTAGGACATCATCGTTTGACAGAACTTTGTCAACTAATGCAGAGAACTGTTGTGTTTTCTCACATAGCCCATCATAATCAGACGACTGGCCTTGAAACTTGGAAACTTCTTGATCAAGTAACTTGACAAAGTCCTGAATCTTCAATATAGCATTCTTAAGTTCTTGATCCATGGTGCATTTGCTCTCTAAACTTAAGGTCCCATTTGCATTCACTGAATCTGCCTCATCTTCAATATCCTTTAGAATGTTTCTGATACTATCAAGTACCTTTCCAGCATTATTATCTGGTGATTCAGAATCCAATAAGGAAGATATTCTTGACTGGAATTTGGAAAGCGAAGATTTCTCAGACAGACGCTGTTTATTAGATTGAGTTTCTGACACTGGTGAAGCTGACTGCAAATCTTTAACACCATCTCTTTCAGTAAAGTCAGACAAAGTAGCCCCAACATCATCTATCTTCATTTTGTCAATGGTACTGACATTGCCATTAACTTCAGAAGACAGACATGCTAATCTCTCCATTTCTAAGAAGTCATCCATAAGCTCCAACTTATTGGAGCTTTCTGTCGCACTGCTCTTGGCTGCCTTCTCTTTCTTGAATTGAGAGAGCTCAGATACCAGAGCGTTGGCCCAAGATTCTGTACAACTTCCTTCATCATCTACCCCATCTTCAGACATGGAAGTCATGCTAGGTGGGTCGCTTCCATTTTGGCTCAGTGCACCACCAAAGTGAATATCCATGTTTGGAGTTGATGGACTCTTATGTTGGTTTCCAGTCAACATTTGAACTTCCAAGCTTCGAAGCTTTCCTGCTGTCTTAGCATACATGCTTCTTGAAGATTGCAGCTCACTGTTTCTCTTTGTCAATGCCTCTTTAAGCATCTTGGTTTCTTCTTCCATTGTTAACAAACGAGTAGACAGAAACTCATTCTCTCTCTGCATGTGTTGTATGTTCTCAATTGCATAATCAGGAACAGGAGACATAGGAGACATAGGCCGATGGAAACTAGAATTCTTTGCAGGGGATCGTCGTACTCTGTGGTCTCCATACTCTCTACCCAAGCTCTCCACCTCCATTTTCATCTGAGCTAGTGCAGCAGGGCCAGGTAACTTCTTTCGAACAAGGCCACGTAATCTTTGGCATTCAGCTTCAAGTTTTGATATTTTCTTGACATCTTCCTGGTGCTGTTTAGTTGCTACATCAGCTGAGCGTGCACTCATGTTCTTTTCTTCATTGCGAATTTCAAGCTCTTTGGAGACGACATGCAATTCATATTTTAGTGAATTTATCTCCCTTTCACCTGATTGGATTGAACTTTTTAAGATTTCAATCTCAGCTTCGGCTTGAGCTTTTTCCTCATCAATTTGCATCAACAGTTCTGCCCGCTCTTGAAGTGATCTTGTGAGTGCATCATTCTCAGCACCAGCCCTTATGAGTTCCTGTTCAAATTCAAGTAATTTTGCTTCGAACTCGGCCTTTATCTTCTCCCACTGTTTGGTTTTTGCAAAGACTACATCATGTAGCTTCTGCTCACCTTCTTCCTTAACAGTCCTTACTTGCTTCATGCATTCTTTCAATGCACCATCCAGATGTGCACCTCTTTCTTCAGCTGCTAGCTTAGACAATGTAACAGTTTCTAGCTGAATCTTCAGTGCGGAGGCCTCTGCTTCAGCTTTCTCCCAACCTAGCATGCCAAAACATAAATTATGTCACAAATACAGTTAGTAAAGTTATCTCATAAAACTGTATCCTTTTAAAAAAGAAGATATTATCTAGAGAAAGTTTGTTCCATATAAAAAAGAAGACTGTTACAACCACATCCAGAAGCCAGCCTATTTTTATAAATCATAACCCAATATCAGGCCAACTTACTAAATTATTCTATCCAAAAAAAGGAAAACGACTAATATAAATATATTTCAAAAAGAAAATTAGTCATCTTATGTGTACCTGATACAGCTTCTTCAGCAACTTTTGCATGCTGCTTCACAAGAGCATCTTTAGTTGTAATCTCTGATTGTGCTGCAGAGAGTTTTTCATTCAAGACCTTCACATTTTCTTCTAAAACTTTTACTTTTTCCTCTGAATCAGTAAGATGTGCATATGTTTCAGGTGAAATTTGCACAAATTTTGGAACTTTATCTTCCTGCAGAGAACAGAACTTGTTTTAGCAGAGGTATACTTTAAAGATATGTCAAAACTTATCAATCAGGTTGCCATAATGCACAGGATTACTGCACAGCCAGCTTTTGATGTATAAAGATGAAACAAAAAATAAGTGGCCAACTGATTCTAGCAATTGCTATGCCAAATGGTATGTAACACTTTGCCACACCACCACGGTTCATGAAAGAAAATAAAGATAAAAGGGAGAGAAATAAAGAGGTGAACAGATCAGATCAAGGTACATCTTGGCACAGGTTAGAAGGCACATGTTCAATGAGTCAAGACAATGTACCCTATTGCTGAAGGAAAACAAAAACGAACTAAAGAAACATGGCTGCATGACCAACAACCAAGTAGCATCAGTTAACTCAGAACAGTCCCTTATGCAATTGCACCTATCAAACCTTTCTTCTGGCATCCTTGGGTACCTCTACATTCCAGATTGTAAGTCGTTCTAGCTTTTCTAGATACATAGCTTTTACTTAAAATTTGGAATGGAGGGAGTAGAAAATATAGGACAATAGGAGGTTAATACTATTATCTTATAATACGAAGACTTAGATCAATCTAACTCAATATTATACAAGAAATATTGGCAAACCTGTTCTGCATGATTAGAATTCTGCAACGCATCTGCACTTGATGACTTATCAGATGATTTCTTCTTCCAAGGCCAGCTGCGTCGATCCATTGCTTGCAGAGTATCTAATAAGATGTGGTAAATATTTGTGATCAGCTACGAAACTGATAAATTTGCTATAGGTAGGAGAAAAACTCAAAAGTAAATGAAGTTAAATTATTTAGTCATTAAATTTGACAACCATATAAAGCATATAATTTACAGAAATCTCATGAAACCAACATGTAATTCTAGAAAAATGAACTGACATGACCATCGTGACATTGCATACAGATTTGCACACAGTGCTAGTAGCATATGATGACAGTAAAAGAAGTCAACCAAAAAAATACCTTTAAAGCAACACCACAAGATAATCAGTACAGTATTGACCTGAGATCAGTTAACCAAATTTACGAAAGCAGCCTTGCATAACCCCCACATTAAAGCTAGTGTACTATATATGCACCTTGTGCAGAAGCAGAACAGAAACATCAAAAGCATGTGAAGCTAAGCTGTAGGACTACAAGAACTGTGACGACATTAGATAGAAAACTAGCGATGGCTCTAGCCTTCTGACAAATGAGCTAATGTGTTTTCTGCATGTCCATACAAGACACTGCCAGTCTGCCAGCAGGAACCCCAAATTGAATATAACTACTAAAACACCGGTTGTTAGGCAAGTGCTACGCGCGCTTAGGGCGTGTTTGGTTCCGTGGGAAATTTATTTGCCGTGTCACATCGAATCTTTCGGCACTAGTTTAGTGTATTAAAAATAGACTATTTATAAAACTAATTACATGCCCATGCGGGATTTAACAAGACGATTCTATTAAGCTAAGTTAATCTATAATTAACAAATGTTTACTGTAGCACAACATTGTCAAAACATGGACTAATTTATATTAAAAGATTCGTCTCGCGAAGTTGCCTCCGGCTGACGAATTACTTTTTTAATTAGTATATTTTAAATAGACCAAACTAGGGACGGAAGATTCGATGTGACAGGGGCAAAACTTTTGCCCTGGGAAACAAACAGGCCCTTAAGTTCATATAATCACAGCACTATATATGGTTATAAAAGAATATCAATAATAGGATCAACTACTTCAATCAGTCCACAGTGTGGCCGCGTAGGGTTCATAAATCCAAACGTACCTCACCAGCTCAAGTATTAGCATTCCACTGGCAGGAGACGTACAGCCCCCAATCATCGAAAGGCAGAAGCTTCTGCCACAGTGGAGTCACAGCTATATAGGGACAGGGCAGGGTCAGGGTCAGGGTCAGGCAGGCCAAGAGAATCGAATCCCTGCATAAAAGGGGAAACCAATCCTTCAAGCAAGAACGCGCGGTACAATCAGCACGCGTCGTTGCTGGCGGCCCCCACCCCACGAGAGGCCAAGTTGCAAGCACAGCACAGTGCACCCGATCCGATCACCGTCATGCCAGAACTAGGCCAGGGCATTGACGCGGGCAAGTAAGCGTATTGTCTTACTCATGTGTGCGCACCTACCAGAGCTTAATTGACGCGCTATCTTCTACACATGGACCATAATCGCGAGTTGGGCGCAGCCGAGAGCTGACAGGTGCACAGGCTGTAGTAGAGCTTTAGCGCGAACCCAGCCGCCCTGCCTGGCAAGAACCGCAGTTAAGACGGGCACCAAAGACGCCCGCGGAAGTAATTGCCGGCGTGGGGGTCGCACATGTTTATCCGGCCGAGATGACCTGACCGGACGCCCACTGCTGCCACCGCCAGTTCTAGCAAAATCTACGTCTCGGTGAAGAGAACTGGTGTGGTTCCGGCCGTAAAGAAGGCGCGCGTGACTCGGCTTAAAAGCTCGGAGCTACTACTACCTCAAACTCGATACGGACATTGATGTCAGTCCCCGCTCGGTGGATTTGGCTTTAACCAGATGCCCTGCCGCATCATTGTCCTTGTGGTGTTCTTGTGGCGCGCCCTCTCTTCATCTCCGTCTTTTACTAATAATTGGCAGTAGCAGTTATCCCCGTGGGGTAGTGAAACGAGCCGTATTCTTGCACGGCCAACAAAACTATAAAAGCACGGTAAAAATGGAGTAGTGCGCGAGATGGGCTTCTTCTGATGGATTGGAATGTTCCATGTGAGAGGAGAGGAGAGAGTGAGTTCATCAGGAGCAGACCAGGGAGCGCAGCACGGCGACTAGCCGGAACGCTACTATCCGTGAGGAACTGCCGCGGCGTGAGCGATCCTCGCTGGAACTGAGTTATGAGTTCCGTCCAGAAACGGTGGGGAGGGGGGGGGGGGGGGGGGGGGGGGGGGGGGGGGATATTCAGAAACTGTGGAGAAATTTCGGGTTTATAAACACTAAACTGCACAGTAAAATCTCAGAGCGCGCGACATCCGGCATGAATGAATAGAGAAACTCCGTCTGCAGGTTCTGCTATCGAAGCACATGATCAAATAAAAATCCCGAACAACACGCAGTAGAAATTGCTACACACATTGCGCAAACGAACGGGAAGAGCAATGACACCATAGCCACGAACGGAAAAAAAATATATACAGAGAAAACACATGAAACATGCTCATGGGGAAAGGAAGCGGGCGATTACCTGGGGAGACGAGGGCGCAACGAGGCGGTCAGGAGGAGGCCCTGCGCGGAATGCAGATCCGGGGCGGGGCCGCGGGCGCCGGAATCCGCCGCGACTCGGGCGGGGGGTGTTGGATCTGGCGCGCGGCTCCGATCGCCGCGGGGGGAGGGGGGTTTTGCCGGTGTCGGTGGCGTGCGTCGCTTGCCGAGCACACTTGCCTTCCAGCGAGTCACAGCTAGTACGCTGCGGCGTTGGCCGTGGTCCGGCTAGATTGGATTGGACTGGACTCAGACTACGCCACTGCCGCTTTTCCACCCCTGCGCACCTCGCCTCCCCCCTTTTGCTCCCGAGGCCCTTTTTTCCCTTTGGAATCTGGCTGGCCTCCCTCCTCCCCGCTGCTAGCCTGCTGCTACTGCTAGCGAGCGCTGGCGCCACGCCAAAGCGCGTAGGGTGGTGGTGGTGGTGGCGCCTCCCCGGCTCGGTGCGGTGCGGCGCGGCGCGTGCGCGGTGTGGGGGCGCTTGCAGCAGCAGCACTGCGGCTCGGCCGGTTTGGCAATGCGGCTCTCGGCTCTGCTGCTGTGTGAATGGTGGTGTTTGGGTTTTGGTGTTGGTTTTGGTTTGAAGGGGGAGGAGGGAGAGAGGTCGGGCAATGGAGGTGCGGGTGCGGGTGCTTTTTGTTACGAGGGCGCTGCTGCCGCTGCCGGTAGGTGGGCTCAAAAGCGGGGGGCGAGCGATGGCAGGGTCCAGCAAGGGAGGGAGAGATGGGAAGAAAGTGGTGGGGGTGGGGGGTGGTGGAAAAGTTGGGAAGGGAGCTCTCTCCTCTGTCCTCTGGAGAAAACAGGTTAGTGCGTGATGGCAGCAGAGAATTACACATCACCTCAAAGAGGGAGAAATGACAGCGACACAAGCGTTACGAACAGGGATGAAATGGATATATTATGTCCTAAGTCATTCTAGGAATTTTGTGAGTAAAACTTAAGTTGCTTACAAAAAAAATTTAAATACTTATAATTTAAAATGTTTCCACGATTTTTGAAATAATTTAGGAGCGAGACTAACAAATCGCAGTTGGAGTTCTTCTTCTATGTATGATCTACTCTCTCCTATGACGTTATGGGTTGCGGGTGAGTCAAATTTTCTCAATTTTGATTCGATTTATAGAAAATATGTGTAACATTTATATCTCTAAATAAATTTATTATGAAAATATACTCAACAATCTATTTAATGATACTAATTAAATCATATAAATATTATTATTCTTTTTTATATAATTGATCAAAGTCTTAAAAAACTGATTTTTCGATAAGCGAGAATGATTTCTATTTTAGAACGGAGGAGTTATTGTAGTGCTGTTTGAGTCTAGTTTTTGTTGTTTTGGGAAAAAAAATCAAAAGAGTCACATTTTTTGTTCAATTGCAATACCAGTCAACTCAACTTTCACGCCAGATGCAATCATGTGGGATGGCACCACTACTCTACCGGGGTAGTAGTTCGGAATCATTTTGCCTACCCAAAGTCATACAAGTACTCTACCACTGGTACGGCGTACTGCTCACCAAATGGTCACAACCCACAACGTCATCGCTTGGGTTGTCTGCTAATTGTGAGCTGTACCTTTGCCCAACGCCAGAATTCGTACTAATCTGATCTGATGTGTAGGACTCGCAAAAAATGAGAAATAAAGCAACTAGTAAAGTAAGGTTTACTGGCTTACTAGTAATGGCTCAACTAAAAAAGGAGAAATGAAAGCATGTGTAATCTGATGCTCTTGCGAGTTGTAATCCGCTGGAGCCCGGCCACCAACGCCGCCGCGTCCACAACACAACCACGAGATGCAGGTCCCTCCCTCCGCGTTGTCCACGCAAATCATGCGAGCAAACTGCCGCCCAACAAAACTCGCCGCCTGATTGATTCGATCACACGCGGTTAGCCTCTCCAGCCTCCCTCCACCGTCGTCTAATCTTATCAGACCTGTCCTCTCCGACAGGAGTGTGCATTAGAGCTCTGCTAGTTTTTTTTCTTCAAACAAAAAAAAAGCAAGAAGGATCATTAGCACCGAATACCAGACAACAGCTCCGATCGAATCGGTAGGTGGGATATATACATTTGCGAGTTTAATTTATGACACTTGTCCCTGATCTACATATCCATATCACTCATTCATTCTTTCATTCCTATCTGCTGCTAACAGCTCAACCGAGCCATCTTTTCTTCTTATAAAAACCTTACTTAGGCACGGGGAGGGACGGGGACGGCATGATCAAGACGAGTGTAACCAAGAAGAGCAGTGAGTTGGGACATCGCTAGCCTCCAAAGGCCTCATTCATCTTTTGAAAGCGCATTGGATATATGTGCACTGAACTCAACTGAAAGACGAGTTGATGCATTGCTTGTCGCATCGCATCCGTCGTTGCTACCAGCACCGGTCCCAGTTTTTTATCGATCTCAAGAGGAAAACATTTTTTATACATTAGGCCATACTACATAGTATAGAGTATTAGCGTTCATGTCGGATGCCTTGCGTTTGTTCGGAGCAAAAGCAAAATGTTATTGCCGGCTTTCTCTTCTAGGGGTGATTAAAAAACTGGATCAGTACAAATCTGATGGGTAGAACTCGCAACAGCTGACCACCTACTTAATACCTACTACTAGTACACTATGGTCGTAGTGGTGCGTAGATCGAAAAGGATATGACGAGAAAGAAAGAAGCTTTATAGAGGTGGAAATTGCTGTACTATACTCATGGGCGTTTCCAGCACACAATGTCAGGCAAAATTTAGTCTCCCAAACACTTGCTGATTTCTCTGCGTTCTGAAGAAACCATGACAGGCGCGCGATGATCTTTCTCCTAAGCAACGCTAACAGCTCAATCAGGCGTGTCACTTGGCAGTTGGTCCTCTTCCTTAGGAAACCAGCCAAAAGATTCCCAATTCCTGCAACGCCGCTGCGCCTTTCCTACATTGACTGCATGCCCTGTTAACTGTAATTGCAATAAATAGACGAGCCACAAGCATTTGGTTATTATTGTTTTCCACATGTGTGAAAGTAAACAAAAGCTGAGCAGGCCGGTAGGTAGGGTGGGGATGCCGTGGAAAGGGGTAAGCTCGTTGTCGTTCAGATCACATACTCCTATCCAGCTGCTCCTGGCGCCGGAAAAGAGGAAGGGATCCAAAGATACCAGTGGCGTTGCTGCAACTGCAAGCCCTGTTTAACTAGCTAGCCTGGCTTCTAGGCCTGTGCATGTGCCCGTGACAATTTACTATGACCACGTATGCAAGCCGTGTCAGACCGCGAGTCAGTGGCATGTCATCCCATAAAATACTCGTGCAACGCATTACCGGCATCCATAGACCATACAGTAATCTTCTAATCAGAATAATCAGATCAGCTGGGGAAAGGAACTAGCGGTTGAAGTGAACGGCTAGTACTGTACTCCGATGATTTTAGAAGCACGTCCAAGCGCAAGCGACCAAATTTTGCACGCAGTAGGTGGCACGTATTACAACCGGCTACAACAACAACAACGCCACTTGAGCTACCAACAAGTCAGCGAGGCGCTCACAATGAGGCAAAGGGAATACGAGCAGAGCAGGGGCAGTGACGAGCAGCGCAGCGCAGCGCAGACCCCCCGTCACCTTGCTCACGAGCCTGCGCCGTTGGACGGCCGAACCAACGGCTCGGATGCAAGCGGGGTGCCGTGCGCCCGCCCCGATGCCGGTCGCCCTTCGCCCGCAACCGCAACGAATTCTGCCTCAAAAGCATGCATGGCGATCTGCCATGCTGCCCGTGGGAACCAGAAGTCCAGAGCTGCACGAGGACCATGGTGGCCGCGCGGCCAGAACCACCCTGCTCTGCAGCCTGCGTGCGTAATCATGCCTGGGGGGGAGCATGCATGTGTGGGTGGGGTTGCGGTGCGGCCAAAAGATTTGGCGCTGATTGGGCTGGAACCGCGGGGGTTGCACCAAGTGTGCGCCTTCCTACAGCCTGCCTAGATCTAATGGAGTGCTATCAATGGATGGGTATGATTCAATTCGGCAGATTGTTTCTGCCGCCGCTGATAAATCCACTTACGTTCCCGTGATAATTTCTATTGCTAATTATTTCGGCTGGTGTTAATTTACTCTTATATCCATCCTCTATTTCTGTCTGTGTCTGGCACGTGTGCTCCTTGATTTTTTATCATAAGCCACCCCATGATAGTTTTTCTTTCTCTGCATTGTGTAGTACGTAGTAACAGGTAGGAGTACTGTGTTATGTTCAGTTAACCTCCTCAGGCACGGCACTTCGCTGTTGCACGGGCTCCTGTCCTACATTCGGAATAATTCTTCTTTTTTCCGTGCGTCCTAAAAAGAGGATTGCAGGAAGGCCCAGGAAATAGTAGTTTCGCACACCGTTGCGGAGGACGGACGGACGGACGGACGGTGCTACAAGGTTAGGCCTTGTTTGGTTTCTATAAGTCAGGTGACTTAAAATCAGTGATTTATAAGTCACCTCTGTTTGGTTTCCAGTGACTTATAAATTCGTTACTAAATCTGTTCACCCCACCTTCCCTCTCATTTTCTGTTCCCGCCATTTCTATTCCCGCCACCAGATGATTACAAGCAGCTAGTTTGCCGCCAAAGTCACACTTTACCGAACTCAGACCTTTGGCAACCAAAGTGGAGATATTTTGCCTACTTATTTATTACAGTACAAGGACAAAATATGGTTAGTGTTGGCAAATGACAAATTAACTTGTGATCAATTCAGAACTGCATCCACACACAAACAAATAAAAAAATCTTAAATGCATTTGTGATTCCAATATACAATAATATGTAAAAGCAAATTGCATGGTCCGAAATATACATTAAAAAATCAATAATACAATTCTCAAATGGACTGGATGAGTGTTCGATTCAAGCAACTAATTGCATGGTCCGAAATTGAATGGTCCGAAATTACAATGTCATCACATAGAATTACAAATTGCATGGTCCCGAATTGAAACAAAAACAAATTGCCTGGTCCGGAATTGAAACAAATACAAATTAGTTGGAGACCTCCAGCAGCCGTCGCCGGAGGGACGAATCCGGCGCCTGGAAGATGCGGATTGGAGAATCCGGTAGGTGGGGAGTAGTTGCCGACCTGAGATCCGTCAGCGAAGAACTCTTCCTCGTCGCCAGCTTCGTTGAAGAGGTCGAGGGAGCTTCTGCCGGCCATGGCGGTGGGCAAGGGCGGCGGCGAAATCTGCTGCAGCTGTGGGGCGATTGCTCTGCGACGGAGCGGCTGTGCAGCGGTTTAAAGGTCCTTGTGTGATTTTGGTAATTGAGTGACAACTTAGGTGGACTAATATGTGTCTAAGTGATATATACACAGGAGATTAGTTCACAGCTGATTGTGTGATGAAGGAGCTTAATGCACATGAAACATGACATGGAGTCATGTGACCAAGGTGGAGAAGATCAAGATGAGACTTGGCTTGATGGATCGGTTACAAGTGTGAAGGGCAAGCGGGTGATGCTTGGCGCTGATGGACCAAGGCAACGGTGAAGAGCAAGTGAGGTCAAGATCGATGAACCAATACGGTCACGTGATGAGATGAAGTGGATCATATCATTTGGTGATAGGTTGGTGTATGTGTTGCATCAACATTGGAGATGGAGATGGAATGGAATGCGCAAGGCAAAGGTATAACCATAGGGCATTTCCATTTTACCGGTCATTGGTGTATAGAGAAGTTTATGACTGAGTTTAGGATAGATAGCCGTACTATCAAGAGGGGAAAACTTGTTTGCATAACGGTTATCTAGTGCCACATTGAGCGATCTAACTTTGCGATACATTAGGATCGAGTGGCGCGGTGAGATCAAGTGAAAATGCTTTGAAAATGATTGTGAAAATGCTAACACACATGCACAAGGTGAAGAACACATTTTTGTTAGCACATAAGAAGCAAAGGAAGAAGTGCAGAGGAGTCTCGGCTGAAAACCGAGCTCCGGATGCTAGGGCCAAGGGGGTCCGGACCATTGCGCTTGAGTCCGGAACCAAACCCTAGGTTCGGCTCTGTCTGTGAGCTCCGGACGCTCGGTGGAGCGAGTTCGGACGCTGGGGCTTGGGCGGTCCGGACCATCGGTGTTGCGTCCGGTCGCCTGCCCCTTGACTGCGCTGTGCTGACCGAGGAGGTCCGGACGCTGTTTGCCGTCCGAACAGGGGACTCCGGACACGCGTCCGGAGGAAATCAGCTCTCGGGGAGCTCTCTGCTGGAGTCCGGACGCGGGTGCGCGTTGGTCCGGAGTGGCACTGTTGGTTGCGTCCAGAGGCACGTGGCGGCGATCGGTGAGCGCACCAACGGGCGTATTCAAACGAGAAGGAGTCCGGACGCACAGGCGTTGGTCCGGACCCACTGTTGAAACAGCGTCCGGAGTTGCGCAGAGAGTGGGTAAACGACCAGTTTCTTCCCCACTCTATAAATAGGAGTGGTGGCCGGCCTTGGCTTGTTGTTGAGCACCCTTGGGCCTTTGTAGCTTGTGTAGGTGTGCTTGGGAGCCCTCTAACTCACTCATACTTGATAGTGTTCATCCGATTGAGTGAGAGAGCGTTTACTAGTGCATTGCTTTGAGATATAGCTTCGTGTGGCACTAGGTGATCGTGTTGCAAGCCGGTGGTGCTTGTTACTCTTGGAGGTTTCCATCTCCTAGACGGCTTGGTGGTTGTGGCTCCGTCGAAGTGCGCAAGAAGATTGGGCGGCGCTCCGGAGAAGTGCTTGTGAGGGGTGTTGTGCTCGCCCCGCGGGAGATCGCGAAGAGCAACTTCAGTTGAGCGTGTCATTGAGTGCTCTCATCTTGTGTTGGTTGTGCGGCACCCGATTGCGGGTTTGGCGTGTGATGCCAATTAGCGTGTGAACCTCCAAGTGAGTGAGCCGACACAACGGGGACTAGCTTGGTGGCGACCAAGTGAACCTCGGGAGAAAAATCACCGTGTCAACCTTGTCTACTCTTCTCGGTGGTTTGCATTCTCCGAATCACTAACTTGCATCTACTTGTTCATATCTTGTGCTAGTGTTCCTTTGTTGCTCTTGTAACTAGTTTAGCTTGTGTGGCTTGCCTAGTTACCTTCTATCTTAGAAGTAGCCCTTGAGTAGCTTGATGGACCGCTTTCATTGCCATGTCTTGCTTGTGTAGCTAGGACTCACTGGGGAAAAACACTAGGGGGTTAATTGGCTCTTGATAGGTTTAATTATTGCTTAGAAATTTAAAAGAGCCCAATTCACCCCCTTTTGGGCATCTTGATCCTTTCAATTGGTATCGGAGCTCGGTTGCTCCAAACTAGGCTTAACCGCCTAGAGCAAGATGTCCCATGGGGATGGACCGCCGCCCATCTTTGATGGAGACGACTTTCCTTATTGGAAAGTGCGTATGGAGGCTTACCTCGAAGCCTTGGACGTTGGTGTGCTCAAAGCCGTCACCGATGGGTTTCCTCAATTTGATGGAGAACCATTCGGTGACGAGGTCCACTATGAGAAGTGGAATGCCAAAGCCCGGAACACTCTCTTTAGGGGCATTGGCAAGGACATGTTCAACCATGTGCGCACCTCAAAGAACGCACATGAGTTGTGGAAGAACATTTGTGCTCTTCATGAGGGCACAAAGAGCGAGCGGAAAGAGCGATATCACTTAGTCATGAATAAGATGAATGCTTTTACCATGCTTGCTCATGAAAATGCAAATGAAATGTACTCACGCTTGAATGTTCTTGTAGAAGAATTGAATGCACTTGGGCTAACTCAAATGGAGCCCGCCGATGTTGTGAGGAAGATTCTTTGTGTGCTTCCAATTGCCAAGTATGGCAACATCGTGACCGTGTTGCATCAAGGTGATCTTTCCAACTACACACCAACACAAGTCTTGGGAAAGATGTGGCTCATGAGATGTACATGCACATCCACAAAGAAGAAGAAGCCTCATCATCCATCAAGAAGAAGGATTTGGCACTCAAATCAAGCCATGACACGGGCAAGTCAAAGGTGGCATATGATAGATCAAGTGAAGAAGATGATGACACCAACATTGCTCTAATGGTGAAGAAGACCACCAAGATGCTAAAGAAGCTTAACAAAAGCGGTGTCAAGTTTGATTCAAGAAAGAAGAAGTTCTTCACTAGCAACAAGAGGAAGCCATTGTCGGAGATGGATTGCTACAATTGTGGTGATCTTGGCCATCTAGCTCATCATTGTACCAAGCCCAAGAAGGACAAGTACAAGAAAAACTACAAGCATGGCAAAGATCAAAAAGATGAATCAAGCGATGATGAGAAGAAAATTGAGAAGCCACACAAGAAGAAAGATGGCTTCAAGAAGAAGAGGTTCCAACACCAAAAGAAGAAAGATGGCAAGGCCTACATAGTTGGTGATTGGTTAACCGACATTGAAGACTCAAGTGATTCATCCGATGATGATAGTGATGATGAGAAAGTGGCCACTCTAGTCATTGGGACTTCATTGCCTCCTCCACCATCATCGTCTTCCTCCACAACATCCTCTACACACCTATGCCTTTTGGCCAAAGGTGACTGGAAGGTACAATCCAAAGTAGAGGATAGTGATGATAGTGATGATAGTGATAGTGAAAGTGAAAATGAATACCAAGCTCCTTCTTATGATGAACTCATAAAATTGCTCACTAAGTACACTAAAATTGTTAAGAAGGAGCAAGCTAAAAATGAGAAGCTTGAAAAAGAAAATGATGAAGTAACTTCAAATGCTAGTGATGAGCTAATAAGTGAAAACAAATCTTTATCCTCACAAGCTAAGGAGCTCAAATCCTCTCTCAAAGAACTAAAAGAGAAACATGATAAGCTAGAGAGGACATCACAAGAGCTTAGAGAAAGACATAACAAAACTTAAGGAAGAGTACACCGAAGTTAAGATGAACTATGATACTCTCCTTATAGAAAATGAATGTCTTGAAGATGCTTTGCCTATTGATGCTAACCCCATTATCAAGATTGATATTGGCACTTCTTGTGATGATTTGATCATTGAGCCCATTGAGCAAGTGTCTAGTGAAAAGGCAAGCAAGTGGTTGTGGCGGATCACTATGATGACTATGTCAAGATCAAGAATGAGAATGAGAAGCTCAAGCAAGATCTTATCAAGCTCAAGTCAACCAAGTCAATAGTGATTGAGACACAAGATGAAGACTATGATGTGGCACTTAAAGTTGATATGCTTAGAGAAGAGAACAAGAGGCTAAAGAATGAGAAGAACCATCTAGCCATTGGAATGGAGAGGTTCACTAAGGGCCACAATCTTCAAAGTGAGCTCCTTATGAACACGGTCATGAAGAATGACAAGACCGGTCTTGGCTACAAGTCCGCTCAAGTGAAGAAGGCCAAAGCCAAAGCTAAAGCCCAATATCAACAACAAGCCAAGTACTTCTATCAAGCAAAGCCAAAGCCAAAGATGAAGACATGCTTTGAGTGTGGGAAGCAAAGACACTTTTCTCACAATTGTGTGACACCTCCCCAACAACGCTTGCCCAAGCACGCTAGGCCATTTGCATACAATGCTCACTATATCATCAACAAGGATGTCAAGGGGAGACCACAAGTTGTGTTCTTGGGACCACCCAACAAGAATAGACCAAGAACACTTTGGGTTGCTAAGTCACTAGTAGAGAAAGCAATGGGCCCACATACTCAATGGGTGCCTAAACAACAAGCTTGATCTCTTGTGTGTGTAGGTGAACTACAAGACCGGTGGAAGTCATTGGGTGATAGATAGTGGTTGCACTCAACATATGACCGGTGACCCCCGGATGTTCACCTCTTTGGAAGAAGATGTCAACAACCAAGACAAGATTACATTTGGGGACAACTTAAAGGGAAAGGTCAAAGGACTTGGAAAAGTGGCAATCTCAAATGATTATTCAATATCAAATGTCTTGCTAGTTGCATCATTGAGCTTCAACTTACTCTCGGTTGGTCAATTGTGTGATCTTGGCTTCCAATGCTTATTCACTCCAAATGAAGTTGTTGTGTCCAAGATTGATGATAGTCAAGTCATATTGAAAGGCTTCCGGCACAATAACCTCTACCTTGTGGATTTCTCTTCAAATGATGCCAACCTCCAAACATGCTTGTTCACTAAGTCATCTCTTGGGTGGTTGGGGCATAGAAGGCTAGCTCATGTTGGAATGTGTACTCTCAAGAAGCTATTGAAGAAGGAAATGGTTAGAGGCATCAAGGATGTTGTGTTTGAAAAGGATAAGCTTTGTAGTGCATGTTAAGCCAGCAAGCAAGTTGCCAACACTCATCCTCACAAAGCATTCATGTCAACATCAAGAGTTCTTGAGCTACTTCACATGAATTTGTTTGGACCTACAACATATGCTAGTTTGGGTGGCAACCTCTTTTGTCTTGTGCTTGTGGATGACTATTCAAGATACACATGGGTGTTCTTTCTTCATGACAAAGGAGAAGCTAAAAGCTCATTCAAGAAGTTTGCCAAGAGAGCCCAAAATAAGTTTGATGTGGAAATCAAGAAAATAAGAAGTGACAATGACACCGAGTTTATCAACACAAAGATTGAAGATTATTGTGATGAAGTTTGGATCAAGCATGAAGTGTCCGCTACTTATACACCTCAACAAAATGGAGTGGTTGAAAGAAAGAACCGGACATTGATTACACTTGCAAGAACCATGCTAGATGAGTACAACACCCCGGAGAAGTTTTGGGCCAAAGCTATCAACACCGCATGCTATGCTTCCAATAGATTGTTCATCCAAAAATTCTTGAAGAAGACACCATATGAGTTGCTTAATGGAAAGAAGCCAGATGTTTCATTCTTTAGGGTGTTTGGGTGCAAGGTCTACATCTACAAGAAGCGTCAACATCTAGGGAAGTTTCAAAGAAGATGTGATATTGGCTTCCTAGTTGGTTATTCTATGAAAACCAAAGCATACCGTGTATTTAACCAAGCCACTGGCTTAGTTGAAGAAACGTATGACTTGGAATTTGATGAGACTAATGGCTCCCAAGGAGCAAATGAAAATCTTGATGATGTAGGTGATGAACCATTGAGGAAGGCTATGAAGAACATGCCTACCGGTGCAATCAACCCCAAAGAAGAAGATCAAGTAGTGATAGAAGTTGAAGATAATGCAAATGTTCAACCTTCTACATCACAAGAGCCTCAAGATGATGATGACAAAGTGAGGGAAATAAATGAAGATACTTTCATCCCTCAAGCTCAAGATGTTGATGCACCTACTCCTCCTCCTCAATTGGTTGATAAAAGATCCGCACCCATACTCCAAGCACATCCACAAGAGCTCATCATTGGAAGTCCTTCAAAGGGAGTAATGACTCGGTCCCAAAAGCTTGCTTCATTTATTGAACATCACTCTTTTGTGTCTTGTGTTGAGCCTACATGTGTAGAGGAAGCACTTGAGAATCCGGATTGGGTGAATGCCATGCATGAAGAATTGAACAACTTCACCCGCAATCAAGTGTGGACTCTAGAAGAAAAGCCAAAAGATGCAAGAGTGATAGGAACCAAGTGGGTGTTCCATAACAAGCAAGATGATCAAGGTCAAGTGGTGAGAAACAAGGCAAGGCTAGTGGCAAAGGGGTTCTTCCAAGTTGAAGGCTTGGATTTTGGGGAGACTTTTGCACCGGTTGCAAGACTTGAAGCCATACGTATCCTTCTTTTATATGCATCACATCATGACATGAAACTATATCAAATGGATGTGAAAAGTGCATTCTTAAATGGCTTCATAAATGAACTAGTCTATGTTAACCAACCTCCCGGTTTTGAGGACCCTAGATATCCTAACCATGTTTATAGGTTGTCCAAGGCGCTATATGGGCTCAAGCAAGCCCTAGAGCTTGGTATGAGCATCTTCGGGACTTCCTCTTCAAGAAGGGATTCACTATTGGGAAGGTTGATACAACACTATTCATCAAGAAGCAAGATGGAGATATCTTCATTTGTCAAGTGTATGTTGATGACATTATCTTTGGCTCGACGAATGAAGATCATTGCAAGGAGTTTGGTGACTTGATGTCAAAGGAATTTGAGATGTCCATGATTGGAGAGCTTACTTTCTTCCTTGGGTTTCAAGTGAAGCAATTGAGAGAAGGCACATTTGTATCTCAAGAGAAGTATACCAATGATGTGCTAAAGAAGTTTCAGATGGAAGATTGTAAGCCAATCAATACACCAATGCCTACAAATGGACACCTCGACCTTGATGAGGACGGTAAACCTATTGATCAAACTCTCTACCGTTCTATGATTGGTAGTTTGTTATATCTTACCGCATCTAGGTCCGACATCATGTTTAGTGTATGCATGTGTGCTAGATTTCAAGCTAAACCTAAGGAATCACACCTAAGTGCCATAAAAAGAATCCTTAGATACATAAAACACACCCCAAGCATTGGCCTTTGGTATCCCAAAGGAGCTACTTTTCAACTAGTGGGCTACTCCGACTTGGACTATGCCGGTTGCAAAGTTGATAGGAAGAGTACCTCCGGAGGTTGCCATTTGCTTGGAAGATCACTTGTATCATGGTCATCTAAGAAACAAAATAGTGTCGCTTTGTCCACCGCGGAAGCGGAATACATAGCCGCCGGAGCTTGTTGTGCACAAATCCTATACATGAAACAAACTCTTCTAGACTATGGTGTTGAACTTAAAAGTGTACCACTTATTTGTGATAATGAAAGTGTGGTAAAACTTGCAAACAATCCGATTCAACACTCACGCACTAAGCACATCGATATTCGTCATCACTTTCTAAGGGACCATGTTTCAAAGAAAGATATCTCACTAGTTGGTGTAAGAAGTGAAGATCAATTGGCGGATATCTTCACAAAACCTCTTGATGAAGCAACCTTTTGTAGGTTGAGGAGTGAACTAAATGTGCTTGATCTAAGTAACTTCACTAAAAGATATCTTGTGTTGGTACCTTGCATTCATTGTAATATATGCCATGTTTAAATTATGTACGTGCACATAGACTTGTCTAACACGGTTAAGATAACCGCCCTCAAAGTGTGTGAATAAGCTTAATCGCGGTTTAAACTTGACAAGCAAGTAGATTCAAATTCAAGTATTGCATTGCATATGCATGTTTGTTGCTTGATCGTTCTTTTTCGGTTATGTTTTGAGCATCCGCTGAGTTCGTCCACTTTAGGGGGAGCATTCCACGCTCAAGTTGTTACTATACCCCTACTAGTGGCCTTAAGGTGCTCCATGCCCTCGTTTTATTGCCTATTTTGATTAAAAAGAGCTAAGCCTAAGGCTAACTATTTGAAAAACCTTGAGGGTTTGAGTGATGGTTCTCATACCATATCCAACAAGTGTTTGTTTGACCCTTCTTTCTGATTGGAAATGGCTTGGGAGAGAACAAGGGAGAGATAGGAAAAAGTTCCAATGCATTTCGGCTTCAGAATCACCTCCGGACGCTACATTTATCAGAGGTTCGGACAATCTTTTGTGTCCGGATCCCCACCTTTCAGTCTCTGTCTTGCTCCGGATGCATGTTTTCCGTGGTCCGGACAAATGAAAGTGCGTCCGGTCACCCTCTCCCACTGTGCATCTCTCTCGCACAGTGCTCCGGTCGCTACTGATTGTCAGTGTCCGGACACGCTTTTGCGTTCGGATCGTTTCTACACAGAGAGCTTGTCACGCCGTTCTAGCTCCGGTCTTGTTTGGATCCTCGCGTCCGGACACATTTCTGCGTCTGGAGTTTGAAAATCTGTGCAGTTACCCCTTTGAAGTGTTGAATCTCTTCTGTACCCGATGTCGTTCACCTCTGTTTTCACCCACCGATGCCGCCGTCTCGCCATCCGTGCCGCCCTGTGGTCCTCGCCGGAAATCCCCAACGCCGGCCCCTTCCCCGCGAGCACCCCGTCCCCTCTCCCGCGCTCGGCTCACCGTGCGCTGCCCTCCAGCGCGCCCGCACTCTTCCTGCTCGTCGCGCGCTCCTGCTCGTCACGCGCGCCGCCGTGCACTGCCCACCAGCGCCACCGTCGCGCCTCCCACCACTAAGCGCCCCCACCCACCACCCTGCTCTGATCTTCTCCGGCGTCGACTCCTGTCCCCCCCCATCCCCCCTAGGGTTTCTCTTTGAACCCTAGGACCTCCTGCCACCAGCAACACCCCTGTTCTCACCACCAGCTCCTGCCCTCCCTAGGGCTTCTTCGCTTTCGTCGTACGTGCGCTTTAGCCGTCGTCGATTTGTTTTCTTTGTGGTGTCCCTGCCGAGCCTGACGTGCATTGGATCGACGCTTCTTCCCTGAGGTAGCCAACAGTTTTCTTTCCATTCTTATCTACTATGCTTGGTTCCATAGGGTTTTCGCATCTTTAGTTATATATGTTGCTTATTTATTTCCCATCTATTCTATCTTGTGGCAGTCAGGTCAGTGACAGTGGCAGAGCACTCGGGGCAAAGCCCGCGAGTATGGATTGAGGCAAAGCCTCACGAGTTGGTTAGTGTCAGTGTTTCTTGTCACCCGTCCAGTGACAGTGTTTCTTGTGTCAGCGGCAGTGGTCACAGGTTTCGTGGGTTTTCTTGTCAGTGTTAGCGGCAGTGATTGGTGCCAGTGGGCTTTCTCAGTGGCAGTGGCATCTTGGGCCTCTTCAGTGTTGTCTGACAGTTGATTAATTGCTACGGCTCGCGTGAAGAATGCTGGAGGTGGTCCCGACGACGAGCCGCCTTGCCCTCCCCCGTCCACCGCTCAGCAGAAGGGGAAGGCCCAGGCGAACTATCAGCAAGAAGCGAAAGCTTCTTGACAGAGACGCCCTAGCGACGATTGCAGCTGCTGAGGCAGCCAACAGAGCTGAGCGTGGTGCCGCGCTTCGTATTGGCACCCGTGCTCGCACTCCTACTTCCAGAGCTCAGCGGCCGCAGTCCTCCTAGTCACCCGCAGCGGTAGATGAGTCAGCTCAGTCCTCGCAGGCAGCAGAGGCCACCGCAGCAGCAGTAGAGGACACTTAGGCCCCAGAGGCAGTCACAGAGGTAGCTCAGAGTTCAGAGACAGCTCAGCCGACTCCTCCCCTCAGACGGTCCACTCGTTCCCGTGTTGCCGTTGCTCCTCGCCCTGAGGGTCAGCGCCACGGTGACAGAGTTCCGAGGGCAGTTCCACCGCCACCGTCACTTCACGGCCCCCCAGTGATGCCCGTGCACCTCGACCTGAGCTTAGCTACTACTCAGTAGGTCTGTGAGCTCAGGATGGTAGAGCTTGAGGAGTGGTGTCCAAATCAGCGGCACCCTGACGCTTCTCCTGGTTGGTGGCACCCTCGTCACAAGGACTTTTACGACGCAGCACGCACAATGAGGATACATCTGCGACCCCACCGAGTGTGCCCCCTTGAGCACATTGTGCAGACCGGTGGATAGGTGCTTCGACCTCTGCTCACGTACCTTCCCGGGATGGCGGACCTCCTAGGCCGCTCGGGGAACTACGTGGAACACTGGGTCCGGGAGTTCTACACGTCACTTTGGGTCAACCCGGACCACGAGTTCCTACAGTACACTTTTAGAGGGGAGCGCTACAGGATGTACATCTCAGCACTTAGAGAGCGACTCCACCTCACTCAATACGAGCTCAGGCTTCACCATCAGTGCTACGGAGAGTGTGACCCCCTCGCAGAGCTGTTGGAGGCACTACACCGGATGTGGACCATGTGTCTCCCTACTTCCATCAGCCATTCAGTCCCGGTGCTCGATGTGCTCCTGCTGAGTTGCTCCCTCATGTTTGTCTCTTGAACGACGTGTTGAGGCGCACCCTTCTTCCTCGCACCAGGTACCGTGACACGATCACGAACCTCCAGCTCTACCTCCTGACAGCGATCGTGAGGCAGACACCCTTTGACCTGGCAGATTTCATCGTTTGTGAGATGGAGGACACCATTGCAGATGGGATTATCTCTCGAAGGCAACTTCCCTATGCTCACTGGATCAGCAGCTTGCTTGTGTTGTCACTTCGCCGTCACCCAGCGATCAGCAGAGAGCTTGCCGACTCACCGTCTGTGTTCCCGATCTACAAGATGAGTGCAGTCGTTGACGGCCGTCGGGGTCCTCATGTTCTCAGGGGTATTCAGAGAGACTTACCAGCTCGCGAGAGAGCCGAGGTGGAGGCCTAGGACGAGGCCATTCAAGCAGTGGCACAGGCCGAGCTTGCTGATCTAGAGAGGCAGGCAGACATTGGTCAGGGCACCGAGCCAGTCTCTTCTGACAGCGACTACCGTCCTCACCGTCCT
The DNA here is from genome assembly GCA_022036555.1 of Microstegium vimineum. Classification (NCBI taxonomy): domain Eukaryota; kingdom Viridiplantae; phylum Streptophyta; class Magnoliopsida; order Poales; family Poaceae; genus Microstegium; species Microstegium vimineum. The sequence goes on from CM039139.1 coordinate 14,657,130, forward strand.
ACAGCAGCTCACGACGCCGAGGCAGGGCCCTCCAGTGCAGCACCACCGCCACCTCAGTTTGACCCTGCCCTCCTGCGGATCTTGGACAGGCTCGAGGCGTCCAAGGGGTCGCTGGTTGCCATGATTTCACAGGTTCAGGCCCATCAGGACCAGTTCCAGTAGTAGCTCCTCCAGTCACAGGCCCAGACCTTGCACTTCATGAGTCATATCTTGCAGCACACTAGGGCACCTCCACCGCCTTGCCTTCAGAGGCCGCAACAGTTTCAGCTTGGGCCGCCGCACTTCCAGCAGTTTTCGGGTCAGCTGGGACAGTTCCCCGGACAGTCTTCTGGGTTTTCACCGCAGCCGCCTCCTCCTGGTGTGCCTTACTACGTCCAGCACCCGGCCCCCTCGTCTTCGTACTCACCTTACGGGGGTCGGCCAGCTACACCTCCAGGTCAGTTGAGGCCGGCTACTCCTCCAGGACTATCACGCCCAGCTAGTTCGTCTACACAGTTCCAGACACCGGTCAGGCAGGTCAGGCAGTGGCTTGACACAGTGGGGCAGACGACGCAGTTCACGCCGATTCGTACAGGGTTCACCCCCTACTCAGCATCTGCCGGGCTTGGTAGTCCAGCACGTGACTTCTCGGCTAGCTACAGTGCCCTCACCGGCCTTGCTAGTCCCACTGACTACCAGCCCTCTCCGACGGAGCCCGCACCACAGACAGGTGGCACGTTCCCCTCCTCAGTGGCTTCGTCAGAGTTAGTACCTCAGGACCCGCTCGCTACAGGCACTCCTACTCCAGTGGTCTAGCTTGTCATGACTCCAGTGGCTAGTGAGCCCCAGGGACAGACTACAGAGCTTCCAGTGTTAGAGACACCACTCACAGTCCCTGCTCCAGAGTCAGTGCCTACTCCTGCTCCCTCAGTGTCAGCTCCAGCTCCTGGCTTACCCAGCTCAGAGGCACCGACACCGGAGGCCCCGCAGATAGACACAACAGCAGAGTCAGTGGCAGATGCTTTAGCTTCTACCTCCGCAGCCACTACTCCTGTGCCAGCCGTTCCAAACACAGCCGGTCAGGACGACAGCGACTCCAGTCTAGACTACGAGCAGTTCGACCTTCGTCCTCGTGTTCGTGACCCGGCTGCTCCTCCTGCGCCTGGCGCTTAGTTTTTGGTGCTTTGTCGCCAAAGGGGGAGAGAGCGAGAGTATGCGAGAGATAGGGGGAGCTGAGAGAGATTTGGATCTTTTGTTGTGCTTACTTCTCTTGTACTCATGCATCATGTTTACCCTATCTTGCATATGCCTTTGTGTGTGATGATACACTTGTGCTTGTGACATATGTGGTTCATTCTCATGTTTATGCTATGTCATTTGCTTATGTTCATGGTATGCTTCCACACTTTACTTCGGTATATTCATGTTGAGCATATCTCTTGTACTTGCACTCGATTCATATCCTTAGTACATGATTGTGGCTTGAATTACTTAAGCATGTATTATTCACTCTTATTCACTAACCCATGCTTAGGTAAGCCAAGTCACATGAAAACCAAAATAAAACTCTCTTATCATACTCTATGGCGTATTGTCGTCAATCACCAAAAAGGGGGAGATTTAAAGCATCTAGGCCCCTAGTGTTTCGGTGATTAACGACAATGCAAGATTACTATGACTAACGTGTGTTTTGCAGAGGCAATATGAAAGTTAGGTCATGGTAATGGATGGTTGATTGGACTATCATGGTATTTGTTCCCCTTATTGGAATCGTTTTGGTTTTCAAAGGATTGGCGACAAGGTTGAAGATTAGACTAGGTCTAAGTGTCATTGGAGATGAGAGACACTTAGAGTAGTTTAACACCTTTATTTTTCCTTTGGCCGTACTATTAAGGGGGGTACTAATTAGTAGCTTGACCTAGGAAAGGCTATGTGATTAGGTGTGGTGCACACTTGTGAAAACTAGCACTAGGTAGCTTAGAAATAGTCCTTGGACTTTGTAGAGCAACTTCCATTTTGGAAGTGTGTTGTTTTTGCCAGAAAAGGAGCTCCGGACGCTAGCCTTTTCCCTAGGTCCGGACCATTGGGTGTGCGTCCGGACCACAGGGTTTGCTCTGAGTGGATCAGAGCGTCCGGACGCGGTGAACAGTTTAGGGTCCGAACTGCACGTTGCGTCCGGACCCCAGCAGAGAGCTCCAGAGAGTGAGTTTCAGATCCGGACGCTGACCGAAGTGCTGGGTCCGGACCATTGGCGTGCGTCCCGACCCTAGTAGAGAGTTCCAGAGAGCTATATTTGAATCCGGACGCTGTCCGGATGCTTGCGTCTAGACGGCAAAGTGCGTCTGGACTGGCTGGTTTTCAGTGCTGTTTTCAGAGAGTTGAGAGGGTCCGGATGCATGGCTGATGGTCCGGACCCCACCTTGTTTTAGCGTCCGGAGTGATGCAATGAAGAACAATTTGTGCCTAACGGTTGGGGCTTGGCTTGGGGGGTATTTATACTCCTCCACCAGCCCCATAAGATTCTCTCTTGCTCATTCCAATTGCTGACCAACCCTTGTGAAAGTGCAAGAAGTGCAAGAGCCCTAGTGAGAGTGTGATTTGCAATCCCATGTGTTGATTCTCACTAGTTGCTTAGAGATAGCAAGTGTGCATCCATTCAATCACTAGACTAGCCTTGGTCAAGTGAGTGTTAGTGCTTGTTACTCTTGGTGATCGACATCACCTAGATGGCTTCGCGGAGGTTTGCTTGGTGATCATCCGGTGGAGATCATTGTGGATGGCCCAAGCTTTGTTGTGATCGGTTGTGGGTGATTCACCGAGCCGGGGTGGCGAAGAATCAGCCCGTAGAGAGCACTTAGTCCTTGCGCGGACTAAGGGGGAGCGATACCGTGCGCGGTGCTCCAACAAGGACTAGGGGGAGTGTCGACTCCTCGATACCTCGGCAAAACATCGTCGTGTCAACTTGATTTCTCTCTTCTCCTAACTTATTGCAATTACTTTCCGCATTTCATTTGTGTTGCTTGACTAGAATTGCATAGGGTTTTACCGCTTTCATTGCCATGTCTTTCTTGTGTAGCTAGGACACACTAGGTAAAAGCACTAGGGGGTTAATTGGCTCTTGATAGGTTTAATTCTTGCTTAGAAATTTAAAAGATCCCAATTCACCCCCCTCTTGGGCATATTGATCCTTTCAGCTCTCTAGTTGACTTGTGTAGTCTTGCTAGAGAGCATTGCTAGTGAGCTTAGGTGCTTTGTGCTTTGCTTACTAGTATGTGTAAGAGCTCCCGGTTTGCTTAGAGTACTAGTTGCTTAAGTTTGTGTGACCTTGCAACCTAGACTTGTTTAGGTGAGCTTCCTAGCTTGACACCTTAGTGAGCCCAATTAGTATTCTTTGCCAGGTGCTAAAGTTTTAGATAGAGGGGTGTAGTCTTGACTAGATTGATAGTTTTAATTCCGCATTTGTTTCGGTTAGCCGCTGCGCGTAAGTTTTAGAAAGGACTATTCACCCCCCTCTAGTCCGCCATCTCGACCCTACACGTGGTATCGGAGCTTGGTCTCTCATTTGTGGTCTTTACCGACCCGAGAGGATGGCGGCTTATAGGCTAGATGTTGAGTGTCCACACATTTTTTATGGCACACACTTTGCACCGTGGAGAAATTGGTTGACATGCAATTTTAAGTTTATTTCCCCCCAAATGTGGTGGATCATAGATGTAGGCTTTTCTCATGTGTGGGATGAAGAGAACCTAACCCAAGCACAAGAGAAATGCCTAGATCTAGAAATCCAAGCTACTAACATTTTGTATCGAGTTTTGGATAGATGTGTATTTGGTGAGATCATTGACATGAAGACACCTCATGAGATTTGGTCCTATCTCATTGAAAAATATGGGACGGTCTCAAATGATGGTGATGATGAGCCTAAGGAGGAGGCGCATGAGGATGTTGAGCATGACCACAACTTGGTGATTGTGGAAGATTGCTCCACCTCATGGTCAAGTGATGATGGTGATGATAGATCAACTACAAGCACACTTGACAAGATTGATGATGATGCCACAAGTGTTGTAAATGATGATGCTACCCCATGCACACTTGATGGTGATGAGGATGGTTCATGCTCGGTTGATGATTGTGCTATCACAAGCTCTCCTACTTCACCACATTGCTCTATGTCACAAGGTGACACAAAGGTATCAAATAGCAATGTTATTGATCATGTTGATACATATGATGAGCTTGTAGATAAACTTGCTAGCATGGCCATGTCTTTAGTGAATGAGAAAACTAAAACCTTATCTTTGGAAAAATAAATCTCTTCTCTAAAGAAAATTTGTGAACAACAAAAGAAAATAATTCACACTTCTATTTGTTCACAAAAAGAGCTTAATGTGACTCATGAGAAACTTGTTGATTCTCATGAAGAATTAATTGAAATGCATGCTTCACTAATCAAAACTTCTACAAAGAAAATCTCAACTCTAAAAGATTCATGTGAAGAACATAAGCACTTACTTGATGTTCTTAAACCTTCACATGAAGAACTAAAGCTAGATCATGAGCATCTCCAGGTATCTCATGAGGCTTTGGTTCACAAACATGGTGATCTAATAAAAGAGTTGATGAATCTTAAAAATGATGAAAGCTCATCACATGGGTCAAATGATCAACTACATATTGTTACTAACCCTTATGATGTAGGGAATAAGCATGTATCCACCTCTTGTGATGATTTACTTGATATGCCATGTTCTTCAAATATAGATGTTTGTTCTACTTCTATGTCTTGTGAGACTAACCTTTTGAAGGAGAACAATGAGCTCAAAAGGGAATTGAAGAACATGAGCAACAAGCTAGAGAGGTGCTACAATGCCAAAGTCATCTTTGATCACATGTTGACAAACAAGAGAAGCTATGGTGACAAGAGTGGAATCGGTTTCCACAAGAGCAAGGGCAAGGAAATGAAGAAGCAAGACCAAAAGAAGCTATCTCATTTCATGTGCTTCAAGTGCCATGGGATGGGACATCTTGCAAGTGTTTGCCCAACCAAGATTGCTCAAGCTAAGCCACAAGTCAAGCCCCAAGTGCAATACAAGATCAACCATGAAGATGGTGGTTCGCGGATGACAAAGAAGAAGAAGACAAGAAGAAGTGGCAAAGCTAGAGCAAGGCATCCAACTCCTATCCATGATGCCAACAAGATGATGATGAGCAAAGATTAAGAGAAGAATCATTTGGCTCACATCAAGTGCTTTAAGTGTGAAGATATGGGACACTTTGCCTCGAAGTGTCCTACCAAGCTTGAGATGAAGATTCAAGTAAAAGAGAAAAGGCAAGACAATGAGAAGCACAACATGAGCAAGGAAGAAAAGGCTCAAGCAAAGAGAGTGTGCTACTCATGTCGGAAAATGGGACACATGGCTCATTCATGTCCCTAGGTATGACTTCTAAGCCTATTTCAATTGATGATGATCATATGCTTAGAAAGGATGGTAATGGTACCTCTATAGTTGCTATTGCAAACATCCCGCTATTCATACTAAGGCATTGCCTACTAACTTGAGAGGACCCAAACTAGTTTGGGTACCATCAACAAGTGGATGAATGTGTGTAGGTACCAATGGCATTGGAGGCTTGATTCAATATGATTCATATTGTTTATCATATGATTGAGTCAAGTAATGAAGCTTAATGCGTATCTCATCCCAATGCCAAGTCAAAAGAATAAAGTCCAAGTGCTACAACATACAAGTGCATGATCAAGTTGTGGTGGTTTATTGGATTATTTGAAGGCTTGCAAATATTCAAATTGAAGCTTGCTAATGGATTGATCATGATCTACCAAGGTATATCTCTTGTTGATCAAGTCCATTTGGGTGTGTATAAGTTATTTGAAATGGATATACACATAGTGCATATGAGTTGATTGAATTGGATATATATGAATGCACTAGTTGCTTGCTATAAGATGCTTTAAATGCTTAGTGATCAAGTTTGGGTTGATTTGAATAGATGTGATCTAGAGACTACTCTTAGTAAGTGGATTGAATGGATATATGTCTCTTGAGAGTGTTCAAATAAGTTGAATTCAAGTTTGATTCAATTTGAAGAAGCTTAGCTCACTTTGCTCAAATCTGCCTTTTAATCAAAATCTGAGCTAGCTGTGATCATAGCCATGTTTGAGAGTTCAAATCTTTTTGAATTGGCTTGAAATTTGATACACATGCTTGAAACTTATGGTATTAGTTGATTTTAAAGTTTCATTATTAGTGGATAAGGGATACTTCGGTTTTGGAGTGGATCTTGTCAACACATGTGCAGCAGTTTTCAGCATGTACCTATGTGAAAAGATGTGAAATCTGGTAGCAATGTAGAAGTCCAATGAATCTCAAATTTTTATGGCTGCTATATTACTTAATGAAGCACATCTTAACCAAATTTCACGATCATTGGATGTGTACTTTGGGAGATATGATATATTCTTTGAAGAGTACAGAATCTGCCAAAAAAGTGACAAATATTGGATTGTTCTAGAGTCACTTGGATTGAAAGGTCCTCAAGTTGGAATCATGTTTATAAGTGATTGAGTCACCTATGTTTGATCTTGGTTTGAGCTAGAAGCATGGCAAGCATTGAGTACAAGGTCACTTGATTGAGAAGCACATTTGGTACTCAAGTTGAAGATCAAGATCAAATTCAAGATAGAGATAAGGTTTAAGTTCTAGTGATGATTTGAGATCAATGGATAGAAAGAAAAGGACTTAAACAAGATAGTTTAAACTCATATTGGATTCATGTTCATTCATCAAATGGAGTTCAACATTTGAATCAATCAAACAAAGTTATCTTCAAGAGAGTATGAAAGATGATTCTTAGAGATAGGTCACTTCTCCCTAAGTGTAGGGGCTTGCCGCCATTGTGTAGGTAAAACCAAGTGTGGTACTTGAAAGGCTAACATGGAAGTGGTGATCTAGGGGTCATTTGGATGCTTAGTTGAAGAAAATCCATAGGATTGATCAAAAGAAAGCAAGCAACACCCAAAAGAGAGCAATTCATAAATCTACAAGTGATGCATCATTTGGTATTCTCTCATGCAAGCATTGATCAAGAAGAGAAGAAAGTCAACCACAACAAGAAATTGCACTTGATCATTAGTGGGACTCAAATCATATGGGTGAAGATTGATATTCAATTGGCTTTCATTGGTCTTCACCATGCTCTTAATGGATTTTACATTGCTAATTGGAGATGAAATTTATTTGACTATCCTCTACTCCAACATAGCAAAGGTGAAATTGTTTGACATATGCATACATTATTGCTTAGGACATGTTTAGTGCATATAGTCATACATAGTGATCATTCATTGAAAATCAAATGAATTTTATGCTTATAGCCTACCACTATTGCTTGATTGAGTTATGTGATCTAGTGGTAGTATATGAGTTTGTTCATGAGCTAGTAAACCCAAGTACTTGATCTATATTGGATTGCAATCAAGTGACAAGTACAACCTCTATAAGATAACCGCTCAGTGTGTGTGAACAAGCTTAGATAGGGTTTAAACCGGACTTGAAAGCTTATGCTATTTATTCTAGTTCAAGTCCAACATAGAAGCTCATGAAGAAGAATCTAGTTCAAGCACAAGACAACAATGCAAACGGATATCAAGATGTAACCTACAAGTGATATCTAGACTTATGCTAATCTTTCAAATAGTATCAACTTTCATATTAGTACTTGCAAACGATGTCTAGTTCTAGCATAACTGTGATAGCCCACATGTGTCTTCATTCAAGCAATCTTACACGTGGTATGTCACAAGTGATATCCTACAAGTTAACAAGTGATCCTTAACTTTAAGTGATCAAATCAAGAGTTCTCTTGCTAGCAAAGCTTATTTGGATGACATTTGCTTTGACCAAAGGGGAGTTGCCCTATTCAATAGTATAATGGTCAATGATATTACATGAAGAGGCATTCAATACACATATGTTGGTGTCCATCAAAAAGTATCAACCATCTACCCTAGTGCAACCTTTGCATCAATATGAGCATACCTTTTATGGAAATTGATGACAAAGGGGGAGAGATTAGTGAACAAAGATATATTAGTGAATGGACATGCACTAAGAGGGAAAGAAACATGGACATGAACAAGGGAACAAGATTGAAAGGATCAAAGTCTTGGACTAAGTGATGCACACAAGTAGGAGGAGCAAGCTCATGAACTTGTTTGATTGCATTTGATATGTGCATATTCATGTGCTTGCCTTGCATATTGCATAAGTATTATCTTTATATGTATGTTTGTGTGATGTGTATGCTAGTTATAGGATTTGAATGATGATTTGGTAAACTAGCATGCATAGGTTGGTAAGCTAGATATTTTTGTTCCTACTCGTGGTATCTAGAAACCTGCTTCTAATGTTGATCTCACGGGGTTTCTAGTGTTTTTGATGATATCTAGCTAACTATGGTGCTAAGGATGAACTTCAAAAGTGCAACTACATGGGTATCTTCAAAGGTTTATCCTATATCCCTTAGCATCACCTAGTAGTGCTAGCATTCCCACAATGTATATTCATGCATGTGTGCAAAGCTTAATTCAAACCTTTGTGAGCACACATGTAGGGGGAGCTAACACTATGTAACACCCCAGGTGTTAATCACTTAATTAAAATTTGATCATGTCATCATATGCATTAATCATCATTCATTTGATTGAGAACCTTGACATGCATTGAACTAAAATGAGTTTAATTGATTGTGTTTGATCACTTGTATGAATGCTTATCATGTTTTCAAATTCAAACTTTTAACTTTAAATCCAAACCCTAAACATGATTTTCAAAATCTAAAAAGATTTTGCATATGGTTGTTTAAGCAAAGTTGTAGAGCTCAGTTTGAATTGCATTTGTTGTGTTTACAGTTTTTCAAGTGTTATTCAAGTTTTTAAAGTAATTTAAAAGGGAGTAAATCTTTTCAAAAAGGGTTTCAAATTTCAAAAATGCATTTTCATTTCTAGGCCGAATTTGAAAAAGTGTGTATTGACAAAAATGTAGATCATGAAATTTTGAGCAACTTTGGTATTCAAAGTTTTTTATGAAAACCCCTGGAAGCTTGAGCAATTTGCAAATTAGTACTAAGGGTTATTCAGTCTTTTCCTCGAGCAGTTGCATGGCGACGTTGAACTCGACGCTGACACCTGGCTGGCCACCTGCCGATGCCACCGCGTGCCTCCTGGCCTCGATGCATGTCCTGTCATGTGCGTGGCAACGTCGCGGAGCTGTTGCCGTCTTCAAAACGGGACGTCGTGCCCTCTTTGCTCCTCTTTCCACGCTGCAACGCCGTGCTCTCGCTCTGGTCTGCTCCGTCGAGTGCGCCACCATCGTCGTCGAGCTCGCACGAGCTTTCCAGCCACTGCCAAGCTCTTCATCCACCGCAATGGCTTTCGCCTTGACCTAGTACACCTCCCGCACGAGTTGGTTGAAGACGTCGAGTCCCTATTCGCCCGGCACAACCTCGTCTTCCTCGGCTCCGGCGAGAGCGCCGCTGCTCTGGTCCGCCATCTTCCCGGCTATCCAGGAGCCGCATTGTCTTCTTCTTTCTTGTTTCGTCTTCTTCATTCATAACTGATCCTCATCGGCCTCGCCGTTCCTTCTTTGGTGGACTGGAGCACCGGGAACGCCGTCGTTGCCGCTCGGCTTCCTTCTTCCCCCGGCACGGTCTTCGTCGCCAGCACCATCTGCTTCACCTCCGGCCACGTTTGCGAGCGCTTCGTAACCGGGGTGAGATCCTCGATCTCTCCGCGCGCTTGGTTGTCCTTGAATCAAGCCGTCGCGCTCCGTCCACGACGCGTCGTCGCGGTTCATGGCCGTCGCGACAGTGTTCTCATCGGTAGGACGTTGTAGTTGATCTTTTTCGAGTCTGAGTCTTGCGCTAGCTTCGCCTAGCCGTCGTGAGTCCGTCCGCGGTGTTGGTTGTTCGAGCGTGTGCGCAGTTTCGTCGGCACACGTCGCGCAGATCTCTGTCGTCCGCCATGGCTGTCGGCGAGGGTGTTGCGGTTAGCTCTTGGTTCGTTTTACATGCGCTTCGCGTTGTTTGGGGGCGCTGAGTCTGCTGTGCTTGGTAGAGCCGATTATGGCTCGTGTTCACCGGCGCATGTGCGGCCCCGTGCGGAGTGCCGCCATTGCCGTCGGTGAGGTCGGTGCGGTAGGTTTTAATCTCGTTTTCTGGGTGCGTTGTGTTCGCGTTAGCTTCCTGAGTTCGCTGTCGTGTTTGGTTGAGCCGATTACGGCTTGTGCTCGCCGGCGCACAAGCGACCGAGCTTGGGCCGCCGCGGATGTCGCCGGCGAGGGTTTGTCTGAGGGATGGAAGTGGCTCTATCGTACCTCGTTGGGTTCGGGGCAGCGCGTAGAGTCCAACGCAAATGTTGGTTGCGCCGTTTGGTCGTCGGCGGTGACGCGCCATCGTGTTCTTTGGTCGCCAGCGCCGCTGCTCTGTTTTGAGGACACTGATATGCGGGACCCAGGTGTCAGTGAGAGCAGCGAAAGGGTTTTCTAATTTCCTGTTTTGCACAGTAGTAACTTTTGTTATTTTCATATCTTTAAATTTGTGCATGTTTAAATTCTGCAAAAATTTGTGAATGCTCTCTGTGATGTTTAGTATTTAAGAAAATTATAACATGTCCATGTTCAGTACATTTTTAATCCTGTAAAAATGCTCAAAGTAAATGAAAAATGACTTTTTCATGATTTTTCATGTTCTGTATATTGTCCCAAAAATTCTGGGAATTTTTGTGTAATCTTTATACACTAATACCTTGCTGTATAAAAAGTTTGGGAATTTATGGATGAACTTTTATACATGGCTATTTGTATAATTAATCATAAAATGATTAGTAACCCTAATAACTTTAGGTTTTGTGTGATTTTAGATTGTTTGGTGTTAATGGTCATTTGTCCAGTGACAAATACAAGTTGGACATGCTTGATGTAATGTTGTTTGCTCAGTTCTTTTGGATGTAATTATTAACTTAGATAATCAAGTTAAATAGGGTTAATTAACTTGTTTTATGCTCTAGTTTAGTTTAGCTTCATGAAGGGAAGTTGTACTCAAGGTGTTGTTCTGTTTTATTCACTCCTTAAGTGCATGATTGTGTGTTGCAAGCATCATGTTTACTTTTCGAGCACCATCTAAGGCATATCATTTTATCGTGTAGATTGTTCGTTGGTTGGGTTGGATAACCACCCTGGTGAAGTGGGTTTTTCTCTTGTTGAATCCGAACCCGAAATTGTGTTTCCCTCCAACCAAGGCAAGCCCCGGTGCATTCAAACATTCCTTTATATTTAAAATGATTGCTTTAAATACACTTATGGGTATATTATTGCATTATCATACTTTATTAAAAGTCCTACTTGATGCATAGCCTTATCCTTGTGATAATTGTACCTTTACCTTGACACTTGTTTAAAGATGCAAAGTTTTGCTAAAATGCTTAGTATGCTTAGAGTTATTTAGTAAGTGATTTCCGGTCACTTACGCATAGCGTATTGCCTCGGCAAATGGTTATGATCTTTTGGGAGAAAGGGATGTTGTTGGAAGTAATAATTTGGGACCTGACGGACACGGTGTTTGGGAGCCATCAGTGTTGACTGGTGCGTGGGTTCTCTCCGCCTGTGTCATTAGGAACCGTCCATTGATGCATGACTAGGGTTGTGACTTTGGAGTACTTATCATATACCTGTGGGGAAGCTGGACTCTAGCGAATCCAGTCTAAAGGACGGTTAACCCGCACTGGGAGTGGAGAGATGGCGAGAGTAGTGTGTACCCTCCAAGTTCGAGGAACTGGATGGAGGAGTATTGTGCTCTCGGGTGGTGGGCCCCCATTCTCGGATGGAGGATCCAGGGAAAAGTAGTCATATGTGTGCTTTAGTGTTGTATATATCGTGTGATAGGGAAGTCCCAGCTGGGTTTAACCGGTTCAAATCGTCGTGTTCCTCGGAAATGGAAACATAACCCTGTCTTCTTCTTTGTAGTTAATGAAACTTAAACTGGATACTTGTTGGTTCCTTTCTTGGATGACTTATTACCTTGTTATCGATCATACATCTAGATCGGTACTTGAGTAATCTTATGAATGAAATTAAATGAATTTAAATTCTTTTATAAATGCTCATTTATGTCAAATACTTGATTCTTGTAAACCACACCTTGAATCCTATGTCTTGCATATTGTTTTGTCCACCAAATATTTTATTTGTCGGATAAATCTTGTTGAGTACTCTCATACTCAGGGTTTGTTAACCCCTGTTGCAGATGAGGGCCACAGCCCGGTCTGTGTGGCTTCGTGTTGCATGACCGTGGTCACTGTGGATGAAGATGATGAATGAAAAGTCTTTGCTTGACTCTTGGGCAAGAGTAACTCGGTTGTTTTATTTATACTCTATCAGCAGCTTGATGTAATAATATCGTATGACACTAAGTTATGTTTCAAAACTTATGGTTTGTAATATGACTTTAAATTTTCGCTACTTTGATGTAAATTAAATTATTGCATTACTTCTGCAATGTTTGTAATGAGGAGATCCTGTTCGGAAAGAGGTGGATGACCCGCTGTAAAGTGGCGACACCTGACAGACTAATTAAGGTTTGGATCATTTGTTTGGGATTAAGTCGGGTGGACTAATAATCCTAGCAAGTGGGCCCTATCTTAAGAGGTTCTGTCACACACTACCAAGTCGGACTTTGTGAAATTTATCCAAATCTTGGCATAGAGCTTCAATGATGGATAAATGGCATAAATGTCCAAAATGATCTTAATTTCTATATCTTTGTAGAGTTATCATCAATTACCAAAAAGGGGGAGATTGAAAGGTCCTTGTGTGATTTTGGTAATTGAGTGACAACTTAGGTGGACTAATATGTGTCTAAGTGATATATACACGGGAGATTAGTTCACAGGTGATTGTGTGATGAAGGAGCTTAATGCACATGAAACATGACATGGAGTCATGTGACCAAGGTGGAGAAGATCAAGATGAGGCTTGGCTTGATGGACCGGTTGCAAGTGTGAAGGGCAAGCGGATGATGCTTGGCGCCGATGGACCAAGGCAATGGTGAAGAGCAAGTGAGGTCAAGATCGATGAACCATTACGGTCACGTGATGAGATGAAGTGGATCATATCATTTGGTGATAGGTTGGTGTATGTGTTGCATCAACATTGGAGATGGAGATGGAGATGGAATGGAATGCGCAAGGCAAAGGTATAACCATAGGGCATTTCCATTTCACCGGTCATTGGTGTGTAGAGAAGTTTATGACCGAGTTTAGGATAGATAGCCGTACTATGAAGAGGGGCAAACTTGTTTGCATAACGGTTATCTAGTGCCACATTGAGCGATCTAACTTTGCGATGCATTAGGATCGAGTGGCACGGTGAGATCAAGTGAAAATGCTTTGAAAATGATTGTGAAAATGCTAACACACATGCACAAGGTGAAGAACACATTTGTGTTAGCACATGAGAAGCAAAGGAAGAAGTGCGGAGGAGTCTCGGCTGAAAACTGAGCTCTGGACGCTAGGGACTAGGGGGTCCGGACCATTGCGCTTGAGTCCGGAACCAAACCCTAGGTTCGGCTCTGTCTGTGAGCTCCGGACGCTCGGTGGAGCGAGTCCGAACGCTGGGGCTTGGGCGGTCCGGACCATCGGCGTTGCGTCCGGTCGCCTGCCCCCTTGACTACGTTGTGCTGACCGAGGAGGTCGGGACGCTGTTTGCCGTCCGGACAGGGGACTCCGGACGCGCGTCCGGAGGAAATCAGCTCTCGGGGAGCTCTCTGCTGGAGTCCGGACGCGGGTACGCCTTGGTCCGGAGTGGCACTGTTGGCTGCGTCCGGAGGCACATGGCGGCAATCGGTGAGCGCGCCAACGAGCGTATTCAAACGAGAAGGAGTCCGGACGCACATGCGTTGGTCCGGACCCGCTGTTGAACCAGCGTCCGGAGGTGCGCAGAGAGTGGGGAAATGGCTAGTTTCTTCCCCACTCTATAAATAGGAGTGGTGGCCGGCCTTGGCTTGTTGCTGAGCACCCTTAGGCCTTTGTGGCTTGTGTAGGTGTGCTTGGGAGACCTCTAACTCACTCATACTTGATAGTGTTCATCCGATTGAGTGAGAGAGCGTTTACTAGTGCATTGCTTTGAGAGATAGCTTCGTGTGGCACTAGATGATCGTATTGCAAGCCGGTGGTGCTTGTTACTCTTGGAGGTTGCCACCTCCTAGACGGCTTGGTGGTTTTGGCTCCGTCGAAGCGCGCAAGAAGATTGTACGGCGCTCCGGAGAAGTGCTTGTGAGGGGTGTTGTGCTCGCCCCGCGGGAGATCGTGAAGATCAACTTCAGTTGAGCGTGTCATTGAGTGTCCTCATCTTGTGTTGGTTGTGCGACACCCGATTGTGGGTTTGGCGTGTGATGCCAATTAGCGTGTGAACCTCCAAGTGAGTGAGCCGACACAACGGGGACTAGCTTGGTGACGACCAAGTGAACCTCGGGAGAAAAATCACTGTGTCAACCTTGTCTACTCTTCTCGGTGGTTTGCATTCTCCGAATCACTAGCTTGCATCTACTTGTTCATATCTTGTGCTAGTGTTCCTTTGTTGCTCTTGTAACTAGTTTAGCTTGTGTGGATTGTCTAGTTACCTTCTAACTTGGGTAGCTTAGAAGTAGCTCTTGAGTGGCTAATTGGCTTGAGTAGCCTTGTTAGTCACATTGCTTAGTTTGTGTAGCTAAGTAAGTTGAGTTCTCTAGTTGACTTGTGTAGTCTTGCTAGAGAGAATTGCTAGTGAGCTTAGGTGCTTTGTGCTTTGCTTACTAGTATGTGTAGGAGCTTCCGGTTTGCTTACAGTACTAGTTGCTTAGGTTTGTGTGACCTTGCAACCTAGACTTGTTTAGGTGAGCTTCCTAGCTTGGCACCTTAGTGAGCCCAATTAGTATTCTTTGCTAGGTGCTAAAGTTTTAGATAGAGGGGTGTAGTCTTGGCTAGACCGATAGTTTTAATTCCGCATTTGTTTCAGTTAGCCGTTGCGCGTAAGTTTTAGAAAGGACTATTCAACCCCCTCTAGTCCGCCATCTCGACCCTACAAGCTGCGGCGCAGCTGTGCGCCAGCGCTGTGGGCCGCGGCTCTACGGCGGAGGGACACTGCGGCGGCGCAGCGCGGCTCTGCGGGACGGAGCTGTGGGCGATGAGGGTCTGCGCTCCGGCGTTTTTCTTTTCTTTTTTTTGGTCGATTCAGTGTTTGGATGTGGGCCTAAAGCTGAAAAAGTGTGGGCCCAACTGAAAAGCAGGTGACTTATAAGTCCATAAGTTGGGGTGAAACAACTTATGGACTTATAAGTTGGGGTGACTTATAAGTCACTAGTGTTTGGCAAAATAAGTCATTTTTTTTATTTTTGGACTTATAAGAGCAACCACAATGTTGCAGTAAAGTAGTCCATAAACATTAGAATATTGTGTACCAGCTAGCTGAAATGTTGTAGGAGTGATCCATATAGCAGTCTATAGCAAAGGATACTCATAGTGCTATGGACTACCCATAAGAATTAAACAAATACTATCTTTTGTTCTTTCTTCCTCACTCTCATTTCAGATTCCATCACGAAAGGTCCATATATATTGTGGCAACAACAATAACTATAGCCTACTTACATAAAAGTTGTCCATATAAACTACTTGGTCCATATATATTGTGGTTTATCTAAGTCAGGTGACTTATAGGAACCAAAACAAGATCTTACTGCTAGCCGTAAAGAACCCCCTTAGTCAGCTTCATTAAACCAAGTGATTAAAACAACTGCCAAGGACAGGCTTTGACCGCAGAGCCAGCGGTTACAGCTTTTCTTTAAATAGACGGACAAGGCGCAGAGTGTCCTGTAGTGCTCAGCTGCACCGCAGTAGCTCAGGTTTTCAAACGGACATGAATGAATGTCTGCTGATGTTAGCGCGGAATAAATTATTACTGACATAGTATTATCCAGTCTCTAGATATTTATGGGGACTAAATTTATAGAAAATATTAATATTATTTATATCTTTGAATAATTTAATTATAAGAAAATTTTGATGATCTATCTAATAAAATTAATTATGTATTATAAATATTAATATATTTTTATAAATTTAATTAAAGTTATAGAGCGACAATTAAAAATAGATAGAATAGTAATACTTTTTTGTGCATACATTTTCAACTAAGATATTTTTCTAACTACTTACTCCGTTTAAAAAAAATTACAATTCATTCCAAATTATAAGACATCCCAAAAATTTTAGAGAGTCAAAATATCTCAAGTTTTACCAAACCTATATGATAATATAATAACATTTATGATGTTAAATAAGTATCATTAGATTCGTTATCAATTATATCTTTATAGTATGCCTATTTTATGTCATATATCTTTATAGTTTTCTTTATAATTCTTGGTCAAACTTAAGATGTTTTGATCTTTAAGACTCTTGAAATGTCTTATAATTTAGGATATGAGTACTTCTGAAGATCTCAATCAATTTGAAGTTAACTAAAGTTGTTTAAAAAACATTGACATTTATATACAAAATAGGTAATATTAAATTATGTTTTAGAGTAGGATATATTTTTTTAGTAAATGTTAATACTATTTAGATCAAACTTAAGGCCAGTTTGCCATGCCAATGTTGCGTAGCTTATGCATTCTTCAGTTTTTTTTTTAATGTGACTATGCATTCTGATTGATACTACGCTATTGGCAGTTTCCACAACTGTTCTGGAGTATCAAATAAGTAGACTTAACTGAAGTATCAAGGCACCTAAAAAAACAGAAAAGATCAAGGGATTGTTTTTTTCTCGGAAAAGAGGGAGAAGCATAAAGATGAAGCTAAGTGCCGAATCCATGAAGGAAAGTAAAGTGTGCGCATCATCTCGAAAATCAAATGTGAGGCCAGGACATTTTGCTTTCCATATTTGATTTATATACGTACTTTGCTACGTCATTACAGATAGTATTATTATTTGTTTGGTTGGATGGCCACTTATTACGAGATATTTTGCAGGCGCACTGGAGCAGTTTCTGCGCTTTTTGCAGCCGGCATCCACTGGCCAGTGTGGCCATCATCGAGGAGTGAGACTGAACAGTTAACTTCTTCAATAGGCGGTTGCTTGGCGTAGCTTTCTGTCTACAGGGAGTGCGGAGGGATGGCTGACTGATGTATGAGCACGACAGATGGGCTCCCGCCTCCCAGTATGTAGCCTTGAACCTGGGGAACACTGTATTATATGCAAACGCAACAGAAGTGAATAGTATGCGTAAACAGTCTCCTGGATCCCTCTGATAACAAAGAAACAAGCAGGAGTAACGAGTAGCTGGATAGCGACGGCACAAACGAATCGTCTGCATTGGTCAAGCGTAGTGAGTAGGAGCTTGACAAACCTATAAAAGCAGAGTGGTAGTTGCCCTTGTTTATATTCAAAAGAATTTGGAATTTCGATACCGTAGCACTTTCGTTTGTATGTGGTAATTATTGTCCAATCATGAAGTAACTAGATTTAAAAGATTTATCTCGTAAATTACAGATAAACTGTGTAATTAGTTATAGTTTTTATCTATATTTAATACTACATGCATGTGTTTAAAGATTCAATAAAGATTCGATGTGACAGAAAATTTGGAATTTTGAAGGGAACTAAACAGGACTGGTGTGGGTGAAACTGGAAACCATGGCCCTGTTTGGTATAGCTTATCTTGAAAGCGCTTCTCAGATAAGCTGCACAAATAGGGTAAAAGCAGCTGTCAAAATAAGATGGTCTGATCCAGCTTCTGCTTTTTAATATAAATGGGAGCGGTCGGAATAAGCGTGGCCAGAATAAGCTGCTGAAAAGTGTTGTGTTTGACTATTCATTCCAGCTTATTTTGGCCGTAAGCAGCTTATAAGCTGTATCAAACAGGGCCCATATACAGTATAGAGCACTTGCCTTCCCTGAAGCGCTCTTTACTGAAGGTGAATTATTATTATTGCTCAGCTGAATGATGCATGACCTAATCTGTGGCCTGTGGGTGCTCTCCGTCTCCTATCCGATCCATGGCCTCCTCCCCGTGATTGCTACTCCTGTTAGGTCGTTTCTCCAAGACGTGTAGTGTGCGTGTGAGGAGCTGCAATCGATATGTTGGTTTCAGAATAGAATCAGGTATTGGCTCCCCCGATGGAACAGCTGGCCAACTGCATGCATCGAGAGGTCTACAGCATTATCGCTTTGTCTTGGCTCTCTCTGCTTTATTTCATCTGGGTCGCTGCGTCGTCTATTCTGTGGAGCACGTTGATCCATCTTTCGCTCTTTGCCTCTTTGGTTTCCGTTGTGCTCTAGCTAGCCCGCCAGTTGGAAAGCTAGCAACTAGTGCTCTAAATACGAGTGTACACGCCTAGTACTAGCCTACTCTACTACGACGGCTGATAGCATAGGTGAGGTGAGCCCTTTATCCTTCTCGTCCAAAGCCGGGAGCAGCGCGTGCGCGGAATGAGCCCAAGGAGACGAGCGAGAGGCGATGGTCCCGGCACCCACACCCCGGCGGCCGCCGCGCGTCCCTTTCTCCTTTTCGGATTCCCCGCGACGCAGCACCGCGGCCGCCGCAGCCCATCATCATCATCGTGCCGACTGCCGATCGAGTCGGTTGCCGCGTCGCCGTCGTCCCCCGCTATCTTTACCCCTTGGCCTCTCGGCCTCGTCCTCGCGCGCGCGTTGTTAACTTGTCACACCACCAGGCACCACCTCCTCCTCGCGCGAGCGGTGCGTGTGCGTGGGGGTGCATGCACGCGTGCAGGCGTGACCCCGGCCGGCCCCCCGCCATTGGCGCGCGGTGGTCGTCCGTCCGATCCCGCGCGCGCCGCCGGCCGTTAGGTTACGGGTAGCTCTCCACGTACGCCTTCCCCTGTCTCCTTCGCTCTCTGCCCCCTCGGCGTCGACGCCGACACCGACTGCTGCGCGCTGACATGTACTGCCAGATACGTACGTACGTGCGCGTCGGGGTTCCTGGACCACGCGCGCGCGCGCGTCCAGAACATACACGGACACAGGTGCGGATGCCACGGGCGGCGTAGATGTGGCGCCGGGGACATCCCATAGGCTTATTCGCTGGACGACGATGCGGACGTGACTAGCTGGTGATCCGGAACGCGTACCGATCTCTCCATGGACGCTCTGCATTGATTTGGCGATATGATGGGTCTCTCCGTTCCGCCGTGCATGCACCGGCGGCGGGCCGGAACCGGGGACATGAGAAATGCCTATGCCTATCGATGATCGGTGCTTTTGTTCGTTCGTTGCATAGTCGAGCTTAATTTGGTGCTGTGCATTTATACCGTCCTAGGACGAACGAAGCTGACAAAAGGTGCAGCGCATGCGTGTGCCAGCGCGATGACCTGGTGTTATTATCTGTAGTCGTACGTGGTCCTGAATACCCTGACGAAAAGTAGGTCGATGCACTTGTACGCGTACGACAGCTATCATTTTGAATTTACTATGACGTATACATGCTGGATCCCATTTATGTACGTGTATACATGTGCGTGGGTCGATCTCTGCCCTGGTGTCCCACACCGCACAGCTCATGGCGCCAGCCATGCAGGTAAATGCCACCAGTTATCTGCCAATTTACGAAAGGCGCCAGTGCACTGCGGTGTAAGTGTAATACTACGTACGATATCGTACGTGACATTATATTCGTACTTAATTAGTTGTTGTATGTATAAACTAGCACAAACAGGCGCGCTGCCACCGCGCCGGTTTTGGAAAGAGGAAAAACTGCACGAAAAAAAGAAAAATAAAAAAAATAATAATGAACAGTTAACATGGTGAACGGTGCTAAGAGTCATTTTATTTTAAAATATCATATGAACAATGCTTTTTTGATGTGTCTATGTAGCGGTTGAATGTGTTTTTTGACCCTCTGACACTTAGTTGTTGGGTTATACACAAATATTTTTTGGAGTGTCTGTACACAACGATTGATAGTGTTTCTTGAACCTTAGATACTCGGTTATTGGGTAAGACACAAATATTCAATATCATATACTACTGTAAATAGTGTTATAATGACGATAAACACACAATTTTATAACCATAAACACTCGATCATCATAAACATAGGATCTTGATCAAATGAATCAAATAAAACTTATAAAAGCAATAGAAAAATATTAAATAAACAAAATAAAAAATCAAGATTATTCCTATAAAAAACAAACCAAAAGATTTTAAAGGAAATAAAATAAAACATAAAAAATAAAAAAGTAGATAATTTAAATAATTAGACTATTATTTTTATAAATAATCAAATTATACTAAATAAAAAACTTACCACTAAACATAAATAGGAAAATATAATTTAATAAAATAAAATATAAAATATGACAAACTTCTCCCTATAGGATCTAACGCCGTGTAGAATAAACAGCCAATATACCTAGAGATACATCATGGGTGCAATTTTCATACATGAAGAGATCAACATTCAATCTTTCACATGGCCTCTAATCTAGGCTCTCAAAGTCTAATCACCGGTGAGGAACAGGTAGCTGTAAACACAACTTTGAACCACAACAAAGTCTAGATTCACTTGCGCGTAGTAAATAAATGCCGGAGAGAGCAACATGTGTAAAAGCAGATGGAAAAAAATAGAGTGTTAAAACCTCGTAAAACACGCGAGCGTTGCGACTGTAGCGTACGCTGGCCAGGCCGGTTGAGCAGCAATTAATGTGTCGCTAATGAGTATTTATATTGTACATATACTGGTATAGAACGCTCTATCCGTTGGGTACGCTCATAGTACGTGTAAAATAAAAGCAAAAGAAAAAATAGAGAGGAAAAAAAAATATGAACAAAAAAAGAAAAGTCACGTCAGTAGCGTCGTAAAATGTGGCTGTAGCGGACACGTGGTCAGGCCGGTTGAGCAATAATTTATTCATCACTAATGAGTATCTATATTGTACATGTACAGGTATAAAACACACTATTCATTTTACGATCATAATACATGTAAAATAAAAGCAAAAGAAAAAAACAAACAAAAAAAGAAAAAAAATAGAAAACAAAAAAAAAGTCACGTCAACTACAGGCATAGGGTCTAGCTTTATCTAGCGTAGACAGGTGGATGCTCTCTCGGAGCTGCAATTTATGGGTGGATGGAAGATAATCTTATACACATGCATGAGCAAATAATAAGAATATAACAGCAAGTCACGGCAAATGTTTCGTCGGTAGCTATAACACCTACCGCGTTGACAAAACTGAAGGACGGACGCCAGCTCTGCTCATTCTTTTTCTTTCGAGTAAGTAGTGTCTAACAAGTTTTCTTGTCAGACGAACATGGTGCGTGTTTTAGCTAGCGTGCGCGGAGAACCAACCCAACCCCGGTCGCGCGCAGGCCCAGAGCTTTGTTGCATGCAGTGTTGGGAACGACTCGCGTGGATCGATCGGGTGTCGTCTGTGTGCAGTGGTGGTTCTTTGCGACAAAAGAAAGGTTCAAGTGGGCGCGTGCGTGCATGGACGACAAAACCACAAAAGGCGCATGCGCATGTGCATGACAGAGCATGAGAAAAATGGTCAATGGGATGGGACGGTGCAGCATTATCACTTATCATGAGGCAACTACTAGGCATAACAAAGCTGAAAGTTGGTGCTAATAATAGAGCCTAGCTACATCCATCTACTTATTGGGGATCTAGAAAGGTATAGCTACTATGCCATCTTCTTTTTTTCTCTGTCCTTCACACGTCACGTGCCGTGTGCCTGCACGGCTGCACCACCAGTACTACTGTACTGCCATTTAGTTTGTACACACGGGAGAGTACCGTTCGTATGTTGGTGGCAGCTTAAGATGGCTGCTGATGAATATGAATTCAGTACGCATGTACTGGTACTTGATAGTCATCGCCACTCTGATTGCAACGTCAAAGTGCTGGACGCGGGTCACGGGCACTGTATACGCCCGTTGTGACTTTGTGACGGCCTGACCTGGCGGCCTGGCCGGGGTCCCCGGCGCGACCACTGTTTCTGTAGCGGTCTGCTGCTAGGAGCCAGACAGCCAGTCCCCCACGCTCAGTGGAACCCTATGCGTGATTGAACTGCGATCTCCTCCCGGCGTGCATGGAGATTCGTGCCTCCCTAGCTTGTCTCCAAGCGGAGAAGCGACGACGAAGGGCCAGCGATCGAGCAGCATGCAGGCAGGACTGGCGTGTACCACCACCAGCAGCAGCATCGAAGATGGAGCCGTTGATCGATCAAAAGAAGCGGTTGGTTTTCTGGGTTCCCGTGGACACGTCACACGACACCACCCCGTATGTATCCGTGTCCCCGTTCTGCACGAGCACCGCGACCGGGCCACCTAGGCCTCTGTTCCTTTTTGCAGTACAGTAGGAGTACTCCCTACGCGCATGGGCATGCATTGGATGCTACTGGTCGTAGCACGGTAGCAGTCCTCCCTGTCCCTCCCGCTGGGTTCTCGACATGCACACTGTAGATTGTTCACTGCCTCGATCAGCAATGGCCAATGAACGGGTTGCATTGCATTCACCCGAACAGTATCCAATTGAATTACCACGCGGTAATTACCCGTCAACCTCATCTCGTTTCCTTGGACCTCTCTGTCCGGCCTACTGCTAGAAGTACTGGTGGTCATGAAACCGCCGCTCAGCTACTACCGTGTTACCACACGTGCAGTCGCAAGACTCGTGACGGAGTAGTAGCTAGACTAGAAAACGACGCCGGAAGCAGAACCCGCCTCCAATTATTGTGCACCCGATTCTGTTCAATTTCGTTGCGCCCCGAACTGCACTTGTTCAGAGTTTTTTAGGTACGGAGTATCAATAAACCGATGCACCAACCCAAAAAAATGTGACTGGGACATCAATCATTCATCGACAAGGAAGTTAGTATACTGAACGGCCGGGCCATACGATGATAATGGTATGATTTCAGGGCTTGACGACAATGCAATCAAATGAGGCTCCGGATTTATAGATAGTAGTACACACAAATCTTGTTCGGCGCCGCTCGCGTCTCAAGCACGGTGCCGTCGTCTTCGGTTTGCTAGCTGTAGAGCATATCGCTGTGTTGGATTATTTGAACTACTAGGATCACCAAATATATATGGAGATGCACACTCGCTTTCTTGTAGGAGGAAAAGTAGAAGAAGCACAAGTAGCACCGTTTTCCTAAGCACAACTAGCACCGTTTTCCTGTTTAATTCATATATTTGCAAAATGAATTAAAGTGCTACATTTACGGATTGTTTGAATCCATTAACACTCATAATTGGTTGCTAAAATTAATACTAGTTGATCCGAATGGACCTGCGAAATTATTAGTTTGGTGGCTACTAACTATTAGTTCTATTGTCTGATTTATTTGGAGCTGTTAAGAGGTACTAATAGTTCTTATGCACCTTCAACTCACTATCCACTAAAAAATAGTAGCCATTAGTTATAGTTAATAGCTAGCTAACTTTTTAGACTAATGGATTCAAGCATGCTCTTAGAGAAGTTCCTAGTTAAGAGTGTCTCGTTCACATAATTTGTTGATTATACTCTTCAAATTTATATTGACCTCGTAGACCTGAAGTTCCCAACATATCCTCCTTAACTGATTTGTCCCCCAACCCACTAAGACTAAGGGAGTGTTTATGACTGCTCAACAAACTCTGCTCCATGAATCCCACAGTGAAGCAGCTCCATAAAATTCTGAAGTTTGCGTAACATCTCTTTAGGTGCTTTCACAAATTCATTCTTTGTCCTCAAACACAGTACATGGAGCTAAAACCATTTAATTAAAAAAACATGGAGTAAAATAGAAAAATGTTGTGTTGAGCAGTATCAAATGGCAGCGTATCTGGTGAAAACCAGGGTTGCTGTGCAACCTTGAAAACTATCGATCTGCACCACAAGTTGCGCATCCGATGGTTAGGGACAATGGCCGGATTAATTTGCACTTAAACGCCCGCCTCCATCTTGCTAATTTGGTGTTTTTTGCAAATCACCCCTGATCACAGCGTCCTTTCATCTATGCGCTGCGGGCAGCACGGAGATCTCGGCAGCACGCGATTCGTGACTCGCCGGCGGGCCGCCCACTGCCTCGCCGCTCCCTGCGCGCCTAGCTGCGCCTCTCGCCCAGCCCAACCGGCTCGACCGCTCGACGCCTTTGCCGGCCCGCCGAGCTACGCCTCTCGCCGTCACAGCTCACCACCGCGGCCGCGTCCCCGCCCAGCCAGCTCGACATCGTTGCTGGCCTGCCGAGCTGCAACGCCCGCCGTCGCCGCTCACCACCGCGGCAGCATCCCCACCCGTGCGGCTCCCAGACCGGCAACGAGACCCTGTGCTCTTCCATCACTGACGCTCGTGTAGATGCAGGGCTAGAACTCTAAAACTCTGAAGCTCTGAAGCACACTGCCAATTTAGTTACAGAGCAAGATTCTGAAACGGATGTACATATTTTTTATTTTGAAACTCTGAAAGATTGTGACTGAAAATATGCAATGGAATTCTGTTCTATCATTTGATAATGAGATTGAGTCAAGTGGAATTGTGTTATGTCATTTAATTGTATTTTTGTTTGTGGTGACAGTAGAACCTTTGGGTGTGTAACTAGGCATGCCATGTAACTGAATAACCTGAATAATAGACTGAATGAACAAGAGCATACATGTTCAGATTAAACTGTTCACAATACGAAACAAACATGTCTCATTCAAGAATACATCAAGTATAGGGATACACAGGTTCAGAATAAACATTTATCTAGTTCACAATTCAACTTCCAGCCTTCTTGTTTGGGCAGTTGCGTGCATCATGATCCCCTACATGCTTACATTGTCGACATGTCCATCGCAGACTCGGGCGGCGCACCTTGGCCGGACTCTATGATTAGCACGACGGGCAGCGCACCACCAGCAGACTAGGACGGCGCACCTTGGTCGGAATCCATGAGATGCACGACGGGCAGCGCACCTCCAGCAGACTCGGACGTGGCGAAGGTCGAACGACGGCGGCCGGCCAGACGAAGCGACGCAGAGATGAGGCCATGCATACATGAAAGGACGTGGCGAAGGTCGAACGACGGCGGCCGGCCAGATGAAGCGACGCAGAGATGAGGCCATGCATACATGAAAGGATGCTGTAATTAGAAGGGGCGATTTGCAAAAACTCCAGATTAGCAAGAAGAAGGCGGACGTTTAAGTGCAAATTAATTCGGTCACTGTCCCTAGCCATCGGATGCGCAGCTTGTGGTGCAGATCGATAGTTTTCAAGGTTACACAGCAACCCTGGTTTTCACCAGATACGCTGCCGTATAAAATACCCTATAATTCTTTCCGGGTTAGTGGGTAACATGCAAAAGTTTATCCTATTTAGGATATATTTGGATCCTTTGATGAATGACAAATGACAAATAAATTTGGCAAATCTTTTATCACTTTCTAGTGTTTGGATCACATGACAAATAACAAATGACAAATACAAAGACAATTTTACCCCTAATAATTGTACTCTCATTCATATGTCATGCATAAGAGAGAGGGGTATGACTGGGAGGATTTTATATTTGTCACTCTAAAGTAGCAAATGACAAATGAGAAATTGTTGTTTTTTTATTATTTTTTTATTTGATCAATTTACCGAGAGATCCGGACGTTCCCATAGAGGTAAAGCGTCTTGTATTCCTATCCCCAACGAGTTCAGCTACACGCTCTGATTCGTGTCGGCGGGAGGATCGGAGTAAAAATAATACCCATTTTTTAAAAAAGAAAATAAGATATTAAATAACAATAATACCCATGATATTAAAATAGCATCATTAGATATTTTGTGAAATGTAATATTAGTTTTGCGATAATCTTAGATCCCTAATACAGTATGGAGGGATACGTTTTTTTTATTGTCACTGTCATATTATGTTTGCTGTTACACTAGACAACAAGATCGGTTACAGTAGTGACGAGCGCAGAAAATAGCGCTGCTGATGAAGAGCTCGAGTTATTTTTTGCTGAAATCATCATCTCGACACCCGGGGTGACACGGCGGCAGCGGAGGCCAAACTTTTGACACGCAGGCGCCTGAGTTCACCCTACTACTGCTAGCTTTGGACGACGGTGGCGTCGGTTGCAGTGTTGTCAGGGTCAGATTATTGGCGCGCGAAACTGTTTGGCATCGATCACGCGACGCGATCGCTCGCCGCTCGCCGTGGCCCCGGTACTCGTACCGCTTCGCTCGCCGGCGCGCGTGCGTGAACGCCAAGAAACTCATCCAAAAAGAAGCACAGAGATGATACAGTATTTCGCTGTGTGCCATAAATTTCCGAGACGCGTGTTTGGCAACCTCCGACCTTCGTCCGTGGCCGGGGCCGGAGGGTCGGTACCCCGGCCGTCGCAGGCGATCTGCCGCTGCATCTCACTTTTCAGCAGCGGTAGTAGCATCTCTGATGAAAAAAAAAAAGAAGCAGCAGCGTTTCTTTCAGTAGACACAACGCGACTAGTGTTTTGAGGTGTGTACTACAGTACTTCCTCCGTACTAAAAATACGTAATTCTAGCTATAAATTTAGATATATTAGAATTACAAAAATTTTGGGACGGAGGGTGTACGTCTCTTTTAGACTGCTCGCAGCGCGGTACTCCAAACGCCACCTGCAGGTCATTTACAGTAAATTTTCTTGCAGCGCTGAACGCCACATGCACGCTATCCAAGCGCCGGAGTCTCGCGTGCGCTCTCTGTGAAGTGCTTCCAGGCTATACGCCAAAGGGCTGTTGCATGCGCCTGCGGGCCCACTCATTCTCGATCCACGTGCTACAACTATTTTAACTAACTAAAAATGTTATAAGTCACAAACTAAAAAGTAAAATTAAAAGTAAAATTAAATTTCGTTTACACCATTAAATTCATTGTAATAAATTCTTTAAAACAAGATCGTACATAAATATATTTAAATAAATTTTAGCTCCACTGTTGATAGTTGATATAGAGTAGAGATATAGAGAATAAATGAGTGTAGGAGAAAGTAATATAGAGGAGAGAATCTCGATGATCACGACAGAATATTTTTTTTTAGAGGATCAATTTAGAGTACGACAAGTACGTATAGACTTACACCATCCAACTCGCTAGTGCCATCGGAGATCAGAACTGTGTTTTGAACTGCACGGAGCACCACCAGTCCACCACTGCTTTGACTTGACCCAAACCAACATCGTTACGGCTGCTCGATGACTTCAATGCGAGTTGTTTAGTCATGCTTGAATGGTGGGTTGAGTAAACCAGCTCACCTTGGCGCCAAAATCTGGTAGTCTGCTAACCAACTTGATGACCTATTATCAAAAAAATATTATAAAAAAACCAACTTGATGACCGAGAAGTTTGGGTAAGATTGACATACTAGTTTCATAGTTTGTTGGGCCCGTCTCACTCATGCAAGTTTGCAACGGTTTATCACGTACTCCATCTGAAAGGTTTCTCGTCTTGAAAAAGAAACAGAGTTTCTGCCTTGTATATTACTTCAAGCATCTGATATGTGACCTTTATTAGGGACTACTATATCATCAGATGCCACTGTGGACATCGACAGCAAACCTCTCTCCTGTCTCCAGGAAAGATCATCACATTCATGAGCAATACCAGAGTACTAGCACTCCCATACACTTTGGAAAACACTCCCATACTAGTACTCATCTGGTATTACTCTTCGTTCTTCAGGAGGAAACTCTAAAATGGTCTCGGGAGAAACTGTTTGGCTCCTGGTGCTTACGAATGGAATGACCGCTCATGCATGCAGCTGTGCAAGAACCGTTCGGACATGTACGACGCCGCGACATGGCGATGCCCGGCCCGGGCCGTCGGCTTTCGTGGTCCGAGACCCTCATCTAGCTCGTGTGCCGACAACCGTGCGGGAGGCAGCGGTGGGATCTACAGTCGCCTTTTCCACGAGCGCGACACGCGACTGTGTTTGCAGTCTGTTGGCGAGTAAATGTCGTGTCAGAGTCAGAGATCGATGCGGAGCGTGCGACAGCGATGGGAAACGTACAATCATCTCGCAGACAGCAACGTCCCGGCCGCCTCGTGTCAGACTCAGACCGCCGCGCGTCGCCGGCCGGGTGTCAGCACCGTGGCGGAGGGCTTGTTGCTCCATGCCGCTTGCGAGTGACACGGTGTGGCCTGGTGCATGCCCAGATGGAATGGAATGGATGGACGCCACCCCTCTCCTCTCCTCTTCCGTTGGGACGTCCGTCGTGTGGTGCGAGGGATCGCGATCACTAATCCCAGTCTTGCAAAGCAGTACTGTAGTCTACAGTATGATTTTTCATCTTCTATTTGTCTGGTTTATCATCTACTTATAGTACATTTTTTTTAACAGAACTAATATTAGGCCGAACAGGAAGATTGTAGTAGCTTTCTACCGTCACGGGGGCGGTGACCAGTGCGCTGTATCCTGAACTGACAGGAAGCTTGTTTAACAAAACATGCTACTACGCTGAACAGATGGATTACTTCACGGGTTTCCAAATGCAGTAAACGGTTAGCCCTGCCCCTGCGTTGGTTACTATACATGATGCAGGGGAGATCACGCCGCGAACAGGACGACACGGCGGGCAGGTGGGGTAGGTTGTTTTTTTGTGTGCAGTAGTCTCCGTGCATCAACCTCATGCATGTCGGTGTCTTTTCTACCGCAAGTTAGTGTCGGTGCCGTTGGAACGGCAGCCAACCGGTGTCAACGGCCGGCATAATCGTACGTACTGCCCATCGCCAGGCTACACCAGCACGGCAACACTACTGTGGCGCGCTGTCGGTTCTCCGGTTCACCTCGGGTAGATTCAGGTGATGGGTCCGGTGAACAAGCGTGGCACGACGGCGAGAGCTCGGCCGTCGGCGTCGCAGCCGCACACGGGTCGTCTGGATCGCTAGTACCACCAACGCCGTGCGTCACAGTGTCTGTCTGTGTGCACCGTACGTGCCGCCGAGCGTGCATGGCCGTTGCTACGTGGCGTGGTACGAGGTCCTACTTCATGCTGACTTCATAAAAAAAAAATTTAGTCAGAAAACTATGACCGACAACCAGCTAGCATGACACACTTTGGAAGTCAATCATCGCAAGTCTTCAAGTTTAATCGGCAAATTCTGTTCTTAAACGGCAAGGGGACGGACGGCGCACGAATCTTTGGTTGTTGGACGAACTTCTATCAGACATAAAACCTGCTTATTAAGAGTAGTACTAGTAGTAAATATGTAACGAAACTTGTTCTCTTGTCCAGGCGTGAGTCGTCCTACATGAATAGAGAATGGTTCGAACTGCACGATTCCAGTCTCCAGCGTCGTCTTCGAGAGATTGGAACGCTCTAACTAATGGGCGGCACAAGCACAACGAAAGGTTGCTGCTAATCAACTGATGATGGGCGTGTTCCAACAGATTAAACCTTTATCTTAAAGACTCGATTCGCACATTTTTTTTTCGGCCATGAAGTTGTGCTGCTGTGGCTACTGACTGGCTGTATAACGGTGTCCACGTAAGTAGTCTGAACAGAATATAATACAGTACAGTACTACACACTACTGTCAGTTCCCGTCTTATGTATTGATGATGTGCTTCTCCGAACTGCAAGTCTTAAGATGACACCGTACCTGATCCGAGAGAACTGTAGGAAACATTGATTGATTGTTAGTTTAGGAACGAAAAACGGATTTTATCAAGATCTAGTAACAGTTAAGCCATGTGTGCAAAATGGTAATCAGTAGGGTCGTCCATGAATCATGAGATCTTTTTAGAGCACTTACTTTTTGTTTTGTTTTAACTGAAGGCCATGGCTTTATCCGTCGGTGGCCAAGAGTTCTTCAGAGATTTTAACTGTCTTTTCTCTGCTGATTGAACGAACTGTGCACCCACAGTCTCAGCTGTGCGTCTTGGATTTTAGGGCCATTCAGCTGCAGGATCTGACTACTATTGCTGGCTTGCTGCTTGCACGGCAACGAGCATGGTACCAATTTTATGTCAGCATTGTTGGCTCGATGTCGGGAGCTAGATGAACAGTGAAAACTGTCACCGCTGCTGTGACGATGATTGATGATTGACCGGGCAGCGGCCATCAACTACAATTTAATGCCAACGTAATTGTTTCATAATGGCTTACTATTAGGTAGTATTAGCTGCATTAGTCCTCTACCAAACCAACCATACATGTCCCTAGGACCTAACAGAGAAATCGATCAGCTAAATCAATACTTTTGCTCAAGAGGCAGAACTAGCATAGCTGTACTTATAGTCAAGACTGTGGATGAGATTACTTGAACCATACTGTGGACATTTTCATTTGTTTAATGAAATAAACTCCCATTATCTAAAATTCGTGTAGAAGATCATCATAGAGAGTTTAATCTGTTGACCCGTTTTCTTATTGGCCTACCTTATTATTAACTAAAGTCCGTGCCAATTACGATCCAGAAAACACCACATGTCATGCCTGCGCAACGGGATATACTGTGGACCGAATTAATCAGTACAGCCATTTACCAACTAGGACACCAAAGCATCAGTCTTGGCTTTGGTCCTTGATCGTTTTGGGCCCTGCATAGCCCGCTGTGCACCCTAAGAAAGATGGGCTAAATTGCGTAGAAGCCCATTTTGCTCCGAAATGAGTCCATGATGAACCTTCAGCGTTGCTCGGCCCATATTAACCCTACATCGCCACCGGAGTTGTTAACATCCCCAGGGCCTGATTGCCTGAAGTCATACTCTGGTTGCAAACTGGCTACGCTCTCAACTTGCAGGATGGAACCTTCTATACTGACAGTTTGATGTTAGCTCTTGCTAAAAAAAATCGGTGTTGGCTATAATTTTTATGATGGTTCACTTAACACTCATTCAAAAGACACTGCAGCCTTGCTTAATTACATGCACTCAATCAGGTAAGAAATCTTTGGCTCATAAAGATCAGAAGAACGTCACTCAAACAAAACAGCTCTTATGTTCTCTCTTGCCCGGCATGAGCTCATCCGCCGAGATGTAATGTCACTTAAGCATTGGAATTTGGAATATTTCGAATGGGTTAATCTACGCATTGTATCTATACTTTATTTTTGATGCAATGAAATATAACTTTTTAAAAAGTTGATAGATGCGTATTTTAAAGGTGAGGTGGACATGTCTGGGCTGCTTGTATTGGACTGCTTGATGGCAAAAAAACAAGACTTGCTCCCTTGGTACATGGGCCACAACTACGACCATGGCCTGGGCTGACCTAGTGCTGGGTCCGCCCCTTCATGTGGCCCGTATTGTGGCCCATCGCAACAACATTCGCGAAAAATAGGGTGATAAGGTTTGTGCCATACAAATGTGATATAAATTAGATTTTCTGACGCACGGTAATCCTTTTCAGAGTTAGAAAAGTTATAGTTGTCAAACTAAGCACTCAAATTAAATTCAGTGTTTCTAATAATGAATTCGATATATCAAGGCATCATGCCAACCCTGTTTTTGGAAACAAAACCGAATGTTAACTATATGTGTACCAAAATCAAGTTTTCCAATTATAATGACATTATAGTGAGTAGCGATAATAGTGTTATTGAATAAAACAAACATATATGGTACACGACAAATTAAAGTCTTTACAAACCACAACGGATTGCCCTACACTCTACAGGAAGGTTGGCTGGTGACAATGGTGTGGACTCCGATCCGATCCGCTCTGAATCCAAATTTTAAGGATATGGAGAAGTGTTTTTCATATCCGTGCGGATATGAATAATCTGAATCCATCTGCGAATGTTGTGTAGGATATGTGATTGATAAAATCCGGTGGATATGGATTATCCAATAACTGAACATGGATTATCCGATTCTTATAATGGGATAAGCAAATATTTTAAGGAATCCAAGCACAGTACACTACCATTATTATATTGTAGTGCATATTCATAATTATCGATTTATTTTTATTATTTTGTAAGCATAAATAACATCTAATTAATTATTTCTCATCTTAAAAAATAACATGTAACCATATATTATCTGACTTAGAAAAGTCCGCTTCCACTTTGAAACTGGTCCAAATTCGTACCATTTCCGACATCTAAAAAAATCCGCTTTTGTATATGAAACCGTATATTATCCGACCCGCTCCGAATCTGATTAAAAAAATAGGATTAGGATACGAAAAAGCTATTATCCGCTATGATCTGATCCGTTTTCATCCCTAGTGACACCTTATAACAAGCACACCATCGGTAGTCTTCTAAAATCTCCTTAAAAACTTCATTTTCTAAGCAGTTTTTACTATAGACTGAGGTGTGGAAAAATGGAAGGGTGTGGTAAAAAAAATTATGGTAAAGCTAAGACTGCTTTAATTGTAGTAACCATTTTTAGTTGGCATATTTTATTAGCAACCTATTTACCAATAAAGTATGTTGACCCTAAAGCCATTATTAAATTACATAAGTATGATCAACATTAACCAACATAATCATACTCCAAGGTGAGTTAAAAGCCGCTCTTAATTATGAGCATAATTGTTCTACGAGGTTGTATACGTTACCCAAAAGTCGTTATCCATATTTGCGTAAGGTGGCTTGTCTCTTAAACACTTCCAAGGTGAATGGTTGGATTTTATTGCAATGACTTTCCAAAAACTCTCTAATAAGATAGTAACCTACTAAGATTTTACTAGGAAACCAAACAAATAAAGATCCTTGGTAGACCACGTCACAATATCCCCTCTTGTGCCTTTAAGTAAGCAATTAACAAACCAATGAATTCAAATTACTTAGCAATTACAATATTTTAAGTATTGTGGTTGCACTGTTGCCCTTGGTGGCAATTCCATGCTCTAATTAAATTCATTACCATTTATCCTATCGATTTCATATACATTAACTAGGGGGTGTCAACAAATATAAATACCATCATATATCAAAATAATAGATAAAGTACCTAAATATTTACTATATTTTCTTAAAACCCAAGTACATACTTTGTAATAAGGAAAGATCGATTGATAAACTAGAAAATTCTAATAAAAGCGAACAAGACATCGACATGATCATAGAACACTTGCCTTCCCCCAAAGTTTAGCTGCTCGTAGCGGTCATGGATAGCTCGCTTCTGTGCACAAGTTGCGACAAGCACCCAACACAAGCAAACACACAAAGCAAGCAAGCAAGCAAACAAACATAAACAACCAAGAACAATATAGAAATCAAAAGAAAAATTAGAAGCATTGCACAATAAAAATTTAAACAAAATTTTCGATAGAAAAACACATTTATCAGAATATTTTATATGTTGTATAAATATAAGATAAATAAATTAAAACATAATATATCATTAAAACATGTCATAACATCGCAAATAACACATAGGTTAAAATAATGCAATGAAAAGAAGCTTGAGTACATGTTTATCATCCAAAACTAAAAAGGTATTTCGTGAAAACTTCATCTTCTTCCTTACAATGTGGCCGACAGGCTCTCCTTCCGGCCCTAATGGCAAGTGGTCGGGACGGCTCTCATTTGGCCGGCAGCCGATTGACTATTTGTCAAAATACAGAATTTAGCTTTTGCTGTAAATTGAAAGGAGTTCTACTACTTTGGACATCGTGATTTGAGCTTGTAGTCCCTCCTTATCCTAATTAGATGATGCTTTCGATAAGTTTTAGGTCAAATTGGAAATAATATTCCAAATGTAAAAATTATATAAATAGATTTGTTTTAAAAAATATTTTTATAAATAAATATATATATATATATATATATATATATATATATCATTATTCTATATTTTTATATATAAACAAGACGTCAAAGTTACGTTTGGAGATCATGGCGCTGTTCCTATGGCTTCAGAAAGGTTTTGATTGTATGCCTCTTAGTTATTTAGTTTGCATAGCTATTAACATATTTTTAAAAACTACCGTTACAATATACTCTACAGGCTACAGGTATATAAATTTAATCGTAGAAAAAAAAATAAAGAGAGTGACTGCTTCTTCCACATTCCACCTACCACCTCGCCATGGTGTGCCGTGACTTTGTGGGCCACGCACCAAGCGTATTCCATGCGCGGGGAGCGTCGCTCAAAACACACATACACAGCCTGCAGCCCAAGCCAAGTGACTGTTTCTCGTGTCGTCCATCGGATTCCCCACTCCACCCGTCCCAAGGCTAGTAACCGATAATTCTCAACAAAAAAAAAAACCACTAGTACAAATTTCGTGTGATACTGTATCACTGATTTTGGGACCCACCGCTGAGCACGATCTCCGGGCACTGTACTCTTCTGACTGCGCCTGAACAGGGGTCCTCCTCCTCCCACTTCTTCCGCTCCAGCCTCCAAGCGGTCGCGGTCCGTGCGATATCAGTTCGCACTCGCAGTCACCACTGTGCTCCTGGAATGGCGCCGTGCAGCCTGCTCCAGATCGGCTGCGGGCTCGAACGCCCTCGTCGCTTTCGCCTCGCCGCGGCGCTGTGCGCGGCTGTGGTCGCGCTGGCGCTGGCCCTGGCGCCCGCCTCGGATGCCACGTCGGCGTCGCTTCTGGGCATCAACTACGGCCGCGTCGGGAACAACCTCCCGCCGCCGCAGTCCGTCATGCCGCTGCTCGCGGGCCTCGGCATCGGCCGCGTGCGGATGTACGACGCTGACCCCACCGTGCTGCGCGCGTTCGCCCGCACCGGGGTCGAGCTCATCGTCGGCGTGCCCGACGAGAGCCTGGCCGCCGTGGCCGACCCGAGCGGCGCGGCGCCGGCGCAGTGGCTCAAGCAGAACGTCGTGCCCTTCCTGCAGGACACGAAGATCGCCGTGCTCGCCGTCGGCAACGAGGTGCTCACCGGCGCCAACAGCTCCACGCTGTCGCGCACCCTCCTCCCCGCGATGCAGTCCCTGCACGCCGCGGTGGTCGCGCTCGGCCTCGACAAGCAGATCGCCGTCACCACGGCGCACAACCTCGGCGTGCTCGGGACGTCGTACCCGCCCTCGGCGGGGGCCTTCCGCGGCGACCTGCTCCCGTACCTCTGCCCCATCCTGGACTACCATGCCAGGACCGGCTCGCCGTTCCTCGTCAACGCGTACCCCTACTTCGCCTACTCCGGCGACCCCAGGGGCGTGCAGCTGGAATACGCGCTGCTCGACCCGGGCTTCGCCGGCGTGCAGGACCCCAACTCCAGGCTGCACTACCCAAACCTCCTCGTGGCGCAGGTGGACGCGGTGTACCACGCCATCGCGGCGGCCAACGCCGCGGCGTCGCGGGTGGTGGAGGTGCGGGTCTCGGAGACCGGCTGGCCCTCCGCGGGCGCCGCCAACGAGACGGCCGCCACGCCGCAGAACGCGGCGCGGTACAACAGCAACGCGATGCGGCTGGTGGCCGAGGGCAAAGGCACGCCGCTCAGGCCCGGGGCGCCGCTGCGCGCCTACGTGTTCGCGCTCTTCAACGAGAACCTCAAGCCCGGCCTCGCGTCTGAGCGCTACTACGGCCTCTTCAAGCCCGATGGCACGCCGGCGTACGATCTCTCGTTCAAGCTACCGCGCGACAACTCCACCTTTGATCACGGCGGCGCCGGCAACGGCAACGGTGGCGGCGGGCTGGGCGGTAACGGCAATGTCAATGGCAACGGAAGTAGCGGGAACATTAGCGGCGGCGGAAACAGCGGCTACTACGACATCTCGGCTTCGGCACGTGACCCTCTGGTGAGCTCTGATTCTGCCCTTATTTCCCCCCAATTGTTCTTGCTTGCTTGACGGGATCATGTGTACTGTTGGTGTTTTTCTGAAAAAGGAGAAGATACTTCAGGTGATTGCATCAGGCGTACTAGCTGTTTTAGCGCTCGAGAATCTCGTGCAATGATCATCCTCCGAGTAAATGTCATAGGTTGACTATATTCTGCGCGGAAATTAGAAGGTGGAATTAGAAAATTTGCCGCACGCTCAGCACCAATTGTATATTCCCTGATCCTCCACCGCGTGCACATCCTGCGAATCGGCAAAGTGGATAGGATGATATGGACGCTTAAATCACAATCAACACGATTCTGCTGTCGCTTTTTCAATATATCCTTCGTACATGGCGTCTTTGTTTAGTTTAAGGATGTCTGAATGATCTGAAGATCTTCACTTGTTCATACCAGGAAAATGTGTGTAACATGAAAAAAAAAACAAAAATACACTTCTGTATGTGGCTACATACATGGATGCACTATATATATGGCAAGTTTCAAACCTTTTTGTGTTACGAATATATATATTTCTTGAGGCCATGTTTAGTTCCTCCAAGAATCCAAAATATTTTGAGTTTTGACTAATCATTTTGCAAAATGGAACTAAACACCACTCAAAATTTTTAGTAAAAAGTGGTCCATTCTCATTTTGTATTTTGAACTCAAAAAACTAAAATAAATCAAACTTTGCATTGGTTTGTGTGTCACCCTCACAATCTCCATCATTGGAATCCAAAATAAGTTAAAATTTGGTTGAAACTAAACAATCCCCTAAAATATTTTGCATTCTGGATTTTAGAATCTAAAATAATTGAATTTGGATTTTGGATTTGTGACGGACCTGAATTACTTTTATGTTTCTACCAAACATACGATTGTCACCACATATTTCCGAGTCCCTACATGCTGCAGTGGGCTGTACTTGTTTGGAGGTACTGCATAGCGGCGCTTGCACATTCGCACCAGGACCACAGATTCAGTCCGACACTTGATGAAATTTCTTTAGAAATGGGTGCTGAGGAATGTCTCCCAACTACTTTTGTCGTGGCTGATCTGCTTCTTGCAATTTTATTGCTCATGCTGTTCCTAATGATGTGCTCCTCGTTTGTTTCCGGCTGCGGTCAACAGGGCTACTGGTGGACGTGGGCGCAGGCGGCAATGGCAGGAGCAGTAGCTGCCGTCCTGACAGTGTAGCGCCGCCCTCAGCGCCTTGATGCATGGTAGATCGTCATGGGTAGGTTGCTGGAGTAGGATCAGGATGGTCGATGGAGCAGAGTTGCTGGTTGCCGTCCTGGGGTAGCGGCCTGATTTGTTGGTGCTGCTCGTATGCTGTGGTTTCTGAGACCAACCTGTGACTGAGTGACCTTCATTGGAGTTCTGGTGGCATCTACGCACTCCTTGTAAGCAGCGTTGGATCAGTTTTGCCTGCCTTCTTGAAATGAAAAACCTTTCGGAGTACTGGTAGCCCCCGGCAAAAATCCACTAAATTGTGCTGCGTTGCTTCGTTCTAGACAACGCTGTTAATTCGGTCTTTAGGCGCAAACTGGAGGTCGAATCAGCGCCTGGTAAAACTAATATAACATCTTCTAGACCCGTGAGACATAACGGATCGGATTACGGATTAAATAATGAGGTCAAAATGACGATTTATGATGTGATTTTCAACTTTATTATATCTTAATTGATGGGATCTTTTACAATTTTTAGCTTGTTCACTTTAAATTATCAGTCAAATTTATTAGTCATGGTATAATATTTTTTTCTCACAACAAAAGAGTTAAAAACAGTATCGGTCGGCTTAACAACTGCAGAAACAATCAACCGAACAAGCTGTTTGTTTAGTAAAATCTTCCTACGATTTGTGATTCTATAGGTTTACGATTTTAACAACCTTAAAGATTAGTCGTGCTGAGCAACACCGGAGTAGAAAACTATTAAAAGCTCTGTTTGGTTGGGAAAAAAGTTGAGACAGCCACAGTAAAAACAGTATAGAAACTCTCACGAGTAGAAACTCCCACAAGGTGTGATGTTGGTTTTGGGTGCCGCAATTAGACGCCATATAAACTAGAAACTCTTACAGAGTGTGACGTTGGTTTTGGATGCCACAATCACTCAATCAGGCGCCATATAGAGCGTAGCAAGATGTCTAACTATGTGCATTTGTTTTCTTTCAACTAATCCATTCTGCTAGTGAGTGTGAGGGCTATGCCTACTTGAGCAAAGTACTTATGCAAGCATGATATTGTCCACCCTAGTCTGATTGTTCATCAAACGTTCAACATGACGTTGAAACCGAAGAAGAGTGCACTCAATAAGTGGGTACCTCACACTTCAAGAAATCAAACAAACTGAAGTTTATTAAATCTACAAAAAAAAACTAAAATTTATAATTTTAAAAAACCATTATTAGATTAATCGTATCATATATTTTTATACTAATTAACTTTAGAGATGCAAATATTAATATTTGTTTAACAAATCTAGTTAAATTTAAGTTTGTTTGGCTTTTCGAAGTGAATTATGTGTATTTATTTTAGGACGGAGAGCAAGTTTCATCGATGATTTGTTGATGCATATGGTGGACAGCTGGAGTCCTTTATATACGCTTTGGCACATTTTCTGTTGTCAACAGATCCTTAGAGTACGTATACGTAACAGCGATAGTGAAGAAATGGGTGCTGACAAGTCTTTCCCCAACTGCTTCTGCCGTGGCCCGTGGCTGATCAGCATGTTGGTTGCCCTCAGCCGGCTCTGGCTGTTTTTTTTTTTCTGTTTTCTCGTGAGAGAAAAACGCTCCGGCTGATAAGCCAAAGCAACAGAGCGTTCGTTGCCCAAATCCTAGGCTCCTAGCCCTCCCGAGTCCCGAGCGGCCGAGCCCCAGGGTCGTCCCTCGACGCAGGCACCCCTTCTCGTCCTCCACTCCTCGGCTCCTCCCAGAGTCGCCCCCGCCGCGGCGGCCGCAATGGATGAGGCGACGGACTGGGTGGAGCTGGGCGCTGGGCATTGGAGCCAGGCGCTAAGTTGTACTAGGGGTCGGGCCGTTGGTCGTATGTCAGGAGGGCTGCGACCATTGAAGCAGGAGTCCCGAACCGAGCCTGTTCCCCGGCCCCGCTGCTAAGGTCGGCCTTTTATGGCCCATCATCATATCTTCTTCCGCTACAACGCCGGTCTCGGCGTCCGGGCATCGCCATCGTAGCCACGGAAGGCCCGGAACAAGCGAGATATTATTTCATTCAAGGGCGCCTTTTTGGCGCGACCCCACGACATGGCTGCATATCTACTCTCTACAGTCTACACATACCTTACCTTTCGCCCTCCTGCCTCCGTGCTCCCGGCTCCTCGCCTCCTCCCAGCAGCATCCTTATCCCCTCCGCTGGGTGGAAGAACCATGTCACGAATGGCGCCCCCGTCTCCGCCTCTGTCCATGAAGCCTCCGACGCTGCCCTTCTCCCCTCCCAAGAAGCCACCGCCGATGCCGGTGTACAAGGACCTGCACTTCAACCGCGACCTCTCCGCCACCAAGAAGCTCCAGGCCGGAGTGGACCTGGTGGCGCGGTTGCTGGGGGTCACCCTGGGGCCCAAGGGGAGGAACGTGGTGCTTGGCAATAAGTATGGCCCTCCCAAGATCGTCAATGATGGGGAGACCGTCCTTAAGGAGGTAACGCCATGCTTTCAGAAATTAGCTGTTCCTCGAAATAACAGTATGCAGCTATTTGGTTAGACTGGATTATGATTGAATCAATGAATCGCATGATGCGGGAAGGCACAAAACGTGCTGTTCACTCCACTGATCACTGTTCAATTCGTGATTGATCTTGTTATCTTATTTGCAATGTTAGACCTTTTTTCACTCTATTCTGAACACAAGTGGAAACTGCAATTTGTTATCGTTGCGATCTTCTGGCACAAATATACTATTATATGAGATGTTCCTCGTTCTTTCCCGATCATGTTCTTTTTTTAAAAAAAAAACGAATTCCTGA
Source organism: Microstegium vimineum (assembly GCA_022036555.1). NCBI lineage: Eukaryota > Viridiplantae > Streptophyta > Magnoliopsida > Poales > Poaceae > Microstegium > Microstegium vimineum. Next base: position 14,696,848 of record CM039139.1, read on the forward strand.
TCATGTCCTAATACTTCCAATGGTCGTGTATCAATCACATTGTATCGTTCAAGATCGAATTGGAAGATCCATTAGAAAATCTTGGAGTGAAACTGGTCCGACAGGCTGGAGCAAGGACCAATGATGTTGCAGGAGATGGTTGTACCACATCCATAATCCTTGCTCAAGGCCTCATTGCTGAAGGAATGAAGGTATGCCTATCACTTCTCTAATTAGTTTTCTACAACGTGAGCTCTTTTGCTATGATGAAGATGTTGATACAAAGATTCTGAGTCCTGATCCTGCATTGCTTCTTATGATTGTTTCATAAAGTAGGTTCTTGCAGCTGGAATCAACCCAGTTCAGGTTGCACGTGGCATTGAGAAGACTGCTGCTGCTTTGGTGTCTGAACTCAGACTAATGTCGCGGGAGGTTTGATTTTCAAGTTTGCATATTTTTGTGTGTGTAAATCCACTGTAGAAATATCTTAGTGGTGTGTAAACTGTTGTTTTCTAGATTGAAGACCATGAAATTGCACATGTGGCTGCAGTTAGTGCGGGAAATGATTATGATGTTGGAAATATGATTTATGATGCTTTTCAAAGAGTAGGTAGAAAAGGAATGGTGAGAATTGAAAATGGAAGAGGCACCGAGAACAGTCTGGAGGTTGTGGAAGGCATGCAATTTGAACGCGGTTACCTCTCTCCTTACTTTGTTACCAATCGTGGTAACATGACGGTGGAGTTCACTGACTGCCAGGTTAGGGCTCTGTTCCTCTTATACAAGGTTTTGCAGAAAAAATAGAAGAGTTACATCTTGGCATCTTGCGTTTGCAGATACTATTGGCTGACACGAAAATTACTGATGCTAGTGAGATTATAAGGATACTTGACAGTGCTGTGAAAGAAAATTATCCGTTGCTAATAATTGCTGAGGATGTGGAAGAACAAGCAATGGCTGATTTGATAAAAAACAAGCTGAAAGGGACAATTAAGGTTGCAGCAGTTAAGGCCTTCTCGTTTGGGGAGCAAAAGACTGAATGTTTGGATGACATTGCAATCATGACAGGAGGTACAAAACTCGATCACCAACCTAACCAATGCAATTACAGTTGCCAACCTATTCTTGGTTTTCAGGTACACTAGTGAGGGATGACATGGGATATATACTAGAAAAGGCAGGAAAAGAGGTTCTTGGTTTTGCTTCTAAGGTGGTAATCACAAAAGATTCAACACTGATTGTTACCGACGGAAGCAATCGTCAAGCAGTTGAGAAAAGGGTTGCTGTGATAAAAGGCCAAATTGAGGTACAATTATTCCAGTCATACCTTGAATTTGTATGTTATATCTACCATGTGTGCATTGTACTGGATCCTGCAAAGTGCTTTTCTTTTGAGCTCCCAGAACTCTAAGGAAAGGTACAACAAAAAGATATTGGGTGAGAGGATAGCAAGGTTATGTGGTGCAATTGCAATCATCCAGGTACCACACATTATTTCAGTTTACAAAGTAAAACATGTAAAGGTGTAGAAAAAAATTCAATTAGAGTGTCGAAAATTGTATTTTTTGGCCTAAATTTCAGGTTGGTGCTCAAACAATCATTGAGATGAAAGATAAGAAGCTGAGGCTTGAAGATGCACTTAACGCAACAAGGGTAACCTGATCAATCCTATCTACTTCATTTCATGTGTTGTTTTCCAACTACAAGTTCCTAAGTTTGAACCACCCTTTTGGGATAATTCAGGCAGCTATCGAGGAAGGTGTTGTAGTTGGTGGTGGATGTAGCCTGTTAAGACTGTCAGAGAAGATTGACGCGATCAAGGAATCGTCATTGGATAATATAGAGCAGGAGGTACTTTAATTGTTTCCTGTATTTACCTTAAAGGGTAATATGTTTTAAAAAATATTGATAATTTGAGGAGCTATCAGCAGATCCTTAGCCTTATGTAACTTTGATTTTTTTAGTAATCACCATCAAGTGTCAATGTCTACTGTTTCATGCTGGTTGCAGTAAAATGCACTTCCAATGCCTAAGAAAATTGACAAAATGCTATGATTCTATCATGAACTCTAATTTTGAGTTGTCCATGTTTAGGTTGGTGCTGACATCTTCAAACAAGCTTTGAGTTACCCTACCTCTCTAATAGCAAATAATGCAGGGGTGAATGGAGACTTTGTCATTCGAAAGGTTTACTATTTGCACTGATAGCCCTATCTGTTATAGTACAAGTTACACAATTTTACATTACAAAGTACATGTTGTCTGAGCTCATTCTTTATTTAACATGTGTTTGACTTATGCTGTTCAAAGGTGTTACTGAATGATGATGCAAATTATGGTTACAATGCTGCCAAGAACTGCTATGAGGACTTGATGGCTGCTGGAATACTGGACGCATCAAAGGTAGCAAAATAGTCATAGGTGTCTAAAAACATCTCTGTCACCTTAAACTATATTGTTGATGCTAAGTGGATACTGGTGGAGTATTTGCTTACAACCACAAATATTACCAGGTTGTGAGATGTTGCATTGAGCATTCTGCTGTGGTTGCTAAGTCCTTTCTCACCTCTGATGTGGTGATTGTTGAGGCAAAAGAAGGCAAACCTATTCGAATAAGACCCCCAATGCCTCCTAGGAACTTGATTCCCCCAATGCCTGCTTCAAGTAATTCTAGAACTTTCAAATATAATAGATACATGTTCATCTCAATATCAAACTTATTGGCTTAATTTACTTCATGTTTTCAGTTTCAGGTATTCGAGTGTAGCAGGATTCATTTCCACCAAGAATCAGCCTCAACCCAAGAATACATGGCCTGTACCTTCTTTTTTTTTTTTCAATTTTCCAAGATAGCAAAGCAAAGAAAACATAGTGATAGTTTCACGCCAAGCGTGGCTTTGTGTAATTGCTCCAAGAAGCTCTATGCATGTTTTCGCATCATGCCATCATTGGAGCAGCAGCAAGGGTGGATGACGTGTGTTACATAGGGAATAAAAGGCTGAACAATTCAATTTTGATGTTCTAATGTCCCTTACAGTTGTAACTATGTTTATCCTTTTTAGGGATAGATACTTTAATAGCTCTGGTCAGTTTGGACTGTTAACAAATGTTTACACATAACTTATAATGTATGTCCAGGACTGTTACTCATTTTGTAAATATTTCGAGCAACCATCTCAAACACATTCAGCAGATAAATTGTCGTAGTAGAAGGAAATTTTATAACGGCCTTTTGCACAAGGCATGCAGTCAACCATTTATTATTACAGTCTTGGTTAATCTATCAGAAAACTAACAGGATTATTATTGAAGAGTCTTCTCAGACCCTGTAGGAAATGAGGGGATTCCTGAGGTGATCATAGAATTAACCGTATTGAACCGCTCCTGTTATCGGGTGACACTCCATGGATATATTGAGCTGCTAATTTTTCATTCTATACTAGTCTGCTTCGCTGAGGACTCGGTTACTCCGTTCCCTGCTTTCTTCTTGTTCATATTCTTTTGACTTGGAATAGGTTGCCAAAGCATCCCACCATCAGTGTGTCAGGGCAAACACTTTTGGGTACCAGAAAGAAATGACCAAACAGAAGTTTATTCACATTATTATTCCACTCACTCGGGTTTGATCACGATTAGTGTTCACACAGAGTCCGCGCCTAGAGCGAAACGCACGCTGCCGCTACACTACACAAAGATCAGTTCGTCTACTGGACCGGCACGTCGACGACCTTGCGCTCCACCTCGGTCTTGGGCACGGTGACGAGGAGCACGCCGTTCTTGAGCTCAGCCCGCACCTTGCTCTTGTCGCACTCAACCGGCAGCGCCAGCCGCATGTCGTAGGAGCTGACGCTGCGCTGCTTCCACCACCCGTCGCCGCCGCTGTTGCCGCCGCCTTCGGCGGCCTCGTCAGCAGCGCCCTCCTCCTTCTTGTGCTCCCCTCGGATGACCAGCGTGTCGTCCTCCACCATCACCTTCACCTCGTCCCGCGCGAGCCCCGGCATGTCGATCCGCATCTTCACCTCCTTGTCGTCCTCCACGATGTCCCACGGGAGACGCACCTCGCCGGTCGCCGCCGCCGGGGACCTCCGTGTCGCCATCGGGAACCCCACGGCGTCGTCGAACAGCCGGTCCATCGTGTCCAGCATCTGCCGCATCGTCCGCATCGGCGACATCGGATCAACCAACCCTGCTTGCATGCACGCGTGACCACGCGACGTTTAGAATCCTCTGCTTTGCGATGCAATCCTCTGTTTTGCAAGCTACTGAGGACGACTTACCGAACGGGGAGATGTCGAGCGGTGCCGCGCGGCGCGGGCGGCGCTGCACGGCGTTGCCCTGCTGCTGCCTGTTGCCGCCGTTGTTCTGGCTCACCTGTACGTCGACGCTGTTGTCCCTGTTCTCCTGCGCTGCGGGCGCCACGGCGAGCGAGCGGGCTCTCCCGGACGACGCGAACCCGTGCGCCGGCCTCCCCGCCCTCCAGACGCGGGCAGGGAGGCGCGCGGCGGGGGAGAGGCGGCTGGCAATCGCGAAAGGAGCAGCTGCCATTTCGCTACTTGGGGTTATAGGAATCTGTGGGAAGTGATGAATGAAACGCCGAGAGCCTGAGAGTGAAGACTGCTCAAGATTGTCGGAAGAACCGAACTTGCTTTGGTTGCTGATCACTGCCCCTGTGCTGTGCTTGCGCTTTGCTTTCCTGGTTGGAGGCTGGGGATCTATGGCTCCTTTTATAGGCCACAAGTCAGGAGCGCGGTGGAAGGGTGAGGAAAGGCGTTGAAGCTTCCGGACAGCGGCGAGAGAGCCTCGCGATGGCGGTGCGGCGTGCGGTGTTCTTCACGCTTGTCGGCTTCTCTTGAACATTCTCGTGTGCTCCTAGCCGCTTTGGAATGATGCCGTCAATCTCTAGATTTTGCGCCGCTTTGAGTTTCGTGGGCCTTTCTCCGTGGCGGAGAATCGCTACGAGTTTTATCACGGGCCGGCTATAACCCGTTATTGGGCTTGGTGAACAATGAAGGCCATTAAGTGTTAGGAATTCCTAAGTGTTAATCCAATTACAAGCCCATGGTGAAGCCAGTTACAAGGCTTGTTATTGGGTTGCACAAGGCCAGCGAGGTAGCGTCAAATGTTATTGAACTGTTGCTGGGCCACCTAGAGGCGCATGGGTACGGGCCGTAGGTGAATGCTGTCTTCGCCTAGCCCACATACGTATGTCAGTTACTCCGGGCGCGGCTTGGTTTCTTTGCTAACTTGAGCGAGGTTTCCTTTTGTCGAAGGCTGTCACCTGGCCTGGCAAGCTTCTCATAGCTCGTGATGGTGAAGCAAGGCCAGCTAGCTCGCAACTGTTAGGCCTCATCACGGGTGCTGGTGCTGCTGCCGTTTCCTTTTTCTTCCTTATTATTATTAGAATAGAATCACAACATAATAATGTTATATTTGTATACATTGTTTCCTTTCATCATATGTAATATGTTATATTTCCGTAAGTATATACATTATATATTTTCGTACGTCAGACGTATCTCCGAGGAAGCACATCAGCAAAATTAACTTTGAGGAGGGTTTTTGTTCCTTTTTTTATATATAATTTCTACTTCTTTTGTCATGTAATAATATAGATATTGAAGCACTAAAAAACTATATCCAAATATAAGATTTTAGAATACAGGAGATATTTTTGCTTAAATAGTAGCACAAATTAGATAGATATTATTTTATTATATTGGTGATTTATCAATCAATCAATCTCCTTTAATCATGTTGATGGTATAACATCTAATCATAAATGAAGTAAGAGTTTATTTCTCTTTTGTATTCCTAATTAGTTTTTTTCTAAAATCTTTTGAGTACAGTATATTACATGACAAAAGGAGTAGTCTTATTTTTTCTGTACCTATTTATTTTTTTAATCATCGTTTCCTTTTTTAAAATGACCACAAAGCCAATGATAATACTTGCTTCTATTCTTAGTTGGATATAGATGGGGAATTATAGCTACTAGAAAACATGCACGTGAGTTGTAATAGAACCCAATACATAATGAAATCAGACACTCTTCATATCATCGCTAGACTTCTATATTGTTCTAACTTGTGTAAGCACGGCTCATGTGTCTTAATCAGATACGAGATATATAAGGTGTGACCCAATAGTCATTTGAATCGGACTTCATATCACTAGACACAAGTTGTTCTAACTCATGAACATGGGTCATATAAAATATGAGACATAAAGGGTGTAAGTGCAGTTTGGAAAGTAAAAATGTGGGAAAGAAGAAACTCTCAATTGTCTGTCCTCGGCCTGGACACGAAAAACCGAGAACCGAGAACCGAACCAAACTAACCGGAACCGAAACCGAACTAACCGAACCGATCGGTTTCGGTTCCAGGTTCGGTTCCAGGTTCCCAGGAACCGAAATAAGTACGGTTAGTTCGGTTCTAGTACTCGGTTAACCGAAATTCGTAAAGGCCCAACAAATACGGCCCAGCCCAAAACCAAACCCTAACAGTCCATCCCTCATTCACTCCCTCTGTCCCACGCACCCCGCCGTCGCCTCCTCTACCACCCGACGGCCCCGACCCCGACCCCTCCGCCGCCACCCGCGCCTGTCTCACGACCGCAACACCCGCACTCCTCCCCTTCGGCCCTCCTCTCTCCTCACTCCTCCCTGACCCCGCACTCGTCGGCGCTAGGTGCTCGCTCCCTCTCCCGCAACGGTGTCCAACGACGCCCGCTCCCCCTCCCACGTCGGCGTCTGGCGGCGCTGTAAGGAACATGGACCCCATGTCCCATAAAGTTTAGATTTTGGTGTTTGATGATCAACATAACCAAATTGAACTAACGTATTTGCAAGTGTTTATTTTGTAGTCCAATAGGGTGCAAACATGCTTTGGACTTAGGCAACACCACAAACAAGACATTTGAAGCATATAGAAGACATAACAGATCAAGCATAGTTCAAGCATGGAGGATGGAACCTACTCGGAAGCAAGACCATGAAGAAACAAAGTCTTCCGGACACTCGTCGCCTCGCGTCTGGACTTTTGGAAATCAGCCCGGACGAAATCACTGAAGCAAAAGGGTTCCAGACGCTACAAACAGGAGGGTCCCGACCATTGCGGATGCGTCCGGACACCTAGGGTTTGGTCTGCGAAATTCAGCAGGTCCGGACGCTATGAACAGTGTGTGTCCGGACAAATGGCTCCAGCGTCCGGACGCACACAGAGAAGAACCCGAGAGCTCGAAGGACTCCGGACGCTGTCCGGAGCATGGGATCCGGACCAACAGTGGCGTCCGGACTCTATGCAGAGAGGTTCCAGAAGCGCGTGAAGGCTCCGGACGCTGTCCGGACTGTGGACTCCGGACCATAGACAACGTCCGGACCACCAGTCAGCCGCTACGCGCAGAAGACCGTTGAAAGGTTCGGACGCACAACGATTAGTCCGGACTCCCCTTGCTGCCTGCGTCCGGAGCTACGCAGAGGAGCTGCATCAAGGTACCAACGGCTCCATTTGGCTTGGAGCCTATATATATGACCTTTGGCTGGACAAATGAGTGTGTGGAGACTTGAGGAATCATTCCAAGGTGTTGATACACAAATCTAGTGCTCTCCATATGCATAGTGCTTAGAGATATACTTGGTGATTAGCATAAGTTCTTTGCGAAGTGGTTAGGTGTAACACCCCTGGTGTTAATCACTTAATTAAAAAACTGATCATGTCATCATATGCATTAAGCATTATTCACTTGTTTGAAAACCTGGATATGCATTGTACTAAAATGAGTTTACTTGTATATGTTTGATCAATGTTGTGAATGCAGGTCATCTTTTCAAATTCTCAAATTTAAATTTGAATCCAAACCCTAATTCCCAGAGGGGGTGGATTAAACCCTAAACATGATTTTCAAAATCTATAAAGAACTTGGATATGGTTGTTTAAGAAAAGTTGTAGAGCTCTATTTGAATTGCATTTGTTGTGTTTACAGTTTTTCAAATGTTATTCAAGTTTTTAGAGTAATTGAAAAGGGGGTAAACTTTTTAAAAAGGATTTAAAATTTTTAAAAATGCATTTTCATTTCTAGGCCGAATTTGAAAATGTGAGTATTGACAAAAGTGTAGATCATGAAATTTTGAGCAACTTTTGTATTCAAAGTTTTTCATAAAAACCCCTGGAAGCTTGAGCAAACTGCAAATTAGTACCAGGGGCGGTTCAGTCATTTCATCAAACACTTGCATGGCGACGGTGAACTCGACGCCGACACCTGCCCGGCCACCTGCCAAGCTCACCGCGCGCCTCCTGGCGTCGACGCACATCCTGTCGTGTGTGTGGCAACGTCACGGACCCGTTGCCGTCTTCAAAACGGGACGCTGTCCACTCCTACCTCCCTTTCCACGCTCACGCGCCGCACTGCTCTGCTCCACCGCGAGTCCATCCCACGTCGGCAAGCTCGTCCGAGCTCGTTAGCCACTGCCAAGTCCTCAATTCACTCCCTTTGCCTTCGCTTTGATCTCGCGAATCCTCTGGAAGAGTTGGTTGAAGCTACGACCGCGTGAATCGACCGGCACGACTCCGTCTTCCTCGGCTCCGGCGAGAGCGTCGCCGCTCGGGTTCGTTGCCGACCGGGCTACACAGGAGCCGCATTGCTTTCCTCTTTCTTGTTTCATCTTCCTTATCCATCACTGATCCTTGTCGGCTTCTCCGTTTTGCAAATGGTGGACCGTAGCTCCGGGAACATCATCGTTGCCGTTCGGTTCATCGTCTCCGCCGGTACGGTCTTCGTCGCCAGCCGTCTCTGCTTCATTTCTGGCCGCGCTAGCAAGTGCTACACCACCGGGGTAAGCACCTTGAACTCTCCACACACTCGGTTGTCCTTGAATCGAGCCATCGAGCTCTGTCCACAAGCGCCGCCGCGGTTCATGGCCGGCGCGGCGGTGTGTTCGTCGTCTGGTCGTTGTAGATGATCATTTTCTGATCCGAGTCTTGCGCTAGCTTCGTCTAGTCGTCCTGAGTCTTGTTTGGGTGATGGTTGTACGAGCGCCTGCGTTTTTTTTCTCCGACGCACGTCGCGCAGATCCCTGCCGTCCGCCATGGCCGTCGCCGAGGGTGTTGTGTTTAGCTCTGGGTTCGTTTTGCGTGCGCTTCGCGTTGTTTGGGGGCCGCTAAGTATGCTGGGGGTGTTGGTTGAGCCGATTACGACCTGTGTTCGCCAGCGCATGTGCGGCCGCGTGCGGGTTGCCGCCATTGCCGTCGGCGAGGTCACTAGAGGAGGTTATAGCCTCGTTTTCTTTGTGTGTTTGGTTCGTGGTTGCTTCCTGAGTCCATTGCAGTGCTTGGTTGTTCCAGCGCACGTCTGTACTCTCCGGCACACGCGCGGCCAAGCTCAGATCGCTGCCGCCGTCGCCGGTGAGGCGTTTCTGAGGGATAGAAGGGGCTCTATCGTACCTCGTTGGGTTCGGGGTAACGCGTAGAGTCCAGCGCATGTGTTGGTTGAGCCGTTTGGTCACCGGCGGTGACACGCCGCCGTGTTCTTTGGTCACCGGCGCCGCTGCTCTGCCTCTGTGCTGCTGACGGGCGGGACCCAGCTGTCAGCGACTGAGTTGAAGGGTTTTTCCTTTTTTTAGTTTTGCACAGTAATGATTTTTGTTATTTTTTATGATTATTTCTGTGCATAATTAAATTCTGTAAAAATTTGTGGATGCTCTCTGTGATGTGTAGTATTTAAGAAAAATATAACATGACCTTGTTTAATACATTTTTAATTCTGTAAAAATGCTCAAAGTAATTGAAAAATGAGTTTTCCATGAATTTCCATGCTCTGTTTACTGTTCCAAAATTTCTAAAAATTTTTGTGTGACCTTTATACACTGTTACCTTGCTGTACAAAAAGTTTGAGAATTTTTGGATGAACTTTTGTACATGGCTAATTGAATAATTAATTATAAAATATTTAGAAACCCTAATGACTTTAGGTTTTGGGTGATTTTGGATTATTTGATGCAAATGGTCAATTGTCCAGTGACAACCACAAGTTGGACATGCTTGATGTGATGTTGTTTACTCAGTTCTTTTAGATGTAATTATTAACTTAGATAATCAAGATAAATAGGGTTTAATTAATTTTGCTTAATAACCTAGTTTTGCTTTTCTTCATGAAGCGAAGTTGTACTCAAGGTTGTAATCTATTTTATTCATCTTTCAAGTACATGTTTGTGTGTTGCAAAGCATCATATTTATCGTTCAAGCATCATCTAAGCATGACATTGTATCGTGTAGATTGTTCGTTGGTTGGGTTGGATACCTCTAGTGAAGAGGTTTGCTCTCTTGTTGAATCCGAGCCCGAGTTTGTTTATCCCTCCAACCAAGGCAAGCCCCGGTGCATCCAAACCTTCCCTTGTGTTTAAAATTGTTTGTTTTAAATACACTTATGATTATACTGTTGCATTATGGTACTTTATTAAATTCCTACTTGATGCATAGCTTTATCCTTGTACTAGTTGTACCTTTAACCTTGACACTTGTTTAAAGATGCAGAGTTTCGCAAAAATACTTAGTATGCTTAGAACTTTTATAGTAGGTGATTTCCGGTCACCTACACATAGCGTATTGCTTCGGCAAATGGTTATGTTTTCTGAGAAAGGGATGTTGTTGTTGGAAGTAATAATCTGAGACCGGGCGGACACGGTGTTTGGGAGCCACCAGTGGTGACTGGTGAGCGGGTTCTTTCCGCATGTGTCGATTAGGAACCGTCCGTTGTACATGTCCAAGGGTTGTGACTTTGGAGTACCTATCACATACTCCGGGAAGCTGGACTCTGGCTATTCTAGTTTGAAGAACGGTTAATCCGCACTAGGAGTGGAGAGATGGCGAGAGTAGTGTGTACCCTCCAAGTTAGCGAACTGGATGGAGGTGTACTGTGCTCTCGGGTGGCGGAACCCCGGTCTTGGCTGGAGGATCCAGGGAAAGGTAGTCATATGCGAGCTTTAGTGTTGTATATCTCGTGTGATTGGGAATCCCCAGCTAGGTTTAACCAGTTCGAATCGTCGTGTTCCTCGGATATGGAAACACAACCCTGTCCTCTACCGCGTAGTAATGCACTTGAACTGGATACTTGTGGATCCCTTTATGGATGGTTATTACCTCGTTATCGATCATACATCTAGATCGGTACCTGTGTAATCTTATGAATAACTCAAATGAATTTCAACTCTTTTATAAATGCTCATTTATGCAAAATACTTGATTCTCGCAAACCACCCCCTTGAATCCTATGTCTTGCATACTGTTTTTTCCACCAAATATTTTTATTTGTCGGATAAGTCTTGTTGAGTACTCCCGTACTCAGTGTTTGTTAACCCTGTTGCAGATGAGGGTCCCAATCCAGTTTGTGTGGCCTCGTGCTGCATGACTGTTGTTTCAGTTGATGAGGATGAGGAGTAGTTGGTCTTGCTTGACCCTTGGGCAAGGGTACCTCGGTTTTTTTTGTTCATACTCTATCAGCAGCTTGATGTAATAATATCGTATCGCACTAAGTTATGTTTCAAGACTTATGGTTTGTAATATGACTTTAATTTCCACTACTTTGATGTAATATAAATTATCGGGTTACTTCTGCAATGTTTGTAATGAGGAGATCCTGTTCGGATAGAGGTGGATGACCCACTGCAAAGTGGCGACACCTGACGGGCTAATTAAGGTTTGGATCATTTGTTGGGATTGAGTGGTTAATCCTGGCAAGTGGGCCCTATCTTAAGAGGTTCTGTCGCATTAGGTTAGTTAGACCACTCATATGTGCTTTCTCTAGGTGTAAGCCTAGTGTTAGTGAGGTTTTGTAAACCTCTTGATCAAATGGTGCTTGCGCGCACCAAGCTTGTACTCGGTGGGGCTTGTAATCTTGCGCGATCACACCAACCGCGTTTGTGGTGTGGGCGCCACCGGTGTATCGAAGGGAACAAGGCCCGTGATGTTTTGGCCGGAAGCTTGATAGTGAAGACGGCGGAGAGCATCCGGGAGAGACTTGCCGGAAGGCACATCGGAGACCCACTTGCGCGTGGGGAGAGCCCGAGGCTATCCACAGAGTTACCCGACCGGGAGCTTGGCCCTTGCGCGGGATTCCTCGCGAGGGGCTCCAACGAGGACTAGGGGAAGCTTGCGCGCTTCTCGATACCTCGGTAAAAAATACCGGCGTCGTCAACGGGAGTTTGCATCTCTACCTTGCTCTTTACCTTCCGCACTTACTTTGTTTACCTTGTGCTCTTTACCTTTCCTAGCTTAGTTGATAGGCTATTTAATAGGTTTGGAAACTAGGTTGCATAACTCTTTTTGCAGTAGAGATAGCAACACTTAGCAAAACCTTAGTTGCACTACTAGATAGTTTACCTTTTGCATAGGTTTTGCTAAGGTTAGAAAAAGAGGCCATAGAATAGAGAGTATATTTTAAGTGACCTAATTCACTCCCCTCTTAGGCATCACAATCCTTTCAGGCGCCCGCTTCCTCTCCCACGACGGTGTCCAACGCCCGCTCCCTCTCCTGCAATGGCGTCCAGTGACGCCTGCTCCCTCTCCCGCGGTGGCTGCTGGCGGCGCCTGCTCCAGTGCTCCCTCTCCCCCGATGGCTTCTGTGTTTTCGGTTTTCTCGGTTAGAACTAAAACCGAACCGAATTACCCGAAACCGAAGTTCGTCGGTTCCATGTTTTCGAAGGAACCGATCGGTCCCTCAATCTCAGGTAACCAAATTTCCTCAGGAACCGGAGAACCGAACAGATTGGTTTCGGTTAACCGAATGCCCAGGTTACTCTGTCCGGTAGTTAGTGGGAGGTGAACCAAAAATAATAGTACTTTTGTCTATTTAGTAGTCTATAGATATAGATATAGTTTTTTTTGCAACCTCTCTTTAAAACACATATGAGAATAGCTAAAATTAAAATATTTTGACTTATAGAACAACCTAATATTTATATTTTTTTACTGAAAAGAAAGCGAAACTTACAAGAGGAAATAAACGTTGGTGATGTGTGCAACCATGGTACCCTAGAGTTTTCTATAGCAATTCTGATTGCATGACTAGTTACGTGATACTGACATTTAGCAGCAGCGCGTGCTTTCCTGTACCAGCCAGAAAAATTGCAAAACATAAAGGTTTTGGCTTTAAAAAAAATAGAGTCAATCGTTATCGTTGATCACATCGCCGAGTACATCAAACCCTTCTCGAAGACTTGCTAGGATTAACCTTCTTCAAACGAGCTATTTAATTGCAAGTCAAAGATTAGGTGAGCGCACGTTAACCTGTGAAGTACTAAGAGCAAGTTTAATAATAGAGCCAAATGCTTGGCTATAAGCCAAGCTATTAAAGTCAAGTTATACAACAATTTATCTCTTACTTGGCTGTAAAATTTTTCTCTTTCCTATTCATCCTCACAACATTTACTATTTAGATCCACTACTGTCTAGGCTTCCGTGTCTAGCTTGGTGTTTGCATAGGAGCCAAGCTCTCATCTCTCTCGTCTTCTCTTTTCTCCACATCAATATTTGCTTGGCTATAAATCAATTATTATACTTGCTCTGATACTGAGACCAACCTCTAATTTCTGCCGCCTATAGCAAAACAGTTCATTCGATCACCGTGGAAGCAAGCTATTCTGATGATTGATCGATTCCACGCTTGCTGAAAGTACTGGTCCCGTTAAAATAGTGTAAAATCTTGTAGCCAGACACCCAGACCTGGACATCTGGTAGGGCTCGACCGAGGGCACTGGCATTACGCTATCACCTGAAAAAACGGCGTGTGACGCCCATTTTGCCAGAATTCCACCAGTCAAAGTGTCAAGTTGGCCAGAATTCCATTCATCCATTGGACCATGGTGTAGCTTGCACCGAGTGAAAATTATTCGGTACTCCCTCCGTATCTAACATAGAAGTCGATTTAGATAAATGTTTTGGGTCAAACGCTGGAAATATAAATTATTAATAACTTTTAATTTGTTGAGCTTACAAATGTAAAAATTATATAAATAGATTTGTCTTAAAAAATATTTTTTTATAAATATAATATATATATCATTATTCCATAAATATTTTCATAAAAAACAAGAAAATAAGAGGTTAACGTTATGTTTAGGAGACCGTGTTGATGTCCTAAATGACTTACAAGGGGTTATTGTGATGCCAACTGGATATCCGATGTTGATGAGATTTACGCCACGAGTGGATATGTGTTCTCACTTAGAGGTGGTGTTGTTTCATGGAAGTCTTGCAAGCAGACCATCTTAACGAGGTCAACAATGGAAGCAGAACTCACAACATTGGATATCGCCACAGTTGAAGCTGAATGGCTTCGTGAACTTCTGATGGGTCTACCGGTAGTTGAGAAACCAATACCGGCTATTTCCATGAACTGTGATAATCAGACAATGATAATCAAAGTGAACAGTTCTAAGGACAACATGAAGTCTACAAGGCATGTGAAAAGGCGGTTGAAGTCTGTCAGAAAACTGAGAAACTCCGGAGTAATATCTTTGGACTATGTAAATACATCCAAAAATCTGGTAGATCAATTCACCAAGGGTCTATCACGAAATATGATAAAAGGTGCATCGAGGGAGTTGGGCTTGAGACCCACTTGAAGTCACACCATAGTGGTAACCTGTTCTATGTGATCGGAGATCCCGTGAATTAGAATGGCGAAACAAGCTAGTGGTTGATTGAGGGAGAAACCCCTTGTATAAAGTTCAAACTCACTGGAGATGCGCCGTTTCTCCTATGTTGTATGGCAGGTTGAATAAGTTCTTAATGTGATCCGAATGACTTGGTTAAGTAGGGATGTTGTCCTACAGGACATCCTATAAGGAACACACCTATATAAGTTTGATTGCTAGTCACAATCTATGAGATGTGGGTCATCTCTAGACACTTATGAAAGGCCACGAAGTGTGACTTATATGCTTCAAAATAGAGGAGATGCTTGTAGTAGCCTAGTACCATGATATGAACTTTGGTGAAACTCATTTCGCACAAAACTGACAATTCAAGGCATAGTCCATTGTTCAGTTGTGAGTGAGTACAATCTTTGTTCTATACGGATGTTCAACTTAACAGTCTCCGTTGAAACTCTGGTATATCAAAGAATTATGGATTTGAGATTATTTAACACGTCTTAAAATTTGGTGGGGATTGTTAGATTTAATGTGGGCTAGGCCCAATATTTTATCTAATTAAATCAAATAATTTTAACACTTGTATTAAATATTGTGTGCTAATATTATATGGACGAGATATTGGAGTGAGACACATGCATGCGGTGCATGTATTTGTTTTGTCATTCAAGTCACTTATGGCCGTGAGTTACAGGAGTTTTCTCTCTTAAATGACATTATGGGCTGGTAGTTTTGTCCTAAATGATGAAGGGAGTTCCTGCTTCTAATGGTGATAGTTACGGGGGTTTCTGCTCATGAAGGCAGGAGTTTCTTCTATGAGCGTCTCTTCCGCTTCGACTCTTGAACTCCCGCGGTGCCTATTCGTGTTCCCGCCACCGAATAAAAGCAAGACACGCTCCAACATTCAATATAGAAGACACACACGCGCGCAAGAAATCCATACTTCTGCAGCAGCTAAGCTTCTCCGTCCCGGTTCTCGCGCGCATGAGTCCTGGGAGAGTAGGCCTCCAAAACGCCTGTCGTCTTCGAGTTCGCCTGCTCGGGTGAAGGACGACAATCACATTTTTGGGGAGTGTCGACTGCCGGCACGACTACTCGCTTCGACATCTTCTTCCGGTGCGCCTGCTTCGTCGTCTTCTTTCCGGTGTCCCTCGACGGTAGCGGAGATCGACACTACAACCTCTCTGCACGGCATCGAGCGGGACGACTACATCAACAAACTCTATATCAACTAGCGTGACCGGTATGGATGCCGCTAGGTATGAAATCATTCGATTTCTCACTGTCTTCTTGTTTACAAATGTCATCTACGTATATGTAAATGCTAGATCACACATGCACACTTATGATGTTATGAACATGATGTTTTTTGTATTTTTCTAGATTAAATTACTTGTTAAATTACCTAAATATTTAACAATATCCTGTGATTTGGGGTGTCGTTAGGGATGTGGGATCCTGGTCAGGTTTCCCTGATTACGGAAGTTTTTTTTGTTTTTATGATTTTTTTAATTTACTAAGTAATTTATCAATTGTGAAAAATCGTCTCTCTTGATTAAAGATTACTTCCTAGTAGGTAAAGGTTGTCCCTTAGCATTACCTCATCCTATATCAATTTAGGTTAAAATTACATGTTTAATTTGTTGTAATTTATATAGGCACAATCTACAATTTTAGAATCCTGAAGTAAAAAGTTCATTAGACAAAACCATATAATCCCTTAAAATTTAACCTATGTTGACACAAAAATAATTTAAAATTTACAATTATTCTAGTTAGACAATGACAAAAATTAATATATTATAACACAAACACAAATAAAAAAGTGACAATTTACTTGTACTATTTGGTTATATAGAGTGTTGCTTATATATATATATAGACATGTGTTGTACTGTTCTACTCCTAAATCAGCAGCTTAAAACTTATATTACTTCAAGCAGATAAAATCAAGTCTGAAAGACAAGGCGTGTTCCAACTGTTTTGGCGCAACTGGTGTGAGAACATGTAACTCTCATGCACATTAAAGGTCTGATAGGTGTGTAAAAAACCGGAAACTGCCAACTACTAGTAGTTGGTTCATCTGCTGAATCCACTTTGGTTTGGTGTTTGTTTGGCTACATTTTATTATTTTAATCTACACTCTAATCTATATTTATTCTATTGGTCGATTTTTTTTCATCTTAATCTCTCTTAAAAAACCAAATAAGCTCTTAGAAGGTCAAGTTAGTTAAAGCTAGATCTTCTCAAGTCGATGTGATTCAAACATCAAGATGTTGGCAGCTAGCCTCCTTTGATAGCCCCCGGCGGTGGGAAGCTCCACGTTAGAGTTCGACTCCCCACTTTCGCCATGTACAGTTTTACTGTTGTAAAAAAATTCGCTTGTCCCCATGTCAAAGTACAGATTTAAGGTCTGATCTAGTCTCACATGGGTTGCGGTGCCACTGTATATGAGTGGAGGCAGAAGTTTGGAAGGTTTCTTGATTTGTGTGAGAATGCCTTCTTCTTAAGCACAATGACCCGAGGTTGTCTTACCTCGCGGTCAAGCTTTTTATATTTATGTTTATTTCCCAACACTTTTTAAAAGTTTGTTTTATTTAACTATTTGATTCTAATTTTTCTATCCTTATGGGTCAAAAACCACATCAATGTCCATATCTTTTCATCTCTTATTCTATGGTGTATTTATACATAATATCTTTTTTTTTCATGAGCGAGATAATTTGCTTACATAGAAATATTTTCAATACAAATATTTATAATTTTTTGTGAGAAGACTATATTTTTTTAACCTTTGATAAAGATGTATTTTTTTAGAGTTCGGTGACAAAAGATACTTAGATTTTAGAATAAGAAATATGTAAGCCAATGTTATTCAATCTTTTGTTGATTTAGTATATGTAACCCAATTTGCGATTGTGTAAATTCTTTCAAGATCAAATTAAGGTAGTCCTCTACAAAGCACGAGTTTCTTAGAAATTGTCTATCTATCAAATTTGTTTCACCATCTTTTTTCCCTAGTGGCCTTTGTTGGTGTAGTCGATGCTCTAGATGAATAGAGCTCCATCGAACACCAAAGTCAGAGTGTAGTACCAATGCCAAATCTACCAACTAACCCTAAAACTTTGGACATGTCATAAAATTGAACATTTTAGCATGAGAGCATGAATGAATTGAAGAAAAAATGTCGGTAAATACAATACAGGCTGCAGCCTGCAGATTCGACACCTCTATCTCTTGATCCATCAAGCTGGATGCCCAATTTTCTCTTTATGTTCAATTTTCTCCACCCTATTTTTTTTTTGACTTATCAGCTACCGAAATATTGTTTTTTTCTCACATAATTAAAATCTGTCAAAAACAGAGCTGTCAAAAACATGCCGCGTCCTGACTACGGTGGTGGCTCATTTTACCAATGGTTAACACGTGCTTTTTTACCTCCGGCAAGTCGGCAACGCGCTGCATTGGCAAGTCTTCAATGTAGTCGTTGCGAACACGTCGCGAATCCAGCCGAGGACGCACAGTGTGCGCACCAGAGAGTGTGCACTATACTGTACGTACACTCTTGCTAGTCACGTCACCGTAGGAACTACCGGTGTTCCTGCTACTACGAGAGTGGGACAGCCGCATGCACCGGACCGTATGGACCGTGCCTGCAGCGCATGGGGGTGTATGGTTTTAGGGACTTAAAAAAAAAGTCTATGTCACATCGGATATCTAGACAATAATTAGGATTATTAAATATAAACTATTTATAAAACTAATTTGTCAGCCGAAGACTCTTTTACGAAACAAATCTATTGATATAAAATAATCTATGATTTGACAATATAGTGCTACAGTAAACATATGTTAATGATGAATTAATTAGACTTAATAGATTCGTCTCGTAAAGTACTACATGACGATGTAATTAGTTTTATAATATAAATTATATTTAGTTCATTTAATTTGTACCAAACATCCGATGTGACAAAAGACTAAAAATAAGTCAGGCAATCAAACACCCCCTCGATCCCGTGCATCAAGTTGCCGGCAAAACCTAGAAGTGCAGCTGAAGCCCAGTGGCCATTACTGACCGCGTTCTCGCAGCTGCAGCCTGATGCACAGGCAGTGACAACGCGGTACATGCATGGCGCAGTATGTAGCTGTACCCCCCTTTAATTCGCCAGGCGGTGCATACTGCATCGGCGTTCGGCGGGAAAAGCACGGCAGCAGTCGCCGACTCGACTGCTCTCCCCATCCAGCCAAATTTTTGTTCGGCATCCCATTCCCAGCAGCCGCCCTCGTGCACCGTCGCCCGCCTCTCTGGCCGGCTTCCGCGAGCTTCGGTTGGCCGCGCCTCGCCCCGACAGGCGACAGCGCGCTCGCGGTGGGGCACGGTCCCGTGCGCTTTTATCCCGTTTCGTTTCGACAGGTAGCCCAAGCCCGGGTGTGCCGGCATTGCATTGCATTGCAGCGGCCAAGAGGCCAGAGCATGGACGATTGATCGATCGAACAGCTAAATGGGTCTGGTCTGGTCTGGTCGCAATTATTTGGACTGTTCAAGTTCCTACGATTAGCTATATACGGAGTATTTATATGGGGCTCTGGTCGCGGTTGTGCTCTTAAATGGCTCAAAGCTTTTGATGAGAAGAAGAGGCAGCAGAACAACAACATATCGTTAGGTGCAGGTCCGATGCCGTTTTTTTCCCCTTGTGGGCTAGCTGTGGGCGCCGATCATCGCAGTCGCAGCCAAATGGGCGTACGACCTCGCCATGTGTTCCTCAACGAATTAAAATGCCGCGTTTGGGAGCAAGATTTCCTGTCGCGAGCTGCAGTTGTACTCGTGTGCTGCCGATGCATGCATGGTTCTTACCGGAATTTTCGAACTTTCCATGGACATGCCTCGCTCGTCGTTTCAGGCAGACTGTTTGGCCACATCGACATGACGCTTCCATATATCGGTGGCGCTGGCCGCTAGCTGTCTATAGACTATAGCTGTGCGTGTGTCTCAGGCTCTCAGCCAGTAGTCAGGCGGACGTTGTCACGTGGTTTGCGTGCCCCATGCATTCTTTTGAGCACAGAGCTGCTCTAGCTCGTTTCGCTCGCTCGTCCTTCTTGTCTGGGCGGGGTCTAGTTGCCTAACCACTGAAAGAAACTTCCAAGAAGCCAAAAAATGTTTTGTTTTCCTTATATATATCTCCTTATTACAAGTATCGTTTTAGTATACTTTAACAGAAAACAGACATTTTCCGTACGTATACGCTAGTGCTAGTGTCTAGTGTCAAGTTATATATATATATATATAATATATATATATATATATATATATATATATATATATATATATATATATATATATATATGATTTTCAGTTAGAACGCATTCATTTGGCCTGCAATCGGTGGAAGAAACCTGTCACGCCTCCCAACTAACAGAATTACGCATGAAAAGGCCCGATCGACGGCACGTAGAAAACCGTTGAGTAATAGCACGAAAAGAATTGGCTGGTGCCGACTGAAAATTGCTCTCTATTTCGTTCGGTCGCGGAAAGAGATGGCGTAGTAGTAGCAGTGTAGAAGCACGAGAGGAACTCTCTGCTGAAAATTATGAAAATTCATGCAGGGCCTTGCGGCAGCGAGTTCGTTTCCTTCCAGTCCCTGTCCGCCCCTGTGCCTGATCGATCGGCCGATCCAACTGCCAAGAAAACGTTGCGACACCCAAGCCATTAAGTCAGAACTGACGCGAAAAAGATTTTTTTTTCTTTTTTTTAAAAAAAAATATTGGAGTACTGTATGAACGATGAGAGAGTACTCGTGCGTGCGTGGCGAAAAGGGGCCAGGCAGGAGCGCGGGAAGAGAGAAACCTGTCAACGCCGCCTCTACCCGCCAACCAACCCTACCACGCCGGGTTCTTCTCGCTCGTCGGTTGAAATCTAAGAAACAGGCAGGCAGGCAGGTCAATCAAAAGGTCTGCTGGCGAGAAGCAAAAACGCAGCACGCTATGGCTGCTGCCTGTCTCTCACCGGCGGCGGCAGCCAGCCCAGCATGGCGCCCGTCGTCGGCTCTGGGCTCTCCCGCCCGGCGCCCGTGCATGCAGCGCCAGGCGCCAACAGCGCGCGCGGATCCTGACTGGAGTACGCGCACGTCCACCTGTGCCTCCTTAATTCCAAGTGGTTGAGCGTCCCCCAGTAACCACCATCATTAATAGGCCACCCTCCCCACCTATCCCTCTCGCCCTTCCCAGTTGCTTACCTTAATTCTACCCTGCGCGGGGCCCACCTGACATGCCTTGCTCTTCCTGAATTTCTGACGACGACGGTGATGATGGACCTGCCTGCCGAGTCAATCGTGTCGTGTAGGCTGGCCAGGCAACGGTAACAAGCCGCCGTAACATGGTCGGAGAGAGAACGCTACTGTTTCGGAGCAGCTAGTGCGTGTACGGGTTCCCCACCACTCGGACTCGAACCCGAACCGCTCGTGTCGTGCATAGTAGGATGGCATACGGCTCGGAGAAGTTGTTTCGCGTGCGTGCCTATAAATTTGACTGCTCCGGCAGCTGCATACGACGCCGGCCACACAAGTTTCGCGGCAGGTGGGTCGCTTGCTTCCGATCGTGCGCGTGCGTGCACGACCCCTATATATACTTGGAGCTGCCCGCGTGACCAGACCCACCCACGCATCCGGCTCCGGCGTCCGCTTCCATCCAACTCAACTCACACCAAAGAGCGCGCGCGAGACGTCGCGTTGACACGTACGCTTGGATTGGAGAGCTCTCGCTCCGACGACCATCTCCCATGGAGGCTGCGCCCGCGGCGGTCATGGAGCGGGAGCGCCTCACGGCCGAGATGGCCTTCCGCGGCGCGGATCACCAAGCCAGCGGCGAGGCGGCTGCGCCCAGCATCGTCATCAAGATCCGCCGCCGGCTCCCGGACTTCGCGCGCAACATCAAGCTCAAGTACGTCAAGCTGGGGATCCGCCACGGCGGGAGCCCCACCTCGGTGCTGCCCATGCTGTGCGTGCCGGCGATCGCCGCC
The DNA here is from genome assembly GCA_022036555.1 of Microstegium vimineum. Taxonomy (NCBI): domain Eukaryota; kingdom Viridiplantae; phylum Streptophyta; class Magnoliopsida; order Poales; family Poaceae; genus Microstegium; species Microstegium vimineum. Next base: position 14,718,489 of record CM039139.1, read on the forward strand.
GCCGCCTACTCCTTCGGCCGCCTCGACGTCATCTACTACTCCATCGACCTGCTCACCTGCGTCGCCTGGCTCGGCACCGCGCTGCTGCTGCTCACCGTCTACTACTTCAAGCGGCCCCGCCCCGTGTACCTCGTGGAGTTCGCGTGCTACAAGCCCGAGGAGCAGCTCAAGATCTCCAAGTCGGCGTTCCTCGAGATGACCGAGAGCACGGGGTCCTTCAACGAGGCGGCGCTGGACTTCCAGACCAAGATCACCAACCGCTCCGCGCTCGGGGACGAGACGTACCTGCCCCCCGGCGTCCAGGCGCGCCCGCCCAGGCTCAACATGGCGGAGGCGCGCATGGAGGCGGAGGCCGTCATGTTCGGGTGCCTGGACGCGCTGTTCGCTTCCACGGGCATCGACCCGCGCCGCGACGTGCGCATCCTCATCGTCAACTGCAGCCTCTTCAACCCGACGCCGTCGCTGGCGTCCATGATCATCAACCACTACGGGATGCGCGAGGACGTCAAGTCGTTCAACCTCGGCGGCATGGGTTGCAGCGCCGGCCTCATCGCCGTCGACCTCGCCAAGGACATGCTCCAGGCGAACCCGAGCTCGTACGCCGTCGTGCTCAGCACCGAGAACATCACCCTCAACTGGTACTTCGGCAACGACCGCTCCATGCTCCTCTCCAACTGCATCTTCCGCATGGGCGGCGCGGCGGCGCTGCTGTCCAACAAGCGCGCCGACGCCGGGCGCGCCAAGTACCGGCTGCTCCACACGGTGCGCACCCACAAGGGCGCCACCGACGAGTGCTTCAACTGCGTGTACCAGCGCGAGGACGAAGGCGGCAAGGTGGGCGTGTCGCTGGCGCGGGAGCTCATGTCCGTGGCCGGCGACGCGCTCAAGACCAACATCACCACGCTGGGGCCCCTGGTGCTGCCCCTCACCGAGCAGCTCAAGTTCCTCAAGTCCCTCATGATGCGCCGCGTGTTCCGCGTCAAGGGCGTGCGCCCCTACATCCCAGACTTCCGCCGCGCGTTCGAGCACTTCTGCGTGCACGCCGGCGGTCGCGCGGTGCTCGAGGAGGTGCAGCGCAGCCTGAGCCTGCAGGACACGGACATGGAGCCCAGCAAGTGCTCCCTCCACCGCTTCGGCAACACCAGCAGCAGCTCGCTCTGGTACGAGCTGGCGTACGCAGAGGCCAAGGGCAGGGTGCGGCGCGGCCACCGCGTGTGGCAGATCGGCTTCGGTTCCGGGTTCAAGTGCAACAGCGCCGTGTGGCGCGCGCTCCGCGACGTGCCGGCGCTGTCGTCGCCCGGCGCCGCGGCGGGGCCGGCGGACAGGAAGGGCGCGCAGAGCCAGAGCTGCTGCAACCCCTGGGTGGACGACGTGGACAGGTACCCTCCCAAGGCGTACGTCTGATGGGCATGGGCCACGTCACGCGGCTTCATCACACAAGAATTGTATGATCCGATTCGAATCTCCTCATCACGACGAAGGTGCAAGGGCGTGTGAGGGAGAAAAGTATACTTCCCAATATACTTGTATGTCTTTTCATTTTCATTTTTCTTCTTTTTTTTTGTTTCGTTTTCCTTTCTTTTTCCCTGTAGCAAGTACCAGTAGGTTGCCGTGAGTAGACAGTGCTGGCTTTTGGAATTCGTTCAGAGATATATATGTGCTGTAAAATGAATTCCAAAAGCTAGCGGTGCCATTCTTTCTCCTCTCAGCCTACCCATATTTGTTGTCCAGTCCCTTTGTCTTCTTTGGCGTTCTAGACGCCCGGGAAGTTGGAATGGGCAGACGAACACCAGTGTGCAGTTCACATGACTAGAGAAATCATCGACCAAGTGTGAATTACTGATTCAAGTATAGTACATACTCTGTCCTCAAGTGTTAAATCGCATGACTTTTGTGAGGTTTCATAGGTTTAGCTCTGTTCCTGGTTCGAGCAAGGAGTACACATATACAGTACTAACCAATGATTGCTGCGACCAAAGATCACTGGCGAAAATTTTGCGTTTCAGTACATGCAGTCTCGTCCAAATTATCCACGCTGCATGTAAAGTACTGCACAAATAGCAAATCCGGTCATGAGGAGGAATAATATACTAGTAATAACATACTATAGTAGTATTAGGTGTGGTAGCTCGGCATTCGGATTTGCTAAACCTCATGTAGTTCTGCGTCGTTTTCTAAGACTAATTGCGGTATCATGATTCACGACGACTATCGTGCATGTATCGTCCAACGCTCGTCGGACTTTCTGCATCATCATCACGTTTCACGTACGGCTGCTGCACAAACGAAGACGAAACAGTAGTGTCAGTTATTAGTACTATACTAGTAGGTGCAGTACTGTTTTGACCTACTCAGGCTCAACTGATGTGATCTGGTTACCAGAATCCAGCTAACGTTTTGGTTATCAGCCATTGCTTTCAGTCTCCAAAAGCAGAACCATCGCGGCGCCCCTGATTGTACCTTACGTACACAATCACTATGCATCAATAAGAACCATTACTAGGTTTACTAACCCTGCTTGTGGTGATTGATTGAGTTAAATTTAAGTTACTTTTTTTCCAACTAGCCGTAATATTTGCTGAAGTGTCTAGCTTCGATGCTTGTTTTCAATTGATAAGGATCGACATCTCACGTGGTGGCAATGTACTGTATCTAGATGCGCTGGTGTTTTGAACTAAGTGCGATGACTGCCGTTTCAAGACCGGAAGTGAAAAGTACTGCAGCAGAAGTCCACCAATACCTGCAATAATATCGCGATTCAAGACAAGTTTAAAACCTTTTCCGATGGAGAAGTACCAAAAAAAAAATGGACTTATCTCCGCGCCGTGAGAATCTGACATAGATTCGCAATACATGCCTATAAGTAATGATTTGATAAAGACCGAAAGATCTATGGTTCTTTCAAATTTATGAAGTTGTTCTCTCTCTAGCTGCTCGTGCTGGAGTCGCACATGGACACACGTCGTGAATACATGACAGATCCTCATGGTATCTCCACCAGTGTCTCCATCCATCATGAGAAGGATTGCTAGAATATACGATGCGATGACAGGTACTCCTTATGTTGAAAACGATAATAGTAATTTGTGGTGAAAATTCGTAGAGTAAGATGTCAATTTTTTTTTTTTTAGCCATACTTTCTTGTTTGGTCTGTGGAGGGGAGAAGAGATTTAAGAGGGAATTCATATGTTGGTGTGTTGTGGTTTTTGAATGATATGAAGGTTATGATGGACTACAAATTTGTGATGATGCATTAGCATTCATCTCACACTAAAAGCATTGGTGGTGATTGGTGAGACAAACTCACACTTCCACGTAAGCCAACAAAAGACTTGTAAACTCATATTCTCTCTTAATTTACATGTCATATTAGTTTTGTTCTAAGTTAAACATTTATTACTTTTTACTATCATGCAGAACAACTAAATAATTAATAATATACGATTTATGTTTTATATTCACCATATGAAATACTTTTATACTATATAATTCAGATTTTATCGAACCATATAATTTTTTTTCTTGAAATTAATGGTTAAAGTTTAAAATATTTGATTTAAAACAAATCTAATACGACATGTAAAAAAGTAATCGACGGGAGGAGTACCAGTGTACCACCACTCCAAACTCCTATTATCTTCTTCCAGTTATTCCCAACGGAAACGTGTCGATAGTAGAGATGAATGCATGATCGAGATTCGAGAAGGTCAGGATGAAAAAAAAAAACTCTCAACGCCCAACCATGTACCAAAACCGTGTGACAGACTCAAAAGACGCTGGCCGGTTAGGGTTAGCACTAGCCTGCTGACCTCGTCTTCTCATCGTCCGTCAAGTTGGACTCGGAGTCATAGCCAAGTCGCGCGCCCATTAATTTCTGACGGTGCCGCGTAACAGATGTCCACCGGATGGCCGGGAGAGATCTGAATGCAGCATTGATTGGGCGTGCTGCGTGCAGTTTCGTGTGACGATTGGCTGATTGGTTTCTCTTGATCATGCAGAGCGCGACGGCTCGCAGCCGCTGGCCGCTCCTCTCGGCGTCAACGGCTGTGTTTAGATGCTAGTAATCGGTGAAAAGTTGGTGAAAAAATTTATGTAGCTTTTCGTTTGTATTTAACAATTAGTGTCGAATTATAGATTAATTAGACTTAAAAGATTCATCTCGTAAAGTTAAAGCAAATTGTGTAATTAGTTTTTAATTTCGTCTACATTTAATACTTCATGCATATACCGCAAATTTGATGTGATGGAGAATCTTCTTTTTGCATAGTGCCAAAGTTTGGAGATTTCGGGGGACTAAACGCAGAACGTCTGCACCCTGTCTCCATGCTTCGTGGTGCTCCGTGGTTCTCCAAGATTTGTTCACGATTATTTTCAGCTTGCGCTGCAGCCTGCAGTGAATCAAGCATGTAGCAGATCAATGGATTGGTTCACTCACCTGTTTAGTTCCATTATAATTTCAAAATCCAAAATTTTAACTATTTTGGATTTTAAAATCCAGAATACAAAATGTTTCAGTGGACTATTTAGTTTCAACTAAAATTTAGTTTATTTTAAATTCCAATGATGAGGATTGTGAGGATGACACACAAACTAATGTAAAGTTTAGCTTATTTTGATCTCTTGAGTCCAAAATTTAAAATAAAGAATGGACCATTTTTTATCAAATATTTTGGGTGGTATTTAGTTCCATTTTACAAAATAAAGATTTAAATCCCAAAATATTTTGGATTTCATGGGAAACTAAACAGGGTCTTAGCTCTATCATACAGTTGCTACTGCCCGCTGCTTAGAACATCTCTAATAGTTCCTAAAAATACATCTGGTAAAAACATATCTATAGCTTTCTCCAATTGTTTTTTATTATCTCGCGTCTAAAACCTAGAAGATAATTTTGCATCAAAATCTTGAACTATTTTAAACCATTCTAAGCTATTTATATATATTTTTTTGCACACGTACATTGAAAATCTTATCCTTCTCTTTTTTTTTTTCCACATCCTTCCACATTTATGTGTGATTAGATTGATGTTCTCAAGTATCGAGAATTTAGGAGTTGTTAGAGCATTTCCAACAACTTAAAAAAATTGACCTATTATATCTTATAGTTTAGCAAGTTGTAAATTTATTTGGTAAGTGAAAAAAGTCTCTCTCCAACAATTTGTTATTCTAACATGTCAAACTTGAAAAAAGAAGGCCCACCAGGTAGCTAGTCCTTGCATGCAAAAAAAAAATCGCGGGAGAAAAAATTGCAGGAGAAAAAAAAATCACGGATGAAAAAAAATTCGCGAGAGAAAAAAAAATCGGGAGAGAAATAAATCACGGGAGAAAAAATTGCGGGAGCAAAAAATTGCTGGAGAGAGGGAAAAAATCGGGAGAGAAAAAATTACGGAAGAAAAATCACGGGAAAAAAATCGCGGGAGGGAAAAAAGAGAAGAAAAAAAATTCACGAGAGAAAAAAAAATCGGGAGAGAAATAAATCACGGGAGAAAAAATTGCGGGAGCAAAAAATTGCTGGAGAGAGGGAAAAAATCGGGAGAAAAAAAATTACGGAAGAAAAATCACGGGAAAAAAAATCGCGGGAGGGAAAAAAGAGACGTCGCGGAAGAAAAAATTACCGATAGCAACCTAAAGCGCGCGGACATATCCACGTGCCGACACCGCTGGATACAAATTTGGAATAAATAAAGTTGGTTTACCAAGTTGTTGGAGAGAGAATTTTGTGATTTTGTCAAAGTTATAAAAATAGCAACCTATTTTAAGGAGTTGTTGGAGATGCCGAGCGAGTGAGTTTTGGAAACTCTCAAAGATGCTCTAAAATCGTTTTAATGGTGGTATATCGAGCATCTCCAATAACTTCTTAAAATTGATTTATCAAATCTTATGATTTAGCAAGTTGCTAAAATATTTGGCAAATGAAAAAATTACCTCTTTCCAACAATTTGATATTCTAATTTGGCAAACTTCGAAAAAGAGGTCCACCAGGTCCATCTCGCGGGGGATCCGTAAAAAAAAGCGCCGCAGGGGAGGGTGTCGCGAGGTAGCGTTCTGGTCACCGCCGCCGTCGGCCTCTCAACGCCGCCGTCCGCCTGGGCGATCAAGCCTGGCTCCGATCCGCGAGATCACGCCAAAAAACTGGGGATGCTGGGCGGCATACTGTTCCAGCTCTTCTACGGCCTGATGGGCAGCTGGACGGCGTACCTCATCAGCATCCTCTACGTGGAATACCGGACCAGGAAGGGGAGGGAGAAGAAGGCGGACTTCAGGAATCATGTCATCCAGGTGAGACTGATCGATCGAGAATGAATAGAAACACGCACGCAACGCAACACGGCGCAGCGCTCATGCATTTGCTAGTTCCAATCTGTTCTGAACCACGCATCTCCACCGCACCGCAGTGGTTCGAGGTGCTGGACGGGCTGCTCGGGAGGCACTAGAGGAACGTCGGCCTGGCCTTCAACTGCATGTATGTCGCCGAGGGAGACTTTGGCGCGCGCGGGAGAGAAGCCGCGGCCGCGTGAAAAAAATCTCCCGACAAAAAACTCAGCGATTGCAAGTCACGCGGCGCCCGGATTCGCGGCACCCGTGAATAGCAACTTTGAAAATATAGCAAGCTGGTTTAAAGAGTTGTTGGAGAAAGAAATTTATGATTTTATCAAAGTTATAAGAATAACAAGGTGTTTTAAGGAGTTGTTGGAGATACTTATACCTCACGTACTAACTTGATTTTATGGTTACTCAAAAAAAAATTAATTTTATGGGAGTTTTATACTATTTCAGGTGCCTTAGTTTTTAGATAACAATTTTATATAACCAACTAGTATAATTAAAAAGGATAACTCACAGGGGTCATTTCACAAATTCTTTATATATAGTCAACAGAATCAGCTATGTGAAATCTAGAGGAAAGTCCATTTTCATTCCTATCTCGGTAAGTAAAAGATAGTCTCTTCTGCTTATTTTAGGAAAAAGAATGGATTTGACACATAAATTTTCTAGGTCCTGGGCTTATCGCCGAGCTGCGACTGCAACCATTATACTTTCTTTAAATGACCGAGAATGTCATCGCAAAGGACCGGAAGGATTTCAATATTCCTCCAGCCCATCACGGTATGACTGTCACATGGGCCAGGCGGAAACAATGTTGCTCGATGCTTTTTGTTTATTATCGGGCCAGCCCAGTACTGCTCAAGGTTCTTATTTTCTCCTCTCAAACAGAAATAAAATATTGCGCAGGCTGTTTCAGACTTTAACGTGCGCTTTTCGACACGATAGATCGAATTCCAACTATCGGTGGATTGGTTAAGTTGAAGCATATAAACAATTTCAAAGTGAAGTTGACCAGCCCGATATAGTCCACCTGGCATCAGGAGGAAATACTCAGCCTGATCCGACCCTGTGTTGAAATGGACCCCTTCGTCAGTTTGGATTCAGATCTGTCAGTCACGCCCTTCCTAATAATCAATAAATTGTCCCCCAGGAATCGGCTGATGCACGCCACAATGCAATGCAAGCTAGTCAACCCCAAGCATAACAAATCTCCTAGCGAAGTCCTCTGCCCGTTTTCTTTCCTAATCTCCCACTGAAACATTGGAGCCGGTATCGTCAACCACTCAACGTTGCCTTTACACCATCATCACGCTCTACCACTCCATCGGCATCTCTTCTTCTTCTTTTTCTAACTATAAAAGACGCGCCAGGTCGCCAGTCCATGCACAAGCACAAGCACACAAGCCAGAAGCCCCACTTCCACCTGCAGAGAGCAGCGCACGAGTGGCGAAACCCCAAACCAGCAGCCATGCAACTCAGCGTCCCGCCGCATGTTGTCATGTGTCTCGTCGCGTTAGCCTTTCTACTCCCGTCGCACGCCGCGGCGACGGCAACGGCCGGCACGATACAGCGTGAGACGAAGCAGCAGATCCTGGCGAGCATCCCGCCGCACTGGGACGAGAACCCCGTGCTGTTCCTGACGTCGCCGTCGGGGAAGTACGCGGCGTACTTCATGCGCACCGAGACCACGCCTGGCGCCGGGGGCCTCGGCGCCGACTTCTGCTACGTGGAGGTGCTGGACACGACGGCGCCGGGCGCCGAGGGCCGGAGCGTGTGGGAGTCGGAGTGCATGGCCGTGAGCACCGTCAACACGTGCGCGCTCGTCTTCTCGTGGAACGGTCTGGAGGTGTTTGACGGGAGCACCTCGGTGTGGCACACCCACGACGCGCAGTCCGACGACCAGAACTTCCTGCAGACGCTGCAGCTGGTGGACCAGGGCGACATGCGCATCCTCGACAAGGGCGGCGAGCTGGCGTGGAAGGCCAGCGACGAGCCGCGCGCCGCGCAGCACTGCGGGATGCCCGGCTCCCCCGGCCTCGCCTCCGCTCTGCCCCCGTTCGCCGAGCCCATCGGCCACGGGAGCAGCGACCTGCCGTTTGGACACGGAGACGGCTATGGCAACGGCGTCGGCGTCGGAGTCGGAGCCGGCGTTGGAGCTGGCGGCGTGGCGCAACCCGAGGCGCCGCTGGCGGCGCCATTGCCGCAGCCCGAGTTGCCACTGGCGCCACTGCCTGAGGAAGCGGATCAGTTCGGTGGCGCCGCCGCGGCGGGGCAGGGACAGACTGTGCAGGACGTGGGGCAGACGTTCGGATTCGGCAACCAGCCGCTGGTGGACAACAGCCCGTACGACAGTGGGGCGCCGAAGCATGGATGCAGCCTCGTTGGGACCTCAGTTGCTTGGGGTCTCAGCGTTGCCCTCGCCATGACGATGGGTCTGGGCCTTTGAATTCGAGACAAGCGCGCGTGCAAATGGTTGTGATGTACTACGTGCTACATTCTTGTTATCTCCGGCACAAGAAGCCGGTAGATGTATTGTGTTTGGGGTGGTTCTTGTTTGGTGATGTCAGTTTGGTATTGTCGTTGTAGTACAATCTTGAGACTGCAAATTGTTTGTTAAAAGTTTCAGCTAAAAAAACCAAAGAGTTATATATCTATGTCGTCACACTAGTGTTTGGAGGAATGAAAACATTCAGTTTTGAACCACAGATTTTGATCTGGCGGTCTTCATGTTTCTTCAGCCCGAGGACGTTTTATGCTTCTTCTTCCTGCTTCTCCCTGCGAAAAGCCGGGCACTTTTTTTTTATCGAAAATACAAAAGATTTTACCATAAATTTATTACTCCATTTCATATTGTAAGTAAAGTACTCTCTTCGTTATAAATTATAGAACGTTATGGTTTTCTACATATATTGTTTTTATTATTTATATAGACATAGTGTATATCTAAGTGTATAACAAAAGTTATATATCTAAAAAGATCAGAACAAGAGGTTCATAGCGCAATGACAAAGACTATTGGTTGGGGGGCTCTCACCCAGGGTTCAAATCCTGGGTGCGACACTTTATTCTGGATTTATTCCAGGATTTTCCGGCGCTACGCATTAAGTGGTAGGCGACGTTCCCCTCGTCGACAACGAGGCGCCTGTGGTGACTTCGTGAACTTCAAGATCTGCCAGTGCGTACATGTTGAGTGTCTGCGTTGTACTGTGTACTCTCAAAAAAAAGAACCTCTTGACTTCGTCAGGATTTTCCGGCGCTACGCATTAAGTGGTAGGCGACGTTCTCCTCGTCGACAACGAGACGCCTGTGGTGACTTCGTGAACTTGATTTATTCCAGGATTTTCCGGCGCTACGCATTAAGTGGTAGGCGACGTTCCCCTCGTCGACAACGAGGCGCCTGTGGTGACTTCGTGAACTTCAAGATCTGCCAGTGCGTACATGTTGAGTGTCTGCGTTGTACTGTGTACTCTCAAAAAAAAGAACCTCTTGACTTCGTCAGGATTTTCCGGCGCTACGCATTAAGTGGTAGGCGACGTTCCCCTCGTCGACAACGAGACGCCTGTGGTGACTTCGTGAACTTCAAGATCTGCCAGTGCGTACATGTTGAGTGTCTGCGTTGTACTGTGTACTCTCAAAAAAAAGAACCTCTTGACTTCGTGAACTTCAAGATCTGTCGGCTCAGTCCTTCTAAAAAAAGAACCTCTTATAATTAGAGGGAGTAATTTTTTTCGTCTTAACTTAAATTTATCCAACTTCGATAGAACTATAGAAGCTGAGGTTGAGAAAAGAGAGCCCTACAAGCTAAGCTTGCTCTAATAAGAAGGAAAGAAGGAAATGGGCTAAAGTTTTGGCCCATATTGAAGTTAGAGATCGAGAAAGAATTATTTTTCTATGACTTACAAAATTCAAACTTAGTTGACTTTCATTTTAACTTGATCCAAATTTCATAGATAATTCACCTTAGCACCTTTTTACTTTAACAATTGCACACTCAAAATTTCTTATGTCGGGTAATAACAGTTTTCACTAAAAAGTAAATGATTTAACATTTTTCTACTTCCAAGCCTTAGTTAATTTGTTATTTCTTTAAAGATCAAAAATAATATTATCTAAGTTTTATAATATAATATAATTTTTTTCTTGCATTCATGCCTTTGCGCTAATATTTATTATGGAAAATGAATTTAGAAAATTTTATTAAGATCGAATATGTTTTAAATCTATTTATATAAAATAATATCAAAATACGATTTATAAATGTCTACAAAATAAATTAAAAAAACTTCCCATTGGAAAATAAAAAAACTTCCCATTGGGGAAGGCCTACAAGCTAACTTGCTTAACACAAATGGAAAAACTAATTGGGCTAAAGTTTTGGCCCACCGATCGATAAAGATTTGTTTTTCTATTATATACAAAATTCAAACTTAGTTGGATTTCATTTGAACTTGATCCGAATTTCATAGGTCATTCACCTTAGTTATATTGCTGGCTAGTGAGCAAGGAGATCTACAGATTTATTTTCAAGTCTAGAAATTTAAAATTAAATGAGTTTTGTTGGCACATGGTCCAAGAATTCTAGGAAATTCACCCAAAATATATTGTTGACCACATATAATCTTGGTCACAAGGATCTAAAGGTTATGTTTAGCACCGGTTTTACTTGCACAATTGTCGCACTCCAAATTTCTTATTTTAGATTATAAATTGTTTTTTCTATTTTTTTTCTATTTTCAAGCCTTAGTTATTTTTTATCTTTTTAAAGTGAAAAATATTATCTAAGTTTATATAATATAATATAGTTTTTTTTCTTGCATTGATGCCTTTGCCCTGATATTTATTAGAAAATGAATTTGGAAAATTTGACTAAGGCTAGATATATTTTGCCTTCTACTTAAAAAATAATATTGAAACATGGTTTACAAAGGTCTCAAAAATAAATAAAACACTGCCTATTGATATGAGGTATTGGGTGTGTTGGCAATTTTCTAAGTGTAAATATTAAAGGTTATTTATCTTCACTAGCAACGTACCAACCCTATTTAGTACGACGATTGAGAGAAGTGCTTCTCAGATAAACTACATAAATATAAAAATACGCTTATATGTGAAGTGTGTATGACCCAGCTTGCGTCCTAGTGTAAATGGTGGTGGTGGGAGAAGTGCGACCAAAAAAGCTATTAAAAAGTGTATTGTTTCGCTGTTAGTTTTAGTTTATTTTTGCTATAAGCAGTAATTAATATTAAGCTATTTTCAAAAAGTGATGGCATGGAGAGTCATGTGGCTGTTGGAGCTGAGGTGAAGAAATACGGTCTGCACGGACCCGGCCCGTTGTATTTGTGCTTTTTGGGCCAAATATATTCTCCCACTCCCAGTCCCGTTTGTACAAATTTGTTCTCTGTCCTTAGAAAAGGGAGGATCGGAGGACTGCAACTAAATTGTTCGGTTCCTCACATGGACGCCGAAGGACGCTACAAGCGGCGTTTGATCACCTGCCATTCGCATTCATAGCAACCAACCAATTAACAGCTATTATTAACCGTGCAGCGTGAGGTTACCATCCAAGATGTTAAAGCGGCCATGACGTGCCTAGCTAAGCATGTTCACTATCACTACTTATACTATAGCCCACCAATATATACGACTCTGTGCCAGTCATCACCGACGTACTACGCACCGCGTGCCGGCCGTCGTGTGCATACTGTTTACGTGCTCCATCGGTCATGGCACGCACATGGTTGGTTGGTGCAACCCACCCTCTCTCGGCGGCCCGGCCCGGCCTCTCCCATCATCACGCACAAACCATGCATGCGCCGTGCGAGGTTTATGAGCCACCCTGGCAGATGAAGCACGCACACCACATCGATCGGTGACGGTGAGGAACTCTGGTGCCGTTGGCGACTTCAAATTTCAAACGCCGCAGAAGGCATCTGCTTGCACGCATCATGCATGGAAGCCTGCAGATATCATATTTGGAAAGTAAAGACTATGGGTATATATGGTAGTGATTTCTCACTCGATCGAAATGAACTTGATTCTTTTCACCGGCACAAATTCTTTGTAATAGTAACAGCAATGAAAAATTGGGCGTAGTTGCAATACGGCGTACAGATCGTTAGGTCAGAAAAGAAAGGCAGAATCACGGACTGGAATGATCAAATCAGTACTGAGACTCCACCGGAAACCTCCATCGCATCGCTCAAACTTTTTATCTCTCAGATCACACCAACCAGCTGGTCTCATGGACGCCGGCCAGTACACAGGCCTGTCCTGTCCGTCCCAGACTTGAATAGCCCAGCCGGCCGGCCACAGTAGTGTCACGCTGTCACTGCTCACTACCCGGCCCTCGGCCCCTATATAAACGCATGCATCCGAGCACCATCTCACCATCCAAACTCATCGCCTTCGATCTCTTCCTCATCAAATACACACATCTCCTGATCGACGAAGCAGCAGCAACAGCAGCCAGCTGCGGGGCGGAGCTCCAACATGGGGACTCTGGTTCCTCACCAAGCCGCGGTTCTTTTGGCTGCGCTCTTGGCCGTCAGCTTCGGCGCGACGGCTTGGAACAAGGCTGAGGCGGCAGCGCCGCCGCCGCCGGTCGTGGTTGGCTCCATCAAGTGCTTGGACTGCTCCCCCAACGATGTCAATACCTTCAGAGGTACATGCAAATCGCCTGCCTGCACACTTGCACTTCTGGTTTAGCTCTGTTGCGACCATGAAAATTTGGCCAGCCCAGAGCTAGCTACCTACTGCCTTTCTAAGAAACTTTATGTGGTACTAGATGCTAGTAGCTGGTAAAGAAATAAAACTGTGAAGAGTTCTGAGACAAATTTCTGGAACAGCACTCTATGTCCCCGCAAAAACAATTCAACTTGAAGTTCTTCTTGATCAGTAACTCTAATGATCAACTCTAGTTTAAGCGCAACAGAAAACATAAGTGGTAGCTTGTGATTTTTCTTCAACAAAAAAGAATTAATAGTTTAACCCAACAAACTATTAGACAGACGCACACTATTTGTTTTGCGAATCACACAATTTTTCTGAATGACATGCATACTCTCTCTTTTTTTTTCTCAAATGGCACACTTTGATTTTCATTCCCATTTTTGAAAAGTTTTGCGAATTTCTGTTCCTCTATCAAACAACGAACGAGTAATACACATGATCATGGATTGGGCCACATGCCTGCCTGAATTAGGCCTGACTATGCTTAGCTCAACTTTTGCGGCCCATGGCATATGGCCCCGCGAACATTTAAGTTTTGTTCCCTCCCCTCAAAAAAAAAAAAAAAAAAACAACAACAACTTAAGTTTTGTTCCCTTTGTGCCCCGCAGACCTGCAGGTAGCGATCAAGTGCAAATCCGGCGCCGGCGCCGACGAGAGCTACGAGACGAAGGCGCTTGGCCCCCTCGACGACACGGGCGTCTTCCGTATCCCACTCGCCGCCGAACTCCTGCGCGACGACGGGAGCATGGACCGTGACTGCTTCGCGCAGCTCCACAGCTCGCTGGACACGCCGTGCGTCGGTCAGGCGCCGCCCAGGATCGCGCCCACCACCAGCCAATTGGACGGCGGCGACAGCAGCATGATCTACCTCGCTGCCGCCGCCGACACGGTGTTCGCCCCCGTCACATGCGCCTGCGGCAAAAAGAAGAAGCACTTCATGTTCGGCCCGCCGCCGCCGCCGCCGAGGCCGACGCCGACGCCAACCCCGACGCCGACGTACGGGCCCCCGACGCCGACACCCACGCCCGTGCCGGAGCCCAGGCCTCCGGCGCCCGAGGAGCCCGAGCCGTTCTTCAAGAAGAAGCCGTTCATGCACAAGAAGAAGCCGTGCCCCCCGCTCGTCGACGACGACGACACGACCCGGCCTGCTGCGGCAGGCGGGCAGGGGCAGGAGGAGAAACTCCCCAAGAAATTGAACTAGGGTGGCGCGTGCGGCCATGCATGCAGATTCAGGACAGCAGCAAAGCTCTCCCCAAGATGTTCGTTGGAGTGTCAGTGATTGTTCGTTTCGTTTCGTTTCGATGATGATGTTGCTGTGTTGTCAGTGATTGTTTTTGTTCAGTTCGTGGCATTGGTGTTTCAGTCCGTTGCTTGTATGTGATTTGAGAAATAAAGATAGTGATTCCTAAAGCAAAATTTCTCCCTTTGAGTTGAGCGTCAGTGGTGTCGGATTTTCGGACTCTGTTTCACTACTTTGCTACTATCGGCTTTCAGAGAAAATGGAGACACTTGTTTTGTACTGCCCCATGCCGTATTAATTCGGGCATTCGGCTACTGAACGAGCTCCAACTCTGAAATTAACTTTTCATTAATCATAGTCACCATTACCTCTCCTTGAGTTGACAGCGCACGGTTAGTTGAACAATATATGTACCAGATCCAGATCATTCGATGGCGCGCGAAGCAGCTGGGGTCTCGGCTCGATTGGGAGCAACATGGCGTGGTGCTGAATAGTGGCAGTATGTAGGAAGTAGCACAACGTAACGGCAGAGTTCACTGTCTCTCCATGTCCATGGAGTATGATCGGTCTTTCAAGAAAACTTTTGAGCAAGGCCATACAAATATACAATGGTGGACAGTGTGACGATGACCAGATCACATGCAGCTGCGCCACGGTGCGTGGACAATTAACGGAGAGTACGAGGATAGCTGGAGGAGTAGACTTGAAGAAAACGCTCATCACATTGCAAGGGGACATATTAGTAACTAGCGATCTACAAATGCGGCGCTCAATTTAGCTGGCCATGGTTGCCTTCTTCACTAGTTTGTATTCACTTAGCTTCAGCCGATCCAGCTAGCTGCGTCATCAGACCTCGGCACCTATTTATAGACGGCTGCGCTCCACTCCTTGCTCCCCAACCATCCACACCTTCTTCTTCCTCAACAAATCCGAACAGGTGCTAGAGATATGGAGATCCAAGCACGAAAGCTACTGGTGGCTGTTTTCGGCATTGTGATAGCGATAGGTTTCACCAATAATGCCGTGCAAGCAGAGACAGCACCGCCGGTGGTTGTCGGCTTGGCCAAGTGCTCCGACTGCGCCAGGAGGAACATGAACGCCGAGGTAGCTTTCAAAGGTACTAGTAGTTTACACAAGCCCAAACGCTGTCAGTGTCATGATATACAGTAGTGGTCAATGCATGATTTGTCTGTCGTTTATTATTTTCCCCAGGTCTTCAGGTGGCCGTCAAGTGCAAGAACAGCAAGGGCGAGTACGAGAGCACGGCCGTGGGACAGGTGGACAAGTCCGGCGCCTTCAGCGTCCCGCTGGCCGCCGACGCCGTTGGCGAGGACGGGGAGCTCAAGTCGGAATGCTTCGCGCAGCTCCACAGCGCGTCGAGTGCGCCGTGCCCCGGGCAGGAGCCCTCCAAGATCGTCGCGGCGCCACCCGGCGGCCACGACGGCGGCGACGAGAGGACGTTCGTCGCGCTCGGCGGCAAGGTCTACCGCTCGTCGCCCGAGTGCGCTTCGGCTTTCCTTTGCCACCATTTCTTCCACAGCGTTCTGCATCATCATCACGTAGGAACCCACACGCCTGTGGTTATCCCTCACCTGCCTGATCACGGCCACGGCAATTCCGTGCCGCCGGAGGTGCCCGTGCCGGAGCACAAACCGGCGCCGGTGGACACTCCACCGTCGACGCCCACAACGCCTGTGTATTCGCCGCCGAAGCCAACCCCTATCTACCACCCGCCGGCGCAGCGCGACGCTGTCACTGGCCCGTAGCTCTTCAAGAAGCTGTTGCCTTTCTTTCCTCCTGCTGCGATGGAGACTCAGCACTAGAATGTTTGGTTGTCAGTGTTTTCTTGGCTTTTGCAGGTTATGCAGCTTCCTTGGAATAAGGCTGTGATGTTTATTAGTCCAGCATGAAGGTTTGGGTTAGTTTAAGAGTGCGTACGTGTTCTATCTATTGTGTGATAGTTGAACCTTGTGCGATTTCCTGTGAACTGTTGTAATTTAGTATAATTCTGTGTCTCTGTGCAAGAAGTTGGGAATATTAAATTATGATTGCCATCAACAGAAGCATATTATTTTTCCTATTGAACCTCGCATATTCAACACAATTACCCCGAAAGCCTAAAATGAGGAATGGTAGGCAATATACTTCCTCAGTTTCAAATTATAAGTCGCTTTTAATTTTTTTTAGTACATCAAATTTATTATATATCTAGATGTCTAGATACATAGCAAATTTGATATAAAAAAAATCATATATCTTAGCGGAAAAAAAAACGGTTCAGAATAAAACGGAGTACCCAGTTTACGAAACCAGATGATCCGGTTTTGGAGTTAATCTCAAATGACCAAATGGAGTTCACTATTGCATAGCTCTCATCAAAACCGATCGGATTACATATGTGGAACATCTAATTTAGACTCTGGATGAGACAGTTATGAGAACCCGAAGATTCTGCCCCGAAGAACTACTGCAAAAGTCTGTCATTATAGAAACATATTGTTCCATTCCATGTTATCTATGTACTGAACTAGAGAATGCTAGAGAATGATATGAATGTCCAAACTTCAAAGTGGTGCGTGGTATTTCATGAAACCAAACTGTCATGGAGATTTTATCCAGAGGACCGTGTAAGAGCGGTGAGAGTTTCATTGCAATAAATAAACTAACATGACATGAAATAGATGAACAGAAAGATGGTAACATGACATGACATGATTGCTTTTTGACCTTTAAATTAAACTTCAACCTATATACCTTTTATATATGTTTTCTCTAGAACAGTATGTTGTTCGCTCTTTGAGTTCTATTTTTCTTTTCTTTTTTTGTTTTGATAGAAACTTGAAAGAACTTAGTGAATAATCTTTTAATTTAATTCGAACACAACTCTATGGAATATAAGTGAATTGCCCACCTCTCCCCATTAGCTTAAGATTTTGGATTATACTGGTCGGTGCATGTAACTCAATATGGTATCAGAGCTGATGGGGAGAGGTGACAACCAGGATTCGAACTCGAGATCTCTGGATCTGATACCATATTGAGTTGCATGCACCGAACAGTATAACTCAAAAACTTAAGATGATGGAGAGAGGTGGGCAAATTCACTTATATTCCAACACTCCCCTCACGTAGAGGCTCCCTCAGGCCTCAGACGTGGTAGGAGCGAACAACAATTATTTATTTTAATCCGCCTTCATGGTATCTTCCGGGTAGGTCTATATTCTAACCCTAGCCGCCGCGCGCCCCCGGGGAGGGATCGATCTCCGCCGGGGGCAGCGCCCTTGTTTAAGCGCTCGATCTTATTGATCCGGCAGCCATCATCGTCGTCAGGCAGCTGATCAGGATCTTTCCTCGTCGTCGCGCCGCCGCCTCGTCCCCGGGCTCGTCGTCGGGCCGCCGCCGCCTCGTCCCTGGACTCGTCGTTGGTCTATCATCGCTTCGTCTCGAGACTCGTCGTCGGGCCACCGTCGCCTCGTCGTTGGGTTGTCGTCGCATGGATTTTTCTTTTCCCCATCAGAGATCGGATTGCGTCGCCCTGTCGTTCGTTGCTGCATCGTCGTCTACACTCCTGAGGATGAGGTTGTCGTTGCGCCCTCCTAGGCTACAGTGCCGACGCTCGTGGTCACGCCATCACCGCTAGTGTCTCCGCCCTTTTGAGGCGGTGGCACCACCCATGCTGCCGGTCCTCGTCACGCTGGCTCTCGATCCAAGTCTGCGCCCACTGCCGCAAGCTCGCGGACACCACCACTAGTGTTGCTGAAGGAAGATGCATGTGCGTTTATTGACACGTCCAAGTTGCACCATCTACCTTCGCCATCTAGTCGGCTCATCGTCCTGCTGATCATGCCAGCAAGAAACTGCTAATTTTGTGCACTCGTGTGCCTCCATTGACGCCTCGGATTCGCACCTCCTCCACGGCTTTGACCACGTCCACCTCGACCTCGGCTACTTCGGCACTAAGGGGCTATCATCTGCATGAGCTACTCCAGTCGAAGCATTCAAACCGGCGTTCCGACTGTGGGGGAGGGGGGGGGGGTGTCTCCATTGTCTCGTTCGTGTTGCTACCGCTACGACTGCGCGAGGATGTTAGAGTAAATAGGAATAGTACCACATTGTCTAGCCACGTGAGGTGTTAGTCCTATGTACCATATATAATCAGCTCATAAGGCCCAATGCAATATATCCAATATTCCAACAATATCTACACCATAGACTAACAAAAAACAATAATGTGCTGCATATCATTCATGAACAGCTAATTAGTAAACTTTATCGCATGTATCCTTCTCTCAGGACATCATCCATATTATATATTCTCTTAGAATCCTTTGATTGTACCTACATTAAAAAATACGAATAAGAAGCTGTATCTGAAACGCAGCACCACTTACAAAAACATAACCAAAGTAACACATCAGCCAACCTTCCTATGCAGAAATATTGCCGCATCAATAGTTCCTTCAGCGTAGATTGAACGACCACAAACATTGTGCTGGAACTCAAATGAAACACTAAAAGAACACAATTAAATCAGCAAAGGTTAAAAAATAGCATGCTTGAAATTGCTCTGATGTATTAGCAAAGAGTATAAAAATATCAGTGATTCAGTATAATTACTTATTGGTTGTATCATCAATTTTCAGGAGAATGGTAATTACCTGTCATCAGGAGAAGTGAGATGATACAAATGGAATGCATGCCCTTGAATGTGTTCTTCAGGGACACCCACCATCTCAAGCTGCTGTTCAGGATCTCTAATCTTAACCATCTGTCATCACAGGACGTAAGAAGCATCATATAGTAAGATTTCTGTTTTCTTTTGAGGACTAAAACATGTACCACAATATAGTAATAGAACATTTGTGGGGGTGGGGGGCAGTAAACAAAATCAAACATCGTCCTAATGGAACAACTCCAAAAATGGGGGAAAACATGGACACCACATATTGTAAAATGATGGAACAAATATTTCCATGGAAATCCACAATTGTTCAATCAGTTATGTAATAAATAGGATATATTGTTAGAGGCATCCTACTTAAAGTCTGCCTTCTTATTGTAAGGAGCCACCCTTTTTTGGTCAAATTCTACAGTACCTTTCTTAGAATTATTTAAATCGCTTAGCCTCATATCAACATCATACTACCACGAGTAGTTATTATCTATAATTGCTATTTCCTACGATCACAAATAAAGTCCATCTAGGTTTGTCCTAAGTCAAACTTTTCTAACTTCGTCTATAAAGGTATATTATCATTGAAAAAGTGAAAAGGGCATATATTATGAAAAAAATCAAGATAAAACTAGTAATGCCATTCTTGTTTTGTCAATTTATACAAAAATTTAGATTTGATGGTGAAAGTTCAAAGGTTTTAACTTAGGACAAACCTAGATGCTTATATTTACGATCCAAGGAAGTATTTCAGTATCCGCAATTTGATCAAGAGTTCTGAGAACAGCAAAAGAAATTTACAAGAGATCAGAGATCTTGATCCATGAAAATATTGGGGTAGTTTCAACTGCATTAATGTGTTTTCCAGAGAACAAACTGCTTTTCTCTCATAACCGAAATAATGTAAGTAAAGTTTTCAAGCATTGAAGATAAAGCATACCCGGTTCATGTCATATGACACACCTAGTTTCTCAAAACAAGCAATCACGTCTTTAGCTGTACCAGATGTGTCTAGCTTGCCAGCTTGATGGGATTCTAAAACCTGAAAAAAGGAATCCTGACACTCAGAATTGCAGGTATTGGCAGATGGTATGACCACATATCAAAATTTAGCATTTTAAGTCTCAGGCCAGACAATTGATTGAAGAACCTACAAAGAAGCTCAAATCACTGAGCATCCTTCCACAAGACATGTGTCGAGATTGAGAGATGATATATTGCTGGTCCATAAATCCTCAAACACAATGAACCATCACTCTGAACTTTTAATTAATATGGAAACACTCAAGTTAGAATTGTACCTCTAAATGATAACCTGAAAAGGCCCCTGGGAACTGCTCGGCCATGATTTTCATTGTAGCAACAAATGCAACCACCTGATTGAAGAATGAAAGAAAACTATACAGGTTGTCCATGTTTTCAACATTTGAAGTATAATCATGAAAACTAACAGTTTTATACTTATTGAGATAGATAGTTTTTTAGCATACTTGTTTGCCCATCTGTGGAGATATTAGTGCATAACTTTTTGAATCTTGCACTGACTTGTAGAGCAAATGCTTGTTCCCACCAGTTGTGCCCATCACAAATGGCAAGCCAAGCTTGCAATAGAGCTCAGCATTAGCTGCATAATGCAAAAAACTCAAAAAAAAAAAATCACATGAGAAGAATAGTGCTGGATTAAATAGAGTATTCAAAACAATAAAAAAACAGACACATTAAAGGTAGAAAAAACGATAAAAACCCTGCAATTTGCTTTCAGAAGTAAAAGCAAGAGTTCAAGGCTTTCAGCAATAATGAACTAAATTTGATAGCTTCCTAGATGTTCTATGTGAAATTTGACAGGCATAAAAAATGTATTTTATTATAATTGTTGTTATCCTGCCATGTAAGAACTGAAATGTAATCATTAGCATAAACATGACAAAAAATCTACAAAAAAAATCTTAAATATACATTTTGATGTGAACATAGCAGAAAAACGATGTTATTACAAAATGTTTAGTAATCAGCACAAACTAGCAAGAAGGCTTGGAATTTCTCAAACTGCAATATCATTATTGCGTAAGGTAAAGTGATCATAACATGTACTAAGAACTTTATATAGCATATTGAAAAAATAACAAGGTTAAACTGTTTACAGTTCACAGAATCAGGTGCTGTGTAGTCCACAACAATGACATCTGGGAATTCATCAGCAACAGATGAAAGAACATCTTCTCTTGCTGAAGGACCATATATCTGAATGTCTGTTTGTCCAACTTGTATTGTTTTTTCAACCTTCTCTCTACTACTGAATGAAACAGGGACTAGGTGAAGGCCCCTCAGAGCAGCAGCCTCAGCGACAGATAACCCCATGTTACCGGTGCAGCCATTCACCTAAAGAATGGAACAAATGAAAAGACTAAGTAACAAAAGGATCAAGTCCCTTCAATTAAGCAACATAGTCTTTTTGCCTTCTTTTTTCAAATGTTCTCCTATTTTTGTAATATATACTAAATCCGTCAAAAATTATAAGACGTTTTGGCTTTTCCACGTACATTGCTTTTACTATGTATCTAGACAGTGTATATCTATGTGCATAGAAAATGTAAAGTATCTAGAAAAGCTAAAACGTCTTATAATTTGGAACGGAGGGAGTATATTGTTAGACATGTATATAGGCGTGCATATTATTGTTCTCAGCCTGCTGGTTTCAAGGTGTTAGCCATATGTATTGTAGGTGTGCATACTATTGGGCCTGGGCCTGAGCTGTGTGTCCATATCTAGCTGGCCAGCCTTAGCTGTGATTGGATTAGGATTAGGGAGGCAATCGTATCTGGTACTGTTTCTATAAACAGGTCGATTCCTCCCATACATATATATGTACATGGTTCCAATCTAATCAATCTAATAGTCATTGCTGCTTACATATATATAATCAGTAGGGGTATGTCCACTCCTGTTTCCTCCAAAAAAAAGGGAGACAAAAAAATTTGAACAGCTATTCTACATCAAAATTGTACCCAACTGCTCAAATAAAGCATTGACATTTAGCATAGCATTATTCAATGTGAGATCTGGGCATCTTTGAAAAGTTTTGATAATAGAACAGTTACAAAATGAAGCAAGAACAGTGGATATTAACTTCCAGTGTAAAATATCAAACAAGTTGCCCACATCTTACAGATGAGCATAGTTGATTAGGTATGCTTATGTATTTTCCTTTCCAACTCCTTTTCTTTATGATTGCATAAAATTCTTCTACAGTTTTGACATTTCCAAATTCCAATGACCCAGAAAAGTTTCTATCAGCACAAGATATTGTTGACCAGGATTTTCGTTGAGGAAAAGAAAATTCATGAATATTTGCAGCTTTGCATTTCTATGTGAATTATAGATGCAAGCACGATAGCCAAAGAATACACCTTTGCACCCAGGGAAGCCAGCTTCATATTTGACTAAGTACTTATACTTTGACACCCCCCAATGCATGAACTAACCAGAAATCTAGCAAGTGTAGAAGGTAGCACATGCATGTGCGTTGTGGAACCAGGTCAAGTATATGACAGTGTGCTTCCTCAATTAAACTCTCCCAGAGAAAAGTTGGCGAAAAAAAGAAAGCGAAGCTTGACTCATAATCAACCACAAATAAATACATTTTGACCTAATAATAAGACAGTGTTGCTAATGAAAATATGTACTGCTGATAATATGCCCTAGAAAATGTACAGCCATAAGTGCATTTGGTCAGGCATTAGGTTATATGCAGAGACATCTTCCAAAGATTCTAGAGTGCAAAAGACGAATCTGAGTCCAAATCTAAAGTTATGTGAACCCTTTAATCCTCTCAAAAGGCAGTCCAAGCCACCGACGAGGCCTAGGACAACAGGTAACCCCGCTGTGGCATTACATCGAGCAAGTAGGTGGAAACCATTTCGCAGATCAACTAGCCAGTAATCTAGCCCTAAAAAAACTGAAACTGAGCCAGTAATCTCCATAGCAGCGTTTCATCGAAGAGGTTTGCAGCACATTGGAGGCGGCCAGCGGAATGCGTACCAGAATCGGGAAGGAGACGCTCTCCGGGGGCGCAGCTGACTCCAGAGCAGCCGCCGGTGCCGCGGCGCTAACATACTGCGGTGCGGCGGCTCCACCGAGGCGACCCCGTCTCTGCCAAATTAAGGGGCGCGAGAAGGTGGTGCGGGGTGGCTGCAACGAGAGCATTTCTACTACAGCAGCGGATGAGTTTCGACTTTCGACCACGGCGCCGCTTGAGACTTCAGAGAAGGGTACCGCCGTACCGGATAGGGACGAGCCAAGCTAGAGGAACGGTTTGTCTGCAGTCGAGCCGGGCTGGATCCTACTACCTACTTTGGGCCTGCTCGCCGCTGGTTCAGCGCTTGTTCTGTTAGCCCATGCTTTTTAATAACAAAGTCCAAATATGAACTAATTTAAAGTTACTAAGAGCTAATAAGGACTAATTAATGATTAGAGTCCATTAGCTCATAATTAGTTCAAGTTTATTTTTTTATTAAGTGGACTAAATTTTAGTCATGTGATCTAAACAGGCTCTAACCTGGAATTGATGAAACTGCAAGTTTGGTGATATTTTAGATATATACCACAAAATAAAAAGTGCACACAGAGCCATAGAAAGAGGGACGTACTCCACACAAGTCGTGCCTGATTTCATCATTCTAGTGAAGGTAGGATATCAAGCCTCCACCGCATAAACGGGCCTAACTTAAAATGCAGTTAACTAATCAAACTGCGCTAATTAGTACCCTGAGTACCGAATAGTTATTCAGTACCCGACTCGTCCTCGTCCGCTCGCAGTCCCCGCACCCATCGTCTCGTTGTACTCCGGCTTGCGGTGTTTTTTCTTCTTCTAATTTTCTGGTTTTTTTCTTGCTGCCGGTTTCGGCTTGGCTTTTCTGTTTCATGTGGGTTTTTTCCCCTATTTTTCTGTTTTTCTTCTGCCTAGTTTTTTCTATTTTTCTTTCTTGTAGCCGACTTTTCCTTCCTTGCGACCGATTTTTTTCCCCCATTTTTCTCGTTGCTGCCGATTTGTTTTCAATTTTCGTCACATTGAGTCTGGTTGGCAGTTTTTTTTCCGGCTGGTTTTTAGGATGGGTGAATGTCCATAAAACATAGCTTAATCATGTATTATCTTATCTACATGTTTTGGAATGTAGATTTTATATTGGGATGGGTGAGGCAACATAACAAGTCTCCAATAATAATGAATCATACCAAACATATTTCAAACCGTAAACCTTGTTTTCACAGAACCATATTTTTTCAAGTAAATAAATCATGAAAGATTGCAATACAATTTGCAGTTTGACTGCACATTTGAAGCTCAATCTTAAGTTATTCCAACAAATCACAATATAATTAATGAGAGAAAAACTAAGCCATCTGTCTCTCTTCTCTCGCCCCTCTCTTGAACACCAATTGCTTCACCTATCAAAAGATGCGGAACAAAATATTATAAAACATTAAAAAGGAACTTTACTGATTAATAATAGAGTATACCATGCATACGGATTCTAATAGTTTAGAGGTAGGCCATGTGGAGACCTATGTCAGCATTTAACCACATAATAAGGGTTCTTGCCAATGAAAAAAGAAAACATAAAATTGGTTTGAAAGGGAACTTTGAATGCTAGATGCAGATAATCAAATTGAATAACCAAGAAAAGTTTCTCTCTAGACTTAACATCCAGTTCTGCGGTAGTCCATACTTAACATCCAGTTCTGCGGTAGTCCCTAGTGGACAAAAATGAGACGTTTGCCTACAAACTCAGGTTATAATCTCTTTGTTCAAGTCAGAGAATCTAAACAAACATATACAGGGTAGTAAAAGTATGAAACCCATCATTAGAACCAAAATACTAGGCATGTACAAGTGACAACATTCATGCAAATCTCACACCGAATTAGTTTCCAAACACAGAATAAATCATCGAAAATATCTTTATCAATTGTGCAACTAGTGAACTATAAAAGAACATGACTATTTTTTAACAAACAGCCGGTGAGAAATAAAACCTCTGATATATTTTAGCACATTACTATGCTGTTGAAACACAGCTTCAAAAAAGCATGAAAAGTTGAGATATGTAACGGTACAACATCTTGTACAGTATGACTTTTTTTGTAAGGAGATTTTAAAGAACAAAAACAGGAAGTCTGAATTAAATCCACTCCCAAAGGGATTTTCTGTGTGGCAGAACTTTAATACACACACAGAAAAAAGCAATTGCATCACGGTTGAGGAAAATCAAGTGTTGAGAGAAAAATAAACTCACAGCAGTAAACAAGGAAGTGCACTAACTCTATTTCTTCCAAAATGATTTAGCGGCGCCATGAAGTATGAAAATGCAGTGAATTAAATTGGATAGATTAAACGAATTGAGTATTTAAATTGTTTCTTGAATATGCAGGAGCTGTACATCACTGCATTAAGGGGATGAAAGTCCTAGAAATACAATACATAGCAAACTCTCAAAGTTATAGACGTGCCCCTCAAAGAACAAAAAGACTAACTGAACCTGCAATCCACTACAATGAATTCATGTCAAGCTGTGCTAATGCTCTAGCATAGGCCAAACCTAGAGGTTTGCTTCCTCTCTAGAAAATTGTGAATGGGAAGCACATCAGGCGAACCCCATTAAAACACACCTTTCAATGTTTCCGAAAACATGCCCCAAGGATGATTAGCATGTTCAGACCCCTCGTGGCCTCCTCAATGACATGGTGATCATACCATTGATCTTGATCCACCAATCACTAAACATTACTATCATACTTTGCCCTCTTGTTTCGGGAATTTAAATTTAAAAGATGGTATTCCCACTTCCCAGCAGTACAACTATTCATAAGTACAAAATTTGACTATCTTTCAATATGACAGAATCCAATTTTCTCACTACGAAGAATATTCAACAAAAGAATACTGTTAATTTAGGCAACCAAAATTTAAAATACATGTATGTTAAATTGTTCTCTAATTCCGTGTCAAGGCATCAGATCATATACACATAATTTTTTTAAAAGCATAATCAAGATTAGATTAGCTGTAAATAAATGTCTATAATTTTGTCTAGTCATTTTGAAAATACTAATTCCAGATTGCAATACATTAACATTATAGTACGGCCATCCCCCTTTGCACCTATGTTCTGTGTAGCCGGTGCAGAAGGTCTACCTGGTTAGGAGGGTAACCTCTCGTCATAAAGGAACCTCGTACCTAAATGGGGAATCATCACACACTACGTCAAAATCGTGCATCTTAGGTTGTCAGGCATCTTATTGACAGATCCAACCAGAAACTGAAGACAATGAGTAACAATCTATTTAGAATACTGCATTTCAATGGTCAATAGCTTAAATTTACAAAATCACTCCAAAGAACAATGTAATTGCAACTGGCACACAGAGCAGTCTGGAAAATAATGCCTAAACGAAGATAAGTATAACTAAATGAGAATGAGAATGTGAAACATAGAACCTTTTAGTTGAGGAACCAAGGCCTTTTGTGGCATGGACATCCTCTGGTGGATATAATATAACTGACAATATGCCAACGAGGAATAAATAGAATTGCTTTATGAAATTATAATCACGCGAACAATAAAAAAAACAATGCTAAGCTGAATTAATGTCTATGGTTGTAAGAAACAATTACATCAGTGCCAATTGAATTAATAAAGTTTAAACGGATTTCAAAGCATTAACTGTGTATACTGTTTATCCAAAATAAATGGAAGAAAAAAGTATAAATTGAAATAGAGGAATCATTCTTTAAGAATACAAACAATGCTCATATCATGGAACCTAATAGCGAAACCAATAAGATAAAATTTAACTGCTTGATATGGAATAATAGAACATCAAAACAAGATGCACGAGAAAGGGATAAAGGCAGGTATAGGGTACCTGACAGACCGAAGGACTCCATCCGAGTAAGGCAAGCTTGGCGTTCGACGTGTGTGCAACCAAGAAGTGACAGTCCCACAACCGAGTACTGCACATCCAAAAATAGAGCATGATAAGTAAAAATAGAGGGTAGGTTAAAATCTGTCGTGAATTGCATTAGGGTACCACATATTGTACAAATAAGGAAAAAAAGGAAAAAAAATTATATATAACAAGAACAAGGGTGCATATAGATTACACACCAATGTTTGAGAAACTTGCTGTGCCAAACAACCACCAGTCCATCACTGAAGGCCCTAACACCACAGCCCTGCACACAAATGGCTTAGATATTCCGCATTGCATAGAGAGAAAAAAGAGATGTAGTCCAAACCCTGAAGCAAGAAAGAACAGGATAAATCGAAATTGGAGAGATCGGAAATGAAAAGGGGCGCTGAATTATTGAAGTCTAACTACAATATTTGCATGACAAAGGTAAGTTTAGATTTATTTATAACATTTCCTACTCTTGCAGCACTACTCACAATTTTTAGAAGCCTGACAAAGCAGTGATTCCATTTTCACATCAGATACAAGGAGCAAAATTACAGAATTGACATTAGGCCTTCTGCAGGGCATGAACCTTCCAAATAAAATTTAGACCTGCTAAACTTAAACTCTAAAGACTCAATGATCAGCAACAAAATAGAGAAGAACAGCTTACAAATAGAATTCCACATATGACCAAATAAACATATATAACATGGTAAAGGTCTAAAGGATGACTCCTCTAAATGTAACACATAAATCCTCCAATCATGAAATGAACTTGATGAAAACTATTTCATGAGCAAATGCATCATCTTAACCCATTCTACCAGTAGTAATAAATCAACAAAAAACATGCAAAATTTTGAAGCCTAAAGCGACAACATAACTTCAACAATAACATTTTGATATATGAATAGGTACTCATCTTCAAAAATAAAAGTAATTAATTCCTTAAAAATAGTACATAAATATCTAGTTACAAAAAATGGTCTCCCTCAGCTAACAAATCAGTGGTAAGAAACCACCATCCACCAGCTCTCTCTGAATGGAATAGAATTGACAAGCTTCCTCGCTCGGTCAGCAAATCAATGCACAATTACACTAACAAGCATTGAAGGCTACCCTTACCTCAAGTGTAGGAGGTAGGGTTGCAGGCTAGGAGCACTTTCAAAAGCTTCCAGCCCTTTCAAATAAGAAGAACAAATGTTTCCAACAAAGTTGACAACATGAATCTGAATCTCTCATTTGACAATATTAGGTTCGATGAATTTCAAGGTAGTAAAAGGAAAGCAAGCATGCATGCATTGGTGGCCATTTTGAGGAATAATAATAGTTTAAAAGATTGAACTGAAACTGCTCATTTGATAGCTCAACCAAATTCGTGAGCAAATTTCATTTCGTCTTAATTAAGATGGCTACCGAAAAAATGGCATTTCCTGAACTGTTATGAGCCAATTATCTTTGGGACAAGCACAATCTTTGATACAATATTGTACAGTCATTTTCAACTAATCAAATTCCACATATCAATTTGATACCTACTTAGTGGTTAGCAATGAAATTGGTCTGCATAGATCGTACAACAGGATTCGTACAGGTACAAGACAAAAAATAGTTGCTCGTATTATAAGAATAACTGATCCAAATGGCGATTCTTGCATGCATAAGAAATTTGCCAATCTACCATATAGAATAAACAAATTGTTTGACCTTTATTTTGCCCAGTCACATAAAGTAGCTATGTACTTAATGAATTGATGATTACTGAAATAAAGTAGGTGATTGTAAACACAAACAAAAAAACATTTGTTTGCAAATACTCGTTAATATTTTTTAGAACAGTAATAATCAGGATAGTGCATTTTACAGCACAAAATCATTCCCCCACGACTAACAGAAAGATATAAAAATCCTTCCCCATAGGTAATAAAAAGCTGCATTGGAACAGATAAGAACCAGCATTGGCAGATGATACAAACTGGCCGATTGCACTGACAATTGCGCATCAAACCAAGATTAGCTCCACGGAACATATCCTCCACTACAATCATCAAATCGAATCAAGAAGGGGAACGGGAAGGGGAAGGGGAAGAGAAGATGGTACAAATGAGGAACTGAAAAAGGTGATATGGAGGAGGAGCACTTGAATCTACCACCAGTATTGGAGGAGCACAAGCAGGAGCTGCGGTGGCGACATCGCCTGGCGAGTCGCCGTTCCTTTCTCCGGGTATTCGCGACGGGAGCTATCGATTGAGTCACAGGCGAGCACGAGGGACTGCTAGCTAAGTGACTATGACCCTCGGGCACATCTAGGCGGCGGCGGTGCCGGTTGGACCCTAGGGGGAGGCAAGGCGAGGTACGGGTAGGACGGCCCCTAGGTTCGGCGAGCTCGCCGATGCCGAACCAATAACAACCGTCCGTGACGACCCTCAGTTGGGCCTTCAAGACCGTGGCCACGGCCAGTAGAGACAGCGAGCTGAGGGTGTGAGTGGGAAAATGGTGCCGGGAGAGCCCACGGTGGCGGCGAAACAAGATAGCGGCGGCGGCAAGCAGAGCTCGAGAGACGTAGGCGGAAGTAATCGTGCAGACTCCCACGACCAACCGAGGCGAGAAGGAGGCAACGGGCTCGGCTCATGAGGCGGGGATGGGGGCGGCGGCGGCAAGCTGGTCTCGTGGGTCGGCGACGCGGGCGGCCGCAAGCTAGTCTCGTGCGGCAAGAGCGGTGGCGATCTGGGTCCTACGGCGGCAGCGGATAAAAATAAACCGACACCTCCACGATCTCCGAATATTGGATAATAAAAAAAATATTACTTGTATAATAAGGAGAGCGGCCAAGCGATGGGTTGGCTCGGAGTCGGGCCATCGAGGTGGTGCGAGGGGTTGGCTCGGGTACCAATTAATATTCAGTACCTAGGTATAATCTAGTAATAATATATATATATATATAACTAACTTCGTTGATCGTTTCGATGGCTGATAAGCCGGTTGATAATGATTTTTATTATTTTGTTATGAGAGAAAAATATTGTTCTAATGTCGAATAAATCGGCTGATAAGCCAAGCAAACATAGTGCTAGTCTTATAACTGTGGCGGGTAATTACCATAATTAACCCTATAAGTTTGCCTTCACAAAATGGTTTCAGCGTCTTGTACCAATCCATTGTAAGGCTAGTGCAACAAGACCATAAGAGGTCCACTTGTCTTCCCAAAGCTACATGTCACCAATGGTCGGCTGCTCTCACAGATCCTACCCCAACATGTAGGTTAGTATTAGATCCACTTGTGCTTGTATTGTATTCACAGAGGGGTGGAGGTTGAAGCCTTGAAGTGGCAGAAATAAACATTTGCAAAAATAAAAAATAAAAACACACGAGCGTGCACACGCGGAGACCTTTTAATTATTTTTTGATAAAAATGTATATAAGAGCATCTTCAAGAGACTCTCTATATTCTTCCTAGATACTAGTAGTAGAGTTTTTGTTGAAAAAAACACACTTCAACAACTTTTCTAAATGATTATGCAAATATAGCTATCTTCTATTTTGTTTTTTTTTTTCACTAGCCAAATATAGAAGACGAGATTGACTCTCTAGACTATACATGAGATATAGAAAAATTATTGGAGGGTATAAAGATATAAAAACGATTTTTAATCAAATGACTCTCTAAATGATGATTTAGAGAGTATATTTTATATAGGCTCTTGGAGATGCTCTAAGGGATAGAAAAAGTAGATACTCTAAGAGATAGCCAAAATAACTAGCCAAATTTAGTTAATTACTTGCTCTCTAAAATAGATAATACTAAAGCACTCCAACAGATTCTATAAAATGTAAAAAGTTAGATGGCCAGTGAGAAAGGCTATACAATAGTAGAGAGTGAATAAGGTGGAATAGAGAGCTACTAAATTTGGAGAGTTATTTACAAAGTCAGTTGGAGATGGATTTCCTTTAATAATAATTAAATTTATCTTTATAAAACGATTTGACTAATCTCCTGGATATGCTCAATGATTTTTCTTTAATAATATATTAGCCAAATCTTTTTTCTAAAGATAAATTTGGCTTAAATGATTCTCCAAATTCAGTATCTCTTCATTCCATCTCATTTGCTCTCTACTCTTATATAGCCTAACTCACTAGTCATCTAGTCTCTTTATTATATAGAGTAGGTTGAAGTATTATAGTATTATACATTTTCAACAGTAACTAAATCATTTAATTTATCTAATCTTTTTAAATAATCTCTTACATATGCTCTAAGGGCCAATTATAATTTCTAATAGCATCGACGGCATTTTCTCTAAGTCATTGCAGCCTTTCCTATCATTCTTTATATGGCAAGATGGCAAGTTGGGAGTTTGATTATTTGGAGGCGTGGCCATGCTAGCTGCAAATGTCATTAACTATGTTCATCTGTATTACTTTAGTATTATTTTTCAGCGAATAAATAGTATTTTCCTCTTACAAATTGACACGAACATTCAACGAAAACTAAATTTCAGCGCAACAACGCCCTATTCGTTTGGTTTATCAGCCACTAAAACGGTATTTTTCTCTTACACAGACGATTTATCAGCCACCAAAACGCTCAGACGAACAAGACACTTATTATCCCTTCTATTATTCCAGTGTCGGGAAGGAGTGATGGAGGCTGCAGCAGACACTTATCTAAAAATCATACCCGTACATAATCCATGGCATGGCATGACAATGACATGGTACACTACACCGAGAGTTGTGAGATTCCCGTCCCTCGATCTCGATTTCTCAAAATAAAAGTCATCCAGCGCCGCAGCCAATACGGGCAGCCCACAGAGAACGTTGACCAAGGGCGCCCAACCCGCGGCGGACGGAAAGCGACGCGCGCGACGCGAGATAAAAATGGCGGGGGGAGCAAGCAGCAAGCCAACTCGCGCGCCTCTCAAAATCTTCGCTCCGGCTCCATCCGCTCCGCATCCGGCATCCTACTTCCTACTGCTTCCTACAGGCTCATCGGTCAACCCCCAACCCTTCCTCCCCGTCCGTCCCACGGCTCCCCCCACCAGCGAGCATGATCTCCCCGCGCCCCGCGCTCTCCCCCAGCTTCCTCGCCTTCCGGCCCGGCTCCCCGGCCGCGTCGCCGTCGCCGCCGCCGTCCCCGCGCCTCCACGCGCCGCCGCCCCTCTCCGCCTCCTTCTCCACCGTCGCCGCCACCGCGGCGCCGGGCCACGCGGCGGCCAGCTCCTTCTACGACGTCCTCGGCCTCCGCCCCGGGGCCAGCGCCCGGGAGATCAAGGCCGCGTACCGCCGCCTGGCGCTCGCCGTCCACCCGGACACCGCCGCCTCTTCCGCCGAGGACTTCATCCGCGTCCACGCGGCCTACTCCACGCTCTCCGACCCCGGCAAGCGCGCCGACTACGACCGCCGCCTCCTCCTCTCCTCCGCCGCGGGACGCCGCACCGTCGCTCTCGGACGCTCGCCCTCGTTCCCGGCGCACCACCGTTCCCGCCGGACCTGGGAGACTGACCAGTGCTGGTGACATGTGAAACAAAGATCTTGCACGTCTGCCTGCGACTGGTGCGGCGTATCCGTCGGGCCGCACGCAGAATCTTCCGACTGGTTGGGAACGCGAAGATCCCCGCAGCCACTGGGCTCACTTGTGGCCGAGCGATATGCATATGCTCCCAGAAAGCATAGCCTAGCCTAGACTGCGGCCTGTAGTAGAAAAGTAAAAAGATGTGGAAAATAGATGGTGTGTGACGTCCTCTGTTTTGGATCATGGTTGTGCTAGTGTATGACTGTATGTATGATGACTTGGTGTTGGTGTGGCTGGCCATGTGAGATTGCGACAGGATAGGTTAGCTTAATCCTCCTACATGACGGAGAAGATAAGGCTGGATGGCCACACCAATAATGCAGTCGATCGATCGAGTTATGAAAAGAAAGCGATTGGTCTGTCTCGTTTGCATACTCTTCTTCTTGGGTGATCGTGGACGTGGTTGGAATTGGAAGATGAGTAATCTGTCGGTGTCTTTGCATACTCTTCTCGCGCGGTGAATGCCAACGTGTCGCGCTGTTTCTGGACTCGGAACATTTCAAGAGACAGGGGATTGCTTGTTTTCCACTGAAAAACGTCCATCTTCCAAGTCGCGTCGCCCCACGAGCGACATATTAATATGATCGCATAAAAGTTCATTAAATTAGATTGCTTTGCTTGTCGCCGTCACGACATTGTCGACATGTACTGTGAACCGTGCCGTTTCATGGTGTTGCTGCATGATTTGTGCTGTTTGTTGCTGAAAAAACTGACCCAGCGACCTGGATTCTTTATACGAGCAGCAGCCGCTCGCACAGAGCAAGGGCTAATCCGTTAGTCAAGTCATCCAAACAAATTTGTGGATTTTGTGCTACATGTAAAAAAAAAAAACAGTGGCCCGGATGGAGACGCTGAGTTTGCATCCATCCAAACAGATTTGTGGATCTGAACCTAGTAAAAAAAAAATTTGATGTCGGGCACATATTTTTCAACCCTTCTAGAATCTAGACTAGTCTGCTTCGCTGCACGTCAAGGCCATGCTTCTTTGGAGCAAGCAAAGATGGATGTTTTGAAGAGGCGTTCTTTGTGTGGTCATGTGGCCACTGCCCACTACCATTCTGTCCATAGAAACTTTACACTTTGGAAATAACGACGCCATTAAGAAAGTAATGGGGGCATCCATACCCGTACTCTAAAATTTTCCATCTCCCATTACACTTTTTTTATTTTTTTATTTCAACACAATATGATCTAAACAATATAACTTTTTTTGTAGCACCAGTTCGGTGGCAAAACAAATTGAGCATTAACACTTCGTTTGTTACAACTCACTTCATTAGTGAAGCCGTTTTGTGAAATATTTTTTTTTTTGCTTCAACTCCGTAACAACTCAATCTGATTGAGATGAAGCTATTTTGGTGAACCGTCTGACAAAATGGCTCTACATGTGGAGATCCTTAAAACATCTTCTCACAAAATCTAACGCATGTCCCACCAGAGCGAATGGGAGAAGCTACTATATTTTTAGCTACATCTTCCTCCAACCCATGTGAGAGCATGTTTTAAAGAGCTCCTTGGGTGGAGCTATTTAAGTTTACCTTGTTTGACACAAAATAACTCCTATAGCTATAAAATAAGGTCTAAATATTTATATTTTAATAGGGTTGCAATGTGATATACAAATGTTTAATTTCGCCTTTAACTACATCATCATAGAATTGAAGTTATTCAATTCGAAATAGGCCAAAAATATGCATGGTCGCGGCATCTTTTCGGCGTGCCTTGTTGAGTTACACACTAGTTTCCTTTTCCATGACAATCGAAATGCACTCTCGAGTAAGATCTCACCTAACGGCACTAGATAAACGATTAGCAAATATGTTTGCCTCTCTTTACACTACAATATCCTGACTAATGGCCGGGAGAAGCTACTATATTTTTAGCTACATCTTCCTCCAACCCATGTGAGAGTATTTTTTTAAAGAGTTGCTTGGGTGGAGCTATTTAAGTTTACCTCGTTTGACACAAAATAACGCCTATAGCTATCAAATGGGGACTTACTCACTCATCTCCATCGCATTGGTCCATCCGCGTCGAACCTTGTACTTGAAATTCATCGCCTCAATAGTCCATCATGTCTTGAGCCTCTAGGTTGGCTTTTACTCTTGCATGGTCCATCGTAGCAAAGTTGGTCTTGTCTTGGTCTTCAATATGTTTTTTTACAACATGGTCTTCAATATGTTATCATGCGAGACTATGTCATTCCCTGTATTCGATCAATATAATATGTCTGTCACTTGGATGATAGTCACCATCAACTCTTCACTAGTTAAGCACTTCTCCTCACATACATATGCCATCTCTTTTCCATGGCCTTCATGTGGGCTAATTTCTTGTTCATCTTACATAAAATACTTTGGTTCATCAAAGGTTGTCACTCAATCACGAAACCAAACTAGGCTTTTAATAGATAGGTGGGCTAGAGCTAATGATGATGATGTCCCTCCTCGTGCGGGCCCGCATGTGCAGACTGGAGCTGGTGTGGTTGTAGGCAAGTGCAAGCATAGGCACTAACGACAAGTTTCCTCACGAAAAATAGTTTGAATTGTGATCTCGCAGCCGCTCATGCATGCCCACCATACCTATATGCCACATCACCAAGAAGGTTTTATGGGGGAATTAGCATGCGTTTGGTTTGGGGATGAAGTGGGTTGGGTTGGGTCCAACCCATTTTTCTGGGTTGAGATAAACCCATCACATGTTTAGTTGCAGGAATAGGTTGAACCCAGTTCTTTGTTTGGTTATAGGGTCGAAGAGGGAGGGGATGGATGGTATTTGACACCGTTAACAAGACCCACCTGTCATTCCTATTTAATTCCTTTTTCCCTGGTCCTTCTCTCTCTACTCGCCCGTTCCCGGCCGCCATGCGCCCCCACCCCGCGGCAGCGGCCGAGCCGCACCCCGCCTTGCCCCAGCGCCGCCCAGCCCGTGCGCCGGCCGCCCCGCCTCCCCGCCCCGCCTCGCCTCGTCCCGTGCCGGCGAGCCCTGCCTCCCCGCCCCGCCTCGTCCAGCGCCGGCGGGCCCCAACTCCCCGCCCCGCCTCGTCCCGCGCCGGCGGGCGTCGCCTCCTCGCGCCGCCTATTACCTCGCGCAGGAAACGGAGGACGACGCCGTGCATGTGGGTTCGATGCATTCGCTCTTTTTTGGTGGATGCATCCGGCCCGCATCTAGCGAGAATATTCCTCGTCGGGTTGAATCCATCCTCCTTCCATTTTCAACCAAACACGGGTTGGTGTGGGTCGAACCCGCACCAACCCACACCAACCCGTGATCCAAACACATGCTTAAAGCGTTGGGTTTTCTATGTATCGGATTTTGGTGAATTGCTAGAATTCCTCTCCTATTGACTTCAACCCTCTTTTTTTTTGAAGGATTCATCCCTCTTATTTGGTCTCGTGAGTCATGACAGCTGAAACAGCCGGACAAGTGTTTTCGACTTTTCATTCTGGGTGACAAACTGATTTTGTGAAGGTGATGACAGATAAGCACATCACATGAACAAAAGGGCCCGATCCGAGAAGGCATACGTATATAGCCCATTTATTTCTGACGAAACATCATGTGGCCCAACTGGCCAACTACAGCCCATTTTTGTGCTTACTTTGGTCATACAGCAGAGGAGAGAGCTGCTGGATGGCCCGTCGCTCTGTTTCTGTTACTTCGTCCGGCTTCCTTCCTGCTCGCTGCTCGCTCGCCTCCTCTTCGTTTTGCACTCCTACTGCCGGTGGCGGCTGAAAAACTTTTCAACGGCAACGGATCGCGATCCAGAGCGGCATCAGCATGTGCCGCCCGTCCACCCGTGCGGTTTCTGTCGGTCAGGTGTCTGTAAAGTAGCAGTGCGACAAGAAAATTCCCTGGCACCTGGTCACCTGGACGAGCTGTGAGACGGCAGCCTTTTAGCCTGTCACGGGACTCACAGCTCACGGAAATCGCGATCGCGCCAAATGATGATCGCAAGCATTGTCAGGCCCTTAGCAACGTGGACTGAGCAGCAGGCAGTTCAGTTCAGTCTGTTGCCCGTGTGAATTCCTGGCCCGGTCGCGTCGCGTGATTCTTTCCGTCTCCTGTTTTTACACTACTGTCAGCCAGACCAGACAGCCACCGTGCGCCGCCGCTGTAGTCTGCGCTGATTTTGCCGGGTGAGCGATCTGTGGGCCGGGAATCAGAGGATTAATTGCAAGAGGACACGCGACAACGACAACGACATCGACATGGTTGTTGGGCGAACGCATCGGGCACGCTTCATTGCTGGAGCTCAGTTGGTTGTATTGCACAGTAATGTATCTTCTTGAGAAAGAGGACTTTGTTTTGAGCAGACCATTATTTGGTTTTGGATAGCAACTTAGCGTCATCCTTTTTTCAGATGGACTTGTGTCTGAGCAGATTATTAGCATGGGCCGGGATTAGCGTTCCGGTGTTGTTGTTTGGACGCCACTATTATATTCGGGCAAGCAAGATATATTTTGCTTCCACGGCTGATGATAATTGTCTCTCTAAAATAAAGGACGGGCACGGGCTCAAGACGTAGGATTTTTTGCCGCATAGGCTCTTGGCACGTAGCCCTACATTAGCAATCAGGCGGCAAAATGCTCGGGACAGAAGAATGTCTATCTGGCGCTCGTACTGTAGATTGTCTGTAATCATAGCACCAAGCGTGCATTCATCATTGCGTACCATTTATTTTCCATAAATAGTAACCAGGGACCAGTAGGTCCG
This sequence comes from Microstegium vimineum, assembly GCA_022036555.1. Lineage (NCBI taxonomy): Eukaryota > Viridiplantae > Streptophyta > Magnoliopsida > Poales > Poaceae > Microstegium > Microstegium vimineum. Next base: position 14,755,704 of record CM039139.1, read on the forward strand.
GTTCGTCTCCTTGATCCGAATTAGATCAAGAAAAGAAAAATCTAGAACTAGATTGTTGCTATTTTATTCAACAAAAATGGATTTCGGTTTACCAGAAGCAAGTAGCCCTAGTTCCACTGATGCATCAGCAGATCAGCTTAATCTTGAACAGCTGTGCTAAGTTGTTCTTTGCGAGTACTCTCGTTTATCAGCCATTGCTGGGTTAGTTTAAACCAAAATATAGTTTGACTGGACAGATAAACTCAACTTGAAGTAGTTTATATATGCTCTTGCTCACGAAGAGCCGTACCCGTACCTACTCCCCGTATTCTATCGACAAAAACAGCCCCATAAAATATACTAATCACTCTTAACCAAAATAAGGGCATGATCTCATCTCTAAAGTTTAGAGCTTTAAAAATTTTAGAGCACTTCAGCTCAGATTTAAGATCTAATACTCTAATATAAGACAGCCTAAAATTTAGAGCTAAAATAAGTATCCCCGGAGCTAAACTTTAGAAGCGAAAAATCAACGGTTTCTAAGTACTCATTTCGTATTTTAAAAAGTCAACTAATTTTAAACATAACATGACTAAATATATAAAAAAGTATTGATGTTTGTTATGCTAAATAAGCATCATAAGCTTAATCATATTACATTTTATATAATGAACTAATTTACAAATACAAAAATTAGTTCTCAAAGAGGTAGTCACTATAAAAAAATGTAACTCTACAATATTACTAACCATGTTTCAAATTATAATTTGTCTGATGTTTTGACTCTAAGTTTGACTATTCGTCTTATTCAAAAATTTATAAAAAAAACACTTCTTTTGTTATGCCTTGCTTTACTAAAGTTTATCAAGAACGACTTAAATTTAACTATATTTGCATTACTTTACGAATGGTCAAAATTAGAGTAAAAAAATCAAACAAACAAACTATAATTTAGAACCGATGGAGTAACAAAAGTTAAATTATCTTAAGTTATCAAAAAATATTAAATATTTGTCAAATAATAATACTAATATTCTTTATATATATATAGTTAAACTTTTATATAACTTGACTAGTGCATATGAATTTCATTATTTTTAGGAGATACTTTAATCGTAGGTGTATATATAAGAGCACTCACGGGCACTTAGAAGATGTGTTTCTGCCAGGGTGCACCGGTAGTACCGGTCAAGGACCGGTAGTATCGGTAGGCTTAGCTGGGTGCTGAAGTTGTGCTGAAAAATGAACTACCGGTAGTACCGGTGGAATACCGATAGTACCGGTAAGTCATTTCCCCGCCCAGATCTGGTGTGCTGAAAAATGAACTACCGGTAGTACCGGTAGGCAAAATTCCTACGCGTCTCAAGTTGCGAGATTTTGAACTAGCGGTAGTACCGGTTCCTCACCGGTAGTACCGATGGTGACCGGTAGTACTGGTGAAAGACCGGTAGTACCGGTTGGCTAACTTTGTGCAACGGTCGGAAGGCTCCAACGGTCGGAAATCTTAGACCAGTAGTACCGGTGGGACACCACCGGTAGTACCGGTAGTGTATCTGGAGCTGCGGGAATAAATAGGCCACCCCTTCCGTGGGGCGGGTGACCACCCCCATTATTCCACTTCCACATCCGAGAAAAGGGTCCCAAGAGTGTCTCTCTCTTCCTCTATGCTCCTAGGCTCCAATCCATGGTGGATTTGTAAGGGAGAAGTGAGATTTGAGTGTGGAGAGGATCGATCTACGACTTGAGCATTCAATTTCCTCTTCTTGCCGGCTTGCTTTGCATTTGTTACTCTTGGATTCTTGAAATCCTAGCCGGCTAGGTGTTTTTCGAGATTGCCCGTGTTGATTCATTTGTGAGGGCACCCTGAATCATTTGTATTACCCCTTCAATCCTTAGTGGAAACCTCGGGCTAACCTTTGTGATTGCTTGAGGGAGGCAAGGAGGTGGAAGAGACTTCGACCTTTGTGGTCACCTCAACAACGAGGAGTAGGAACTCCTTTGTGGGGGCCGAACCTCGGTATAAATCTTGAGTCTCGCGTGCTTGATGTTGTGGAGATAGCTTCGACTATCCTTTGTTCTTGTGTTCTTCGTGTTCTTCCTCTCTCTCTCTCAAAGTTCATAGGTTGGGAAGGCCCGATCTACAAATTGGAGAGGAACCAATCCAAGCAAAGCTCAACATCATCATCCTCAACCTCAAGGAGTATGGGGAAAAGCTCGGATTCGGATTCAAAGCTCTTTACATTGAGATCCCGAAGCTACAGCGAACCACCGGTAGTACCGGCCTGCCTTCAGCGGTAGTACCGGTCCTACTGCCGGTAGTACAAATCAGTAGTTTGCACTCTCTATTCACTAGCTTATACTTATTGTTTCATACTTGTGCTAGTGTTTAATGGTTGCTTTAGTAACTAGTATAGCTTGTGTATCTTGCTAGTTACCTTCTTGCTTGTGTAGCATAGAAGTAGTTCTTGAGTGACTAATTGGCTTGTGTAGTCTTGTTAGTCACATTACTTAGCTTGTGTAGCTAAGCTTTTGAGCTCTCTAGTTATGCTTGTATAGCCTTGCTATTGAGCATTACTAGTGAGCTTAGGCTTTGTGCGGTTTGCCTTCACTAGCATGTGTAGGAGCTCCTGGTTTGCTTAGAATACTAGTTGCTTAGGTTTGTGTGACCTTGCAACCTAGACTTGTTAGGTGAGCTTCCTAGCTCGGCACCATAGTAAGCCTTCTTATCTTAATTTGCTAGGTGCTAGTGTTTTAAGTAAAGGGGTGTTGTTTTGGCTAGACCGATAGTTTTAATTCCGCATTTATTTCGGTTAGCCTTTGCGATAAGTTTTTAGATACGCCTATTCACCCCCCCCTCTAGGCAAATTAGGTCCTTTCAATTGGTATCAAAGCTTGGTTCCTCATATCATACGTTTTACGGCGTGAGGAGTTATATTGGCCAATATGGATGAAGTTCAAATCAACCAACTAGTTGAGTAACTCACCGCCAAGATCTCCGCCAAGTTGTAAGAGCAACAAAGAGAGAAAATGAACAAGATGCAAGAAGAGCTTGAAAAGTTAAAACATATGGCAAGTATGGTTGATAATATAGTAGAAGGTAAAGATGGTGGAGACAAGTCACCGGAGTGTGATACACACATTTTTGATGGCACACACTATGCACGGTGAAAACACCATATGCTTGATCATATTCGTGCTCTTGGCTCAAAGTTTTGGTGGATCATTGTTGTTGGGTTTACTAATACCTTGGATAAGAGTAATCTAACCCAAGCGCAAAAGGAGTGCCTAACACTTGATGCACAAGCCCAATGTTTTCTAATCAATGCTTTGAAAATTGAGATATTTGATAGGGTGATGACTTCGGAGAGTGCCCATGATATGTGGATGGCACTCAAGCATCTCTATGGTGATGTCTCTACTTGGGATGATGGCAAAATCAAGAAGGAGGAGGATCACATAGAGATGGAGGCACATGAGGGTGTTGAGCATAATCACAACTTGGTGGTTGTGAAAGACTGCTCTACCTCATGGTCAAGTGATGATGATGATAGATCAACTAAAAGCTCACTTGACAAGATGGATAATGATGCCTCAAGTGTTGTTATTGATGATGTCACTCTATGCACTCTTGATGGTAATGATGATGGTTCATGCTTGGGCAATGATCATGATGCTACTACAAGCCCATCTACATCACCACATTGCTTCATGTCACAAGGTGACACAAAGGTATCAAATTGCAATGTAGTTGATCATGTTGATTCATATGATGAGCTTGTAAATAGACTTGCTAGCATGACCATGTCTTTAGAAAATGAAAAAACTAAAACATTAACATTGGAAAATGAAAACTCATTTCTAAAGAATTCATGTGAAGAACATAAGCACTTACTTGATGTTCTTAAAACTTCACATGAAGAGCTAAAATTGGAACATGAGCAACTTTGTGTGTCTCATGGAGATCTAGTTAAGAAACATGGTTCTCTCATCAAAGTATTTTTCAAGAAACTTAAGAATGATGAGAGCTCATCACATGGGTCAAATGATCAACCACATATTATTGCTAACCCTTGTGATGTAGAGAAGAAGCATGTATCCACCTCTTGTGATGATTTACTTGATATGACATGCTCTTCACAAATAGATACTTGTTCTACCTCTATGTCTTGTGAGACTAACCTTTTGAAGGAGAACAATAAGCTTAATAAGCAAGTGAAGAACTTGAGCAACAAATTAGAGATATGCTACAACTCCAAAGTCACCTTTGAGCATATGTTAACAAACAAGAGAATTTATGGTGACAAGAGTGGAATTGGACTAAACAAGACCAATATCAAAGGCAAGAGATGGGGAAAGAGAAGATATGAAAGAGAAATGAAGAAACAAGATGAAGAAACAAGATGAAGAAACAAGATGAAGAAAAGCTATCTCACTTCATGTGCTACCAATGCCATGAAATGGGACATCTTGCAAATGCTTGCTCCAATAAAGAGAAGCTCAAGTTGAAGAAAGAAGAAGAGAGGCTAAATCATGTCAAGTGATTCAAGTGTCACATTTGGGGTCATCTCACCTCAATGTGCCCAACCAAGCAATTGGTGAAGAAACAAGTAGAGCCTCAAGCTATGCCACAAATCAAGCCCCAAGTGTAAAACAAGATCAACCATCAAGATGGTAACTTGGGGATGGAGAAGACTAGAAGAAGTGACAAAGTAAGATCAAGGCATCCAACTCCTATTCAATATGTCAAGATGATGATGAGCAAAGATCAAGAGAAGAATCATGTGGCTCACATCAAGTGCTACAAGTGTGAAGATATGGGACATTTTGCCTCGAAGTGTCCTACCAAGCTTGAGATGAAGATTCAAGCAAAAGAGAAGAGGCAAGACAATGAGAAGCATAACATGAGCAAGGAAGAAAAGGCTCAGGCAAAGAGAGTGTGCTACTCATGTCGGGAAAGGGGACACATGGCTAATTTATGTCCCCTAGGTATGACTTCTAAGCACATTTCAATTAATAATTATCATATGCTTAGAAAGGATGAAAATGGTACCTCTATGGTTGCTATTACAAAACATCCCGCTATTCATATTAAGGCATTGCCTAAGTATGTTGCTCCTAACTTGAGAGGACCCAAACTAATTTGGGTACCATCAACAAGTGGATGAATGTTTGTAGATACCATCGGCATTGGAGGCTTGATTCAATTGTTTCATATTGTTCATCATATATTGAATCAAGTAATGAAGCTTAGTGCTATTCTCATCCTAATGCCAAGTCAAAAGATGAAGTTCAAGTGCTACAATATACAAGTGTCATATTCAAGTTGTGGTGGTTCATTAGATTATTTTGAAAGTTTGCAAATATTCAAGTTGAAGCTTGCTAATGGATTGATCATGATCTACTAAGGTATATTTCTTGTTGATCAAGTTCATATGGGTGTGTATAAGTTCTTTGAATTGGATATACACATAGTGCATATGAGTTGTTTGAATTGGATATATATGAATGCACTAGTTGCTTGCTATAAGATGTTTGAATGGATTAAATGCTTAGTGATCAAATTTGTGTTGATTTGAATGGATATGATTATGAGACTACCTTTAGTAAGTGAATTGAATGGATATATGTCTTGTGAGAATGTTCAAACAAGTTGGATTCAAATTTGGTTCAATTTGAAGAAGTTTAGCTCATGATGCTCAAATCTGCTTTTTATTCAAATGTGAGCTAGCTGTGATCATAGCCATATTTTAGAGGTCAAATATATTTGGATTGGATTGAAATTTAGTGTGAATTCTCTACACTTATTATATTAGTTGATGTTCAAATTTCATGAGTATTGGATAAGGGATACTTCGGTTTTGGAGTGGATCTTGTCAACACATGTGCAACAGTTTTTAGCATGTACCTATGTGGGAAGATGTGAAATCTGGTAGCAATCTAGAAGTCCAATGAAGCTCAAATTTTTATGGTTACTAGATGACTTAGTGAGTCATATATCCATCAAATTTCATGGTCATTGGATATGTACTTTGGGAGATATGAATTATTCTTTGAAGAGTACAGAATCTGCCAGAAAAGTGACATTTATTGGATTGATGTAGAGTCACTAAGATTGAAAGGTCCTCAAGTTGGAATTATGTTTATAAGTGTTTGAGGCACCTATGTTTGATTTTGGTTTTAGCTAGAAGCATTACAAGAAATGAGTACAAGTTCATTTGATTGTGGAGTGTATTTGACACATATTTGACACTCAAATTGAAGATCAAGATCAAACTCAAGATAAAGATGAAATTTAAGTTCTAGTGATGATTGGAGATCAATGGATAGAAAGAAAAGGACTTAAACAAGATTAGGTTGAGCTCATAGTGGATTCATAATCATTCATCAAGTAGAGTTCAACATTTGGATTAATCAAATAAAGCTATCTTCAAGTGAGTATGAAGGATGGTTCTTGGAGAGAGGTCACTTTTCCCTAAGTATAGGGGCTTACCGCCGTTGTGTAGGTGAAACCAAGTGTGGTACTTGGAAGGCTAACATGGAAGTGGTGATCTAGGGATCATTTAGATGCTTAGTTAAAGAAATCAATAGGATTGATCAAAAGAAAGCAAGCAACACCCAAAAGAGAGATCCATGAACTTACATACAAGTGGTACATCATTCCGTATTCTCTCATGCAAGCAAAGATCAAGAAATAAGCAAGTCAACCGCAACAAGAAAGTGCACTTGATCATTGGTGGTTCTCAAATCATATGGGTGAAGATTAGTATTCTAATTGGTTATCATTGGTCTTCACTAAGCTCTTAATTGGACTTCACATTGCTAATTGAAGATAAATTCTATGTGACTATCCTCGACTCCAACATAGCAAAGGTGAAATTGTTTAACATATGCATACATACATTGTTTAGGACATGTTTAGTGCATATAGTCATATATAGTGCTCATTCATTGAAAATCAAATAAATTTGATGCTTATAGCCTACCACTATTGCTTGATTGATTATTTGTATCTAGTGGTAGTAGATAAGTTTGTTCTTGAACTAGTAAACCCAAGTACTTGATCTATTTTGGATTGCAATCAAGTGACAATTACAACCTCTATAAGATAACCACTCAATGTGTGTGAAGAAGCTTAGAGAGGGTTCAAACCATACTTGAAAGCTTAGACAAATATTTTTAGTTCAAGTCAACAATGGAAGCTCATGAAGTTGAAAATAGTTAAAGCACAAGACTACAATGAAAATGGATATCAAGATGTAACATACAAGTGGTATTAGACTTATGCTAATCTTTCAAATAGTATCAATTTTCATATTAATACTTACAAAAGATGTCTAGTTCTAGCATACATGTGATGTTTCATAAATTAGTTGGTTTAAGTAATATCCTTCATGTGGTATATCACAAGTGATATCCTACAAGTTAAAAGTGATCCTCAACTTTAAGTGATCAAATCATAGTTCTCCTACTTGCAAAGCTTGTTTGGATGACAATTGCATTGACCACAAGGGAGTTGCCCTACTCAATGATATAATGGTCAATGATCTTATATGAAGAGTCATTCTAATACATATATGTTGGTGTCCATAAAAAATGAGAAGATTCAAGTATCAATCATGTACCCTAGTGCAACCTTTGCATCAATAAGAAGCATACCTTTTATGAAAATTGATGACAAAGGGGGAGAGATTAGTGAACAAAGATATATTAGTAAATGGGTATGCACTAAGGGAGAGAAGACATGGACATGGACATGGACATAAGGGAACAAGATTGAAAGGATCAAAGTCTTGGACTAAGTGATGCACATAAGTAGGGGGAGCAAGCTCATGAACTTGATTGATTGCATTTGATATGTGCATATTCATGTGTTTGCTTGCATATTGCATAAGTCTTATCTTTATATACATGCTTGTGTGGTGTATGCTAGTTATAGGACTTGTATGATGATTTGATAAACTAGCATACATAGGTTGGTAAGCTAGATATATGTTCCTTCAATTGGTATCTAGAAACCTTGCTTCTAATGTTGATCTCACGGGGTTTCTAGTGTTTTTTTGGTATCTAGCTAACCATGGTGCTAAGGATGAACTTCAAAGTGGAACTACATGGATATCTTCAAAGGTTTATTCTATATCCCTTAGCATCACTTAGTAGTGCTAGCACTCCCAAAATGACTATTCATGCATGTGTGCAAAGCTTAATTCAAACCTTTGTGAGCACACATGTAGGGGGAGCTATCTCTACCAAGTCGGATTTTGTGACATTTATCCAAATATTGGTATAGAGCTTAAATGTTGGATAAATGGCATAATGTCCAAATAGATCTTAATTTCCATATCTTTGTAGAGTTGTCATCAATTACCAAAAAGGGGAGATTGAAAGTGCATGTTTAGTTTTGGTAATTGAGTGACAACTTAGGTGGACTAATATGTGTTTAATGTGAGACACACAGGTGATTTAGTCCTTAGATACACAAGTGAGAGCAACCAATAAAGTCATGAAGAGATGGCTTGTGCATATTTATGGTGCTCAACTTGATGATGAAGGAGCTCATTGCATATGAAACATGACATGGAGTCATGTGACAAGGTGGAGAAGGTCAAGGCATGACTTAGCTTGATGGACCGGTTGCAAGCATGAAGGGCAAGTTGGAGGCTTTAAGCGTTTGACCGTGTGGCGGGAGGCTTGAGCAAGACTTGGCACCGATGGACGAAGGCAACGGTGAAGGGCAAGTGAAGTCAAGATCGATGAACCAATATGTCACGTGATGCTATGAAGTGGATCATATCATTTGTGATAGGTTGGTGCATGAGTTGCATCAACATTGGAGAAAGAGATGAAATGGAATGCACAAGGCAAAGGTATAACTTAGAGCATTTCATTTCACCGGTCATAGTTGTTTAGAAAAGTATTTGACCGGGTTGAGTTATAGGAAAAGTCGTACTATCAAGAGGGATGCATGGTAGACTAGCTTGATGAGGATAAGAGTGCTCATGTCAAAAGTCTTTATGCGTTCGAGAGATACCTTGCACTCACGGGCACTTAGAAGATGTGTTTCTGCCAGGGTGCACCGGTAGTACCAGTCAAGGACCGGTAGTATCGGTAGGCTTAGCTGGGTGCTGAAGTTGTGCTGAAAAATGAACTACCGGTAGTACCGGTGGAATACCGATAGTACCGGTAAGTCATTTCCCCGTCCAGATCTGGTGTGCTGAAAAATGAACTACCGGTAGTACCGGTAGGCAAAATTCCTACGCGTCTCAAGTTGCGAGATTTTGAACTAGCGGTAGTACCGGTTCCTCACCGGTAGTACCGATGGTGACCGGTAGTACCGGTTGGCTAACTTTGTGCAACGGTCAAAAGGCTACAACGAACGGAAATCTTGGACCGGTAGTACCGGTGGGACACCACCGGTAGTACCGGTAGTGCATCTGGAGCTGCGGAAATAAATAGGCCGCCCCTTCCGTGGGGCGGGTGACCACCCCCATTATTCCACTCCCACATCCGAGAAAAGGGTCCCAAGAGTGTGTCTCTCTCTTCCACTATGCTCCTAGGCTCCAATCCATGGTGGATTTGTATGAGAGAAGTGAGATTTGAGTGTGGAAAGGATCGATCTACGACTTGAGTATTCAATTTTCTCTTCTTGCCGGCTTGCTTTGCATTTGTTACTCTTGGATTCTTGGAATCCTAGCCAGCTAGGTGTGCTTCGAGATTGCCCGTGTTGATTCATTTGTGAGGGCACCCCGAATCATTTGTATTACCCCTTCAATCCTTAGTGGAAACCTCGGGCTAAACTTTGTGGTTGCTTGAGGGAGGCAAGGAGGTGGAAGAGACTCCGACCTTTGTGGTCACCTCAACAACGAGGAGTAGGAACTCCTTTGTGGGGGCCGAACCTCAGTATAAATCTTGAGTCTCGCGTGCTTGATGTTGTGGAGATAGCTTCAACTATCCTTTGTTCTTGTGTTCTTCGTGTTCTTCCTCTCTCTCTCAAAGTTCATAGGTTGGGAAGGCCCGATCTACAAATTGGAGAGGAACCAATCCAAGCAAAGCTCAACATCATCATCCTCAACCTCAAGGAGTGTGGGGAAAAGCTCGGATTCGGATTCAAAGCTCTTTACATTGAGATCCCGAAGCTACAGCGAACCACCGGTAGTACCGGTCTGCCTTCACCGGTAGTCTTGTTAGTCACATTACTTAGCTTGTGTAGCTAAGCTTTTGAACTCTCTAGTTTGGCTTGTGTAGCTTTGTTATTGAGCATTACTAGTGAGCTTAGGCTTTGTGCGCTTTGCCTTCACTAGCATGTGTAGGAGCTCTCGGTTTGCTTAGAGTACTAGTTGCTTAGGTTTGTGTGACCTTGCAACCTAGACTTGTTAGGTGAGCTTCCTAGTCCGGCACCGTAGTAAGCCTTCTTATCTTAATTTGCTAGGTGCTAGTGTTTTAAGTAAAGGGGTGTTGTTTTGGCTAGACCGATTTAATTTTGCATTTATTTTGGTTAGCCTTTGCGATAAGTTTTTAGATACGCCTATTCACCCCCCCTCTAGGCCAATTAGGTCCTTTCATATGGAGACATTCCAATTGGGGTTTTGTATGCAGTCCGGTATGCCCAGAGTGTATCGGGTAACTTGTCCTTCCACATTGTTCCCATCTCATTTACTGTCTTCTGAAGAATATTCTTGATTTGTTTGTTTGAGGTCTCTGCTTGGCCACTTGTCTGAGGATGATAAGGTGTAGCGATGTTGTGGCGGATCCCATGACTTGCTAGATACTTCTCAAAACGTTTGTCGATGAAATGTGATCCTCCATCACTTATCACTAGTCTGGGGACTCCAAATCTTGGGAATATGGTCTCTTCAAACATCCTCTTTGAATTTACGTTGTCTGCGTGTTTGCAAAGTAATGCTTCCACCCACTTGGAGACATAGTCGACTGCCACCAAGATATACTCACACTTCTTTGATGGGGGAAATGGTCCCATATAGTCGATTCCCCAAACATCAAAGAGCTCTATCTGCAGATTGCTGGTGAGTGGCATGGCATCCCTTGAATTTATGTTGTCGTGTCTTTGTCATGGCCCGCATCTTCTGATAAATTCTTTAGTGTCTTCATACATTGCTGGCCAATAGAATCCACACTGCCAAATTTTGGCATGTGTGCGGAATGCTCCATAATGACCTCCATATGGTGATGAGTGGCATCTCTCAATGATCTTCATTCCTTCTTCAATAGTCACACATCTCCTGAGTAAACCGTCAGAGCATACTCGGAAGAGGTATGACTCATCTCATATGTGTGAACGACTCTCTTGATAAGCTTTCTTTTGTTCCCTCCTGGTGGTGCATATCCTGAAACCATGAAATTAACAATATCTACATACCAGGGGTCGGATCTGTTGATCCCGTAGAGCATGTCGTCCCAGAGTGAATCATCAATGGGTAGTTTCTGTGGATTCTTAAAAAATATTCTAGACAAGTGATCTGCAACAGGATTGTCTACTCCTTTTCTATCTTTTATTTCTAAGTCAAATTCTTGGAGCAGTAAGATCCATCTTATTAAGCGAGGTTTAGCATCTTTTTTAGTGAGCAGATATTTCAGAGCAGCATGATCAGAATAAACAATTACTTTGGCTCCTACTACATAAGATCTAAATTTGTCTATAGCAAAAACAACAACCAGGAGCTCTTTTTCAGTGGCTGCATAATTAAGTTGAGGTCTTGTCAAAGTTTTACTAGCATAAGCTATTGCATGATGCTTCTTATCCTTAGTTTGTCCCAAAACTGCCCCCACAGCATAGTCACTAGCATCACACATAATTTCAAAAGGTAAAGACCAATCAGGGGGTTGAATGATTGGTGCAGAGATGAGTGTTGTCTTTAACAATTCAAAAGCTTTTAAACAAGCATCATCAAATTCGAAATGAGCGTCCTTAGCTAGTAAAAGAGTTAATGGTCTAGCAATAAATGAGAAATCTTTTATAAATCTTCTATAAAAACCAGCATGACCAAGGAAGCTTCTTATAACTTGCACATTTATAGGCGGAGGTAACTGTTCAATTACTTCAATTTTAGCTTTGTCTACCTCGATGCCTCTTTTAGATATTAGATGTCCTAGCACTATTCCTTTTTTGACCATAAAATGATATTTCTCCCAATTAAGGACTAAATGTTTTTCTTCACATCTTTGCAGAACCCTATCTAAATTTTCAAGACAACTATCGAAAGCTTTTCCATAATAGAGAAATCATCCATGAAAACTTCCATAATATCTTCAATCATGTCAGAAAATATAGACATCATGCATCTTTGAAAAGAAGCTGGAGCATTACATAGCCCAAAAGACATTCTACGATAAGCATAAGTTCCATATGGACATGTAAAGGTTGTTTTGCTTTGGTCATCTGGATGGATCGGGATTTGGTGATACCCTGAATATCCATCTAAGAAACAGAAGAAAGAGTGGTTGACTAACCGCTCTAACTTCTCATCTATAAAAGGTAAAGGAAAGTGATCCTTTCTTGTAGCTTTATTCAGCTTTCTATAATCTATACACATCCGCCATCTTGTGACGGTGCGTTGAGGAATCAACTCATTCTTTTCATTTGTGACAATAGTCATGCCTCCCTTCTTAGGCACAACTTGCACAGGACTTACCCACTCACTATGCGGCACGGGATATATAATCCTTGCATGCAACAACTTTAAAACTTCTTTCTTAACTACCTCTCTCATCGCGTTATTGAGTCTTCGTTGGGGCTCTCGAGAAGGTGAAACAGAAGGATCTGTTGGAATGCGATGAGTGCAAATGATAGGACTAATTCCAGTGAGATCTTGGAGTGAGTAGCCAAAGGCTGAACGATGTCTTTCTAGAACAACCATCAAGCGTAGAGTTTGCCCCTGAGTGAGTTTATCACTTATGATTATAGGAGACTCTGGATCATTATTGAGGAAAGCATAAGTAAGACCGAGTGGTAGAGGTTTAAGCTCTACAGGAGGTCTGGGTGTTTCTACAAACTCGTCTAAGGGTTTAGGTTCAGAAGGGTCAGCTTCTTCTTCTATGAAGAAAGGAGCATCATCTTCTAAATCTGGTTTATCAAAAAGCTCTAGAGAAGTAGTTTTTACTTCCTCCATAGGATCAAGTAAAAGATATGATTCAGCTTTGCTGTTCAAAGAACGAGAGATTGTCATCAGGATTTGAAAACTATTTCCAAAAGAAATGTTTAGTTTCCCGTTTTGTCCTTCATAAAGAAGTCTTCTAAAAGGTTGTCCTATCAATAGGTCGTGGTCAAATGTATCAAATATATAAAAGTTCAAATGAATCATGGCACCATCTACCATAATTGGTAAGACATGTAAAATTCCAAGACTGGGGACTATATATCCGTCAAGATTCTTCATGAGCTTTGTTGTTGGGGTCAAGGTCACTTTGCCCAATAATTCATGCGCAAGTGATCTAGACATGATATTGATCCCCACAACAGGATTATAGAGAGCATCAAAATGATATGAATTGAAAGTACAACATATTGGAATAGAAGGTGAATCCGGACGGATCACATCAGAGGAAAGCTCTGATTCTTCTAACCATTCACTACTTATGATTGATACAAGCTCTCTTAAAATGCCTCTATTTGGCATTTGGTGTATGTGGTTGCTAGAGTGATGATCTCGGGGTTTTGAAATAGAAAGGTAGGTTGAAATGTTTCCGAAATCAGTGAAAAGATCAGGATCTATATCCAACATGAAATCAGGTGGTGGAATTTCTTCCATTTTAGGCTCAGAACTTGGGATAGCTGAAAAAGATGGTGGATCTAGCAAGGTATTGTTTTCAGCTTCGTGAGTTTCTTCATGGAGGGTATTATCCAACTCAACATCTAGGATTATATCTAAAGTTGATTTTTCTTCTATGGATGGTATATGAAAGAAAGAACCTCCAGATGTGGTATTTAGCAACTCTCTATCCTTTTTACGAAGACCTTTATAAAAGTGTTGAAGAAGAACAGGGCCTTCGATGTTAAGGTGTGGACCAGATTCTAAAAGCTCAAGAAAACGTTTCCAGGAGTAAGCCAAAGATTCGTTCTCTTCTTGTTCGAAGGTTAGAACCTTGACTCTAAGGTCGACGATTTGGGTGATGGGGTAGAAATCTAAATAGAAGTTGGAGCGCAAAACTCCCCAATCTCCTTGTTGTTGGCTTACCTTCTGATTATACCATTGTTTAGCTCTTCCTTTTAAAGAAAAAGGAAAAAGCTTCCAACGTAAGGTTTTATCGGATATGCCTTCTATGTGAAGACAATCGCATGTTTGCTCAAAATCTCGAATATGAAGGTAAGGATTTTCATCTTCCTTTCCTGAAAAGGATAGGCTTTGAATCATTGCAATCAACCGCGGACTCAACCTAAACTTGGGAGTTTAGATAGGTTGTGATGACTCCCATGGTAATAGGTCGGTCTCCGTGGGTGTAGAAAATTGATAGATAGGTGTGGAATTTAGGTTTTCCATAAGGATAGAAAAGGTAAGAAATAAAGAAATTTGAAAAAGATAAGAAAAGATAAAAGTATAGGTACAGGAAAATAGCAAGATTCAAGGTTATCTCAGCAAACCGTCTTTCTCCCCAGCAACGGCGCCAGAAATGCTTGTTGATATTTGTTAACGTAGACAGAGAAATCACTAGGAAGTAATCCGCAAGCGCACGGATACCGGTGAGCACTTCACCCGGGAGATAGTCCAGAGTATCGTTATTTGTTTTTCCGCAGGGAGAAAGGGTGCATCTGACTAACCAAATCTATGCTAATAACCCTTAGGCTACAAACAAGGTGATCGTGATATAAGCGATTAGAGAAGATCGCAACTGTAGTCTTGTTCTAGTCTATATAAGATATGATCTATTATTCTATTGGGGAGAACCGTTGTGAGAAGGGACACCTCAGAGGATGCTTAACACGCGGCCTATGAAACCCTATCGGTCCTTCTAACGGGATTGTGGGTTCCAAAGGTATCTACGGAATTGTCACTTTTCGAGCTACTACCACAGATCCGGCTAGATAGGGGATATCTATGAGTACCCTAGCCCAAACACCATGTTTACGCTAAAGATGATCACCCTACTCTCTACGCGAAGAGAATAAAGTAAACTCACAAACCAAAGAATAATAAACAGGGAACTTACTAGAATTAGAAGTCAAATTACCGAAGAAATCCTAGGAGCAAGCCTCGGGTTAGGAGTCTTGATCCCGTTGATACAAACTGGAGAGGAGACACCGACAAGCCGGGCTTCCTCCAATCCACACCTCCACTCTAACTCTCTCAATCTAGAAGAGTAAACTCTAATCTCACATGTATGCTAAGCCCTAGAGAATAGACCCGTGAGGGATCTTCTCTGGTGAATCCTCTCTAGAAAATATGCAAATGAATAATGGATTATGGATTGCCTTTGGCCAGGGGGCAGGGGTCCTCCTTATATAGCCCCCTCAAATGATCGTCAGCCGTCGGATCAAACCGACCTTAATGGAGGGTTTAGATTAAACGTCAAAGGCGGTGGAACCCTAATCCTAGGGGGGAGGGCGCCCGCACTACCCTTCTGACAGGTGGGCCCCTCCTTCCTCGGGGGTGGTTCTGGAGTCTTCTAGATTAGTATTTTTCGTACGGAGGTGTTATGTGTCTATGTAATCCTTACTTGTGGGCCTCTTTTGCTCTTTTGCAGTTGTCTCCCTGCAAAACAAATAAACACCAAAACTCGTGGAATTATGTCAGTTAAAACCCTATATCTAGGTAGTGTGTTGCAAATATATCCTTTCTTCTGCTTAGTTGACACTTAGAATTGATACTTAAGAGGTGTTAACAGGTATACAAGATGAATTCAGTTTAATATTACATGAGTCATCAAATCCTAGTAGATCCCCTCCCTTCCCACATAGCATTGCAAATGGTATCCCTCCTTGCAGACATATCATTTGAGTCTTGTGGCAGATGACTGGGAGGCATGCTCAATGGATCATCAGGTGGAGATCCAGTGAGACCATCCTCACTTGGTACTACTTCATCAATGCTAAATCCTAGGATCCAATTGTGAAGAATGGCACATGCCAACACTAGCTTTACTTGTGTTTTATACTTGTGGAAGGGCTTGTTGTCCAATATACGAAACCTGAGCTTCAGTGAACCTATAGCCCTCTCCACAGTCACTCTAAGTGAGGAGTGCCTGAGGTTGTATAACTCTCTTGCATTGCTGGGCCTATTTGTCCCAAACTCAGATAAATGATACCTCACTCCCCTGTAAGGAGGTAGGAAGCCAGTACGGCATGCATACCCAACATCTACCAAGTAGAATTTACCTACAATGGTACATCTACTGTGAGACTATGTGACATTGATTATGGCATCAAATTTTGCAATTATTTTGATTGTTCAATTACCTTGTGGTACAGTGAATCCATCTTCCCTCTCAATGGCATCTGCCATGATAGTTACATCATGTGCAGAACCCTCCCAACCAGCTAAGACATAAGTGAATTTGAGACCAAAATCCACAGCTACCATCACATTTTGGGTGGGGTCCTTTTTCCTACCCCTAAAAGCTTGTTGCTGGCTTCTAGGTACCCTGGTCAGAAAATGGGTGCCATCTATGGCACCAATGCAATCCTAACAAACCATGTGTAAGATAGGGTAAACCATATGTGAATCTAAAAATGTAGTGAACCCTTGGTAAACATTTACCTTCAAGTATGGATACCATCTATGGCTTCCATGGATCTTTGGGTGAGTGCCATTGCTAGGTGGCTTGATCATTTCATTCCTAAGCTCCCCAACAGCATACAAAACCTGATGGAAATGTTGGTGTACTGTTTGGATGGATCTCCTAAAGGACTGGTGGACAACTCTAAACCTTTGGTTGTGGCCTACAACATGCAAGAACATGGCTACTTGTTCCTCTACTGACACCCCATCCCTATCAGTTACCAAGCTCCTCTCTCTAAATGTCTTAACTAACTCAAAAAAAGGTGCTCTCTTCATCCTAATCATGGAAATGCACTCTGTGTCACTGGAATTGTAAATCATGTTCAGTGTCCTATGTCTGTGATTCTCATTTTCATCCCTAAGTGCATGTGGTACAGGGTCATTTTGGTGTGTTTCAGGTTCAGGCTATTTTCTTTTGAGCCTGGTGGATACAAAGGAAACCATAACTACAGTCAAAGTAGCTGCTTGTCTACACATCATGTCACGGCTCAAAGAGGGATCCATCTACAAGCACATATAGAAATGAAACATAAATTCAGCTCATAACACCCTGCTAGGCGTCTACATGCTTGTGAATTGAAAATAGGGGAAATGCACGGCTGCATCATGTACATGATGCCTCCAGGTGCACAATAAGGCACACATCATCGACCAAAAACAAGAAGGCATGAATATAACAGATGAAAAGCAGAAAATAGTACGAAACCCTAACAAATCATGAACAAAATGTACTACGAAACCTTAACAGATCAAGTTCACATAGTAAATAGCATACCCTAACAGATCAGAAACCAAATAAACTCGGTAAACCTAACAAATCAAGAACAATAACTTACAACAACCATAAGAGATGTCAGAACCAGTACAAACCAGGCGGAAGAAAGAGCGGCGCTGTGGCGGAGCACCAGAAACCACCAAATCCACTACTGAGAGTGACGGAAGAAGCGGGAAGAAGACCACGGCCTCCACCAAATCCACCACCGAGAGGGACGGAAGAAGCGGGAAGAAGACCACCGCCTCCACCAGATCCAGCACCCAGAGGGACGGAAGAAGAGGGAAGAAG
The DNA here is from genome assembly GCA_022036555.1 of Microstegium vimineum. NCBI lineage: Eukaryota > Viridiplantae > Streptophyta > Magnoliopsida > Poales > Poaceae > Microstegium > Microstegium vimineum. Next base: position 14,773,473 of record CM039139.1, read on the forward strand.
ACCACCGCCTCCACCAGATCCACCACTGAGAGGGACGGAAGAAGCGGGAAGAAGACCACCGCCTCCACGGAGTCCCGACGGGAGAAAGAGCGGCGACGCGTCGGAGTACAAGCAAGCAACACGGGGACGGAGGCCGCCGCGATGCACACCAGCTCTACACCGGTTTCTCACGTGGAAGATGAAGACGAAGAGCAGCGAGAGGAAGAAGGGAAGAGCACCACCAGCGCCGGCTTAAATAGAGAGAGGAGGTTTTCGCCTGCGGGAGAGCGCGCACGGAGGCTTCAGGTTCCCGCGCGAGCCACCCCGGGGCGGCCGAAATCGGCCATAAATCGTCGCCATCGCGCCGCGCGCAGCCGAGCTCGGGAGAAACGAACCCTAGCTTCGTTTCCCCGGGGCCAGGCTGAGGGGGCGGTTTTGGCCGCGCTGAGCCGGGCTCCCAGCTGGGCCAGGTGCGCAAACACGGGCCTTTGCAGCCCGGGGGGCGCAGCCGAGCTGCTGGGCCAGGTGCACAAACACGCCCTTAACGTACAAAACGGAGTGCAGCGTGCCAGAGCCGACTGGACACTTCTACTTGGCCCATGGAACGGCAAAGCCCAAGTGTCGTCATTTATACAGCCTGGTAAACCCCATGTACACGCCGCTGGCGCGGAATTGGACGCGCACGGGAGGCCCGCGGCAGGCGTAGCAATTTCATGGGCCGTGTGGGGAATGGATCTACAGAACTGGGAGTGCTAAAGAAAATGTCGTACTTGCGATGAAACATAGTGGATTGTTAAAGAAAAGGAAAAAGTCTAATTTTAGTTCAGTCTACGCCCGTTTTCCTCTTATTGAACTATATGAAATTAGAAATCTTTCCTCTTTCAGTCGTTTTACATACCTGGCCAATTTTGGACAGTGGTTTTATCTTTATCTTTTTCTATTTATTTTAGTTGAATCTTTAAAAAATCATAGTAGGTCATACAAAAATCATAAAATAGAAAATCTAATTTTGTTGCACTCCATAAGTAGATCTATACAATAAACATATAATATGATATAATTTAGTATAAAGTTTTGTAATTAATTACAGAAAAATATAGATTTAAAGCTACAACAAAAACTTTATATTATGATATACTTTAGTATAATTTTTTTTAATTAATTACAGAAAAATATAGATTTAAAGCTACAACAAAAAAATTATATTGGAACACACCATATTATATATTCACTATATAGATCTACTCATGTGGAGTCTAAAAAATTGGATTTTCTATTTTATGATTTTTTTATTTACTATGATTTTTCAAAGATTCAGTCGAAATATATAAAAAAAAGAAAAAAAAAAGACAAAACTATTGTCTAAAACCACTCAGGGAGGTAAAACGAACGGTTTTCAGAGTTGGAGGAGGAAAGATTTTTGTTTTCATAGTTCGAGGAGGAAAAACGGACGCAAACTAAATTTCAGAGATGAAAATTGTATTAAAGAAAATTTGTAGTGGAGAGTTTCTTCTTCCGCCAACCCGCCATTCTCCCTCCTACCTCCCCCGCTTTTGCTGCTGCTGCTAGTGGCGGATTCGATGGAGCGATAGTGAACCAGAAAAAGAAAGGGTTTTCCGGTTAGCGATGGACAAAATCCATTGTGTGTTCCCTCTTAGCACGTGTTTAGCACAACTCTTTGTGAAGGGCTTCTCTGGAAGAGCCGTAGCTGCTCTTAGCACCTATTTGACATGGCTCTTTGTGAGGGGCTTCTCTGCTCTTAGCACCTATTTGACATGGCCCTTTGTGAGGGGCTTCTCTGGAAGAGTTGTAGCCGTTTTGCAGAAACCATAATTCGTGACTCCTCCAAAATAGCCCTGACTCCTCTACTTTTTACACAAAATAGCTCTTTTAGAAAAACGTTTGGCAAGACTCCCCTAGAGAAGCCAGAGCCGAAGCTAAGAAGAAGCCCTGCTAAACTAGGCCTTATTTGATTTGCGCATCAATATGGTTTGAGAGATACAAGATGAGAGACACATTTAGGCGCGGTCTCGAAAAAAAAGATACGAGATGAGAGGGGGAAGGGAGCACCTGAGATGAACGGCCGGGAGACAATGTGGGAGGGTTCCATTTGTTACATCCATCTCCGTTCGGGCTTTGCAAGTTACCGGCTATAGATGGATCCACATGTAGTGGATGTCCACGGCCAGGCTTCTGCCTTGCATTATATATGGTGTTTCTTCTCTATGGCGACTCATGACTTATCGTCATCATACGCGTCTTTTTACCTTGTGTTTAACACCGTTAGCTCTTAGAAGTAACAATAATTTCATTTTAGACACTGAACATAGAAATAGTGTCAGATATGGAATTTCCAAATTTAGAGAGCAAAATAAGGCATTCTATATCATACAGGACTAAATAAGGAATGCTCTCGTGTATATATAATACTTATAGTTGTTTAATTTGTGAAACTGACGATGTTAGTGTTAAAATTTGTAAGGATCGATCAAAAGTTGTGATGAAATTCTGTTGCAACGTCACAAAATGAAATCATATCTGCATGCATGGTGCTGCTGTGCACTTCCCACCGATGTCGTCGCGACGGTGGAGTGGTGGACGGAGGCAAACAGGGAAGAACAGGTTTCCTTGCCTTCACAATCAATTCCAGTATGCTACCGCCGGTGCCATTGCCCGTGTAGACTCTGTTCCGTTCCGTGGGTATCCTGAATCCTTGGCTTCAACCAGGACCAGGATCTCGACGGGTCGAGGAGCCCAGTTCCAGTATACCACCATACCGGCAGGTGTAAAATGCTAGCGCATCTTGATAAAGCCAAAACCCACAATTCCTTGCTCAAAATCCGAACTTGTTCTGAATTTTTTTTAGAGATTCTCTACCTGAATATTCAGTATCCTGAGAACGTTTAATTAAAGTGCCACTCACTATGAGTAGCCTGTAAAGCTGTAAAATAGAACTGTGCTTTTGTATGGTTTTGTGTGGCATCCCTGTGAAGCCGCAGAATGGTACTACCGTGCACTCTGGGAATGGCCATGGCCTAGTAGTATCTGCCATCACTTGGCGTTGTGTGTACACAGTTCACGGCGACCAAGAGAAGAGGCAAAGGGATCCTGCATCCCGAGTTCTGCTGGCCGAGTCCTGACTCGTGAGCGTACCAGCGCCCAAGTACTGCCAATGATACAGCACTGATGAGTGGTGGAATACTGCCAGACTGCAAAGGCGACGAGCTCTATGCATGCATGCACCGATGCACGAGAGAAAAAAGTTCAAAGGCGGCTAGACTCGGCATCTGCGGCTGTTGAAATATTCCCTTTTTTTGAGCTCCACGCCAGGACACAGCCCAGAACACAAGAGACTCCATGCTACTGATACAGTGATACTGACTGATAGCCTCGTGTCGGCCTCTCTAAAGTCACTGAAACCGGGAAAGCATGCGACAACAAGCTACTGGAGACGAGAGAGAGAGAGAGAGAAAGAGAAGAGAAGGAAGATGCTGCAGGTGCTGCTAATGAAGCTAGACTAACTAACGGATTAGCTGAAACTAAAGCAGAGTCGCGCACTGGTATCAGCTGGGGCTCATCCACCGTCTCTTCTTCAGAGTTTCAGAGCCCATGGCTGTGATGCCGGTGGTGGTGGCGGAAGAAATGCGCCGGCGAAGGAGCCGGGGCCGGAGGGAGCGCCGCGCCGCCGGCGGTCCCGTTGAATGGCATCGTGATGTTGCCGAGGAACGGCAACGGGGCGGCGGCGCCCGGCGGGAGGGGCGGCGGCGGGCACTGGTAGCACTTGGTGAAGAGGCCGAAGGTGTCGATCTGACGGACGAAGTTGGTGATGCTTGCCCAGCCGCCGAAGCCGAAGCCGACCACCAGCACCCACGCCACCACGAACGCGTTGATCATGTACGTGCCCGTCCAACGCCCCACCAGCCGCGGCGGCGGCTCCACCGCGTTCTGCACCGCGCCACAACAGGTTAAAAGCTTAGTATTCAGAATTTCTTCTTCTTCTTTTTTCCCCTTCAGAAGAACTAGTTATTCAGAGAATGCCAACAAACTCAAACATTGTTAAAGCATCGAGAACTACTAGTATTTGTCATCATTGATTTTATCATTTGCATGGAACTCAGTGCTAGAAGCCTACTACAAACGTTAATACTGTAGTACTGTAGTAGGAGTACGTGCTCTATGCTTGTCTATTCCTTCTTTTTATCGAGGGTAGTACAGTACGAACAAATGCATGCCGTCCTTTTCGGACGCTTTGTTTAGATGCCGTGCGGTAAAAATATTTCCTGCAGATAAAGCACCTTTGTTCTGGTTCTAGGGTTCTTTCGTTTTGTCTCCAAGCTTTGCGCCAACCTTTCTCTTCTTTCTTGCTATAGTAGTACATACTAGTACTAGAGACCACACACCACGAAAAAGAGTTTGACACTGCGGCTGCTTTGTCTTGTATGTTTCAGAGTTTCAGCAATCAGTACGAACAGCCTTTCAGAAGCAGCGTTTAGCTCCCTAATAATTTCAGCTCTAATCATGACTAGTACGTACTACCAACAGTAGCAACATTTGCCTTGTAAGGAGGTGGGGTCCGGTTGAATGGCTACTCACTGTCACTGATGAGGAGTCCCGTGAATTTTTAGGCTTCTGCGCATAGTGGCATCTAATCAGGACCTATAGCTAGCATGCATGGATTGCTACTTGCCACTGTAAAGCTAAAGCTATCGAACGAGCTACGACATTGCCCAAAGAACATAGGACTAGGCGTGCGAGTCAAAAAAACAAGCTACTACAAAAGTTCCTGGTCACGTTAGAGTGTAAAACCACTGGGTAAAATGTTAATGCATGAAATGCAATGCTGTGCAGTGCATGGTAATAAAACAGTTTTTTTATATGAAAAAAGGGCATCTTTACCAGTAGCAGCAGTAATAATAAATAAAATATGCATACGGTACCTCACGGGCGGTTGCGGATCGGAAGGTGATCATGTGCGCCAGCGCGGGGATAATGTAGACGGTGAAGCTGACGAGGAGCGAGCCGACGGCGGAGTTGATGGGCCCGAAGAAGGGGAAGACGATGGCGAGGAACCAGATGGGGACGACGACGGGAGCCTGGCGGCGGCGCGCTTGCAGAGGCTGCGGCAGTCGTGGAGGCCGATGAGCTTCTCCCAGACGAAGTAGAGCGGGGTGCAGGCGAAGCCGAAGGTGATGAACTGGTGTACGAGCATGAGCACGACGGCGGCGTCGCGGAAGGGCGTGCGCGGGAGCAGCGCCAGCGCGTTGGAGTGCGTCAGCAGCTGGTCCCCGAACGCCCAGTACACGCTCGCTGCCGACGGCAGCGTCAGCGTCAGCACGTACACCGTCGCCATCAGGTAAATCGCCTTGAACTTCTGCGGCCGCCACATCGCGTGCATGATCTCCCTGAAAACATCGATCAGTCAGCTTTCAAACTCCGGAACGCCGCTCGATCAGTTTTCTACAGAGTCCGCCGTTGCTTTTCAGTTTTGCGTTATCTTTTCGTGCACGCAGAAACCTGGACGTCCGTGCCATATGTTTGTGCAAATTCCGTGCTAGCTAGCTGGTGGCGTCTGCAGAGCGGTATCCATCGTATCGGCATCTATCAGAGCCGAGCTGGCTCAGGGTTGCAAGTGCCAAAGCAGGAGCTCTGCACGGCAGAGGTAAAGCAGCAATGCACGCTCCTAGGTGGAGTGGAGCTGAGTGGCTCCTTTGACTGTACAAGCTACTAACAATGAATGAGTCAGAGACTCGTAGGAGAGGCCGTGCCCTGTGGTTTGTAAAGACGGAGACGGCAGATACATACTTGTGTCAGTGTGTGACTGTGTAGCCCGGAAAGGACATTGCACGGGTCTGTAAAGATGTGTAGTAAGATATTCTTCATGAGAAAATGTGGCTTCAAAATTTTTAACCATATTTGTGTGGCTCCAAGATTTGTGACAAACTATGAGCAGCAACCAAAGCAGCGTAGTAAATGTTCTATAAGCGACATTTTCCCGATGTCCGACCGGACGGAATGGAGAAATGCTGTGCCGCCATGCATTCTTCTCCAACAAGCGAGAGGTAAAATTTATTTATACATACTCGAGCATAAACTTGTGCATGGCGTGGCAGCACGTCTGAGACGTGTATGGCGGCGTGGCCAGACGAAGCAAAGCGTGTGGAATGGCCGGATCACTTCACACGCTAGCTACTCCACTCTCGCTGGGCTCAGTGTCATGTGGTCGGTGGTCCCCTATAGTGTGTTCAAATCCCTACGTTATTTTTCTTTGTTTCGGTAGTAGAACGAAACATCCACATGACCACATTGCGATAGCTTTGCCTTGCTTGGTTACACACAGCAGGGCCAGGGGAGGGACCAGGGCATGCATGTATCCATGCATCCATCCATAAATAAAAACAAAAGAAAAGAAAGGTGTTTGTCTCCTTACACAGTAACAGCGTGCCCTCCGAAGGTGTAGAGAATGTTTGTGGCCCCGGTGAAGTAGAGCACCATCTTGGTCGGCCCGGAGTGCTTCACGCCATCAACCTGCAAGCATGCAGCATCTCTGCCGGTCACTCACAGGCCACAGCATGCATGCTTCAACGCTACTCAATGGCATGGCATCGATCGGCATCGATGATGATGAGCATGCATGTGCTTGCTTGATGGATCATATTGTACTGTACCTACCTGGCCGTGGATGAGGGAGGCGACGGCGAGGTACCACGCCGTGTAGGTGGTCATGACGAGGCCCAGGAACGACCAGATCCGGTAGTTGTGGAACGACGGGATGAACACCGTGGTGGCGCAGCAGGCGCCGAAGATGTACGTCCACGTCCGCTTGTCCAGCTTGTCGTTGATGTAGTAGATGTTGCTGTATGTTGGCGAACAACCATGCAAGCAAGCAAGCGATGAGTGACCGAACCACGCAAGCCCAGAGCTGCGAAACAACACACACAGTATGACAGTAAGGTAGCAATGTGCATGTTAGTTACCTTGCGCAAGCGATGAGCTGGATGACAGAGCCGAAGAGCAGGAACGTGCAGTTGAAGGCCAGGCCGACGTTCCTCCAGTGCCTCCCGAGCAGCCCGTCCAGCACCTCGAACCACTGAAGTGCAGTGCAGTGCAGATGAGTGGCGTGGTTCAGAACAGATTGGAACTAGCAAATGCATGAGCGCCGTGTTGCGTTGCGTGTTTCTATTCATTCTCGATCGATCAGTCTCACGTACCTGGATGACATGGTTCCTGAAGTCCGCCTTCTTCTCCCTCTCCTTCCTGGTCCGGTACTCCACGTAGAGGATGCTGATGAGGTACGCCGTCCAGCTGCCCATCAGGCCGTAGAAGAGCTGGAACAGTATGCCGCTCAGCATCCCCAGTTGTGAGAACGAGTAGGGCAGGGTCAGGAGCACCTGAGCCACCTGAACACAACACAAGGTGCATACATGCAGCATGAGCTAGCTATCGATCGAGCTCTAGGAGTACTTACAAGCCTGGCCTCTGCTACAGCTACAGCTACAGCTCATCACGAGACGAGATGAGGAGAAGGAAACGGCGCGCGCGGCGGCAAAGGTCATCAAGTTGAGATTCACCTGGTTGGAGGCGCAGCTGAACCAGGCGTCGTAGGCGGAGCCGCCGTGCCAGAGCAGGCCGGAGAGCCGCGACTTGACGCTGTTGGAGTCCTGCTCCTGCTCCATTTCCACGTATCGCCCGACGCCCACCGTCTCCGCTCCCTTCTCGTTGGCGACGCCGCCGCCGCCTCCATTGGCCTCCGAGGCCATGCTCTCTCGCTCTAGATTCCTAGCAAGCAGGGGTGGTGTCCCGCAGCTGTTTCCTAGCCTAGCTACTTCGTTTCGATCGATTCGCTTGCGGTGGCTGGTGAGTGTGCGTGTAGAGTAGAGAAAGAACACGCTCCACGCCCAGCCGATGAGACGCTGGCCGGCCGTGTTCAAGTCGAGAAGAAATGGAGACCGGAAGGGGGTGATATATACTGTAGGACGGGTGAAGTGAAGCATAGACGACTTTGCAGCAGCACGTTCCGACAGGCGACAGGTGAGGATAAAAGAAAGTCGTCTTTTCTCCTTATCTCTGTTTCTTTCCAGGAGTTCTTTTGGATGCAAGTAGACGGGGAGCGCATAGATAAACGAAAAAAATGACAAAAATAAAGTGAGTCTTCCGGAGGCCGGAGCTTTTCTCTTTGTTTTTAACATGTGACCTATGATTAGGGCAAATCAGTACGGAACGGAACGGAAATGAGTGGTGAGTGGAACCAAAAGAAGTGCCTAACACTATGCAGAGCAATCAGTATAAGACATGTCAACATGTGTTATTAGTGGAATCTGTTGTAAACAGGACAATGAGGAAACTGTTATATTTTGCACCGTAGGTAGTAGTTGACTATCTCCAACCACGACACTCCAAATACAAGACCTATTTCAAGTTTAGCTAGCGCTCCCGGTAAAGCGTTTAATATCTATTTTTGGTATTCTTCAATAATAAGGGAAAAAAATCTTTTGTACAAATCGGTCTTCGGGGAAGAAGATATTCAGAATTAGATTTTTATTTCTTCGGACACTTAAAATGGCTCGCATGTATAGGTATTTTTGTTGAAGGGCGATACAATAGCGTTGAAGAACCATTTTGGATTTAGGTGGCTTTATGTGTCACTTGTTGGAGACAGCGAACAAACTGAACGGGTCCTAGTTAGGGGTGGTTTGGATCTATTTAGTCCCTGTCACATTGTTCATATGCTAATTAGAAGCATTTTTAATGTAGTGCCACATTATTAAATCATGGGCTAATTAGTCTGACTAGATTCGTCTCACAAGTTAGTCTCAATATGTACAATTAGTTTTACAATTATTTTATATTTAATACTCTAATTTAATGTCTAAATATTTAATGTGATAGAGACTAAAGTTTACTAGAGTGGAACCAAGCACCCCCTTGGCATGTTACATGGAGATCAATGTTTGACTATTTTTAGATCCAGAAAGAAAAACTTTGTTTTAGAGCTAGAGACTAGAGGCATTTCCACATAATCATTTTGTTTATAATTCAAAGGACAATGCTACGGTACACTCTTTACTTCTTAGGAGGTAATATTTCAAATAAATCTAAGCCCTTGATTTTTCGGAATTTTTAGTTTTTTTGAAATTATTTAATCAATTAATTAATTAATCTAGAAAAGGAAAAAATATTGTCAAATCCTAAATCATGGAAACAGCCGGGTGCGCGCCTTGGCCCTTTCTTTTTCCGTAATTCCTGCCTTACTCGATAATCATGTGAACACAAATATATTTATTGATAAATAGATTTCTAGATATTTTATTGTCACATTTTAAATTTATACACTCAAAATTATTTCAAAAATCTATAAACGATTGCACGTACACACGTACACATAAGTCGAGTGACCGAGAAACACATCACTAACTAATAAAATACATTAAACAAACAAGTCATATTATGAACATGTCACGTCACGTCACATGCATATAAGGCTCACGTACAAATTCAAATGTATTATTAAGTCACATAAAATTAAATGGCAATCAAAATATATCAAGTTCAAAATTTGTCAAGTAAAAAAGATTTATCATATCTGTCATATCTCACATGTATTAATCAAATCTAGAAAAAAAAATTCTTATATGTAAAACTTTCCTAATTTATCCTACATTACCAAATAAAAAATATAAAAAAAATATTTCACATATTACCTTCTCAGAGGTAAGATATGACTATAACCGTCCGATCAAAATAAATAAAGGGCTCACAGTTATTTGAGAGTACCGCAGCAAAGCCTTCAAATATATAACTATTTTAAACCACTTTAATTTGATCTGCAAACTAATGTTCGACAACTTCTGAGCTATTGTAGCTTAAGGTAAAGTATTTTTCATCTCAGCAAAAAAAAATCCACGAACCCATGTCCCGCTCTCGTACAAGGCCTCGTAATCTGGTGAACGGGCCGATAACTATGGTTTGGAAACGCGTAACGAGTGAGAAGATTTTTTTTTTTCACACCACTAACTAAATTCACTCCAACTGAAAATCGAACCGTGGTTACAGGAGACGCCCCCGGAAGCTTTGACCAGCCGATAGCAACCTTTGGCCACCACAGCTAAGCAAAATAAACGGACCAGCTAACCAGCTCGCATAAAGAGAATTGAAAAATTAAAATAATGGCACTGAAGAGTGTGCTCTCTCTCTCTCTCTCTTTTTTCTCTCTATGGTTGATAAGAGATAGGTATAGCTCATCAGTTTGGATGACGTTCAGAGAGTTTTCTGCGCCTTTTGTCTGTCGGATGGATTCAGCCAATTTTCTCAAACCTTTTGCCACTAGGAGGGCATTTCCACCTCGAGCCCGCCCCTTTCCGTTCCTACGCCCTCGCGCCGACGTTGCGCTGTGCCTGCACCGAGCCAGGAAAAGCGCTTTGCCCACAGGCCAGAGATCGGATAGGAGGAGCTGCCTCGGCGGCTCGGCGCCGGCGCGCCCCGCGCCCCCTCCCCTCAGCAGCCGGAGCACCACCACCAGCAGCGCCCTTCAAAAAACGCTCTACTCCACAAAACACGCGTGCCACCCCACCACCGTCGCCGCCTCCCGAGCACGCAACGCAAAACGGTTTCAGCGATCACACGGGCAAGGCAAGGGAGGCCCACGCTGCAGCGACAGCGAGAGCGAGCCACCATGGCCTTTTGCGTGGGTTCGTGACGCGCCGAGAGGCCGCGGCCGCGGCCGCCTGGCCCGGGGACATTCTGTCATTTAGCCCGGTGCCTTGTCCCCCGCTTTGGCGACTCTCTCTTTTGGTGCCTTTCTAGGCACCGGTTCTCGCGCGCGTCCCGTCCCATGACCCACCCACGCGCCCACACGCACCTCGCTCCCCGTGGCTACTCTGGCTCGCCCATTCTTTCTGCAGCTCTCCGCCTGGCTATTCTATTCCGTTCACGGTTCATCACACACAGAGGCTGCAGAAGAATACAGATCGAGTCCCCCCAGCCCATCTTTCTCGTCCTTGAGAACCGAACGCGCAATTCTTTGAGAAGAAACCATGGGGGAGGAGGACGGACGAGCATTCTCTAGATATAATCCAGTGGGGATGGGCGTGTCCGCAGTCCCCATTGGCCAAACGGACTCCCATGCGTCCCCGAAATGATGCCCGGGGAGCAAGAGCCCGTGTTAGTTGCGGTGACTTCGCCGCCGGCGGCGTTCCACCGAGGAACCGATCGAGCGCGATTTTAGATAGAGTGGCCACTCGATCTGGTCACTTCTCCGAGTACGGCGCACCTTCGTTCCCGGTACCTGTGTAGAAACCCTTCTTCACTCTACGCTGGCCGTTTCGATCTTCGTATTATATAAGCTCATGATCACGGGTTTACTAAACCAAACAGAAAAGAAAAAAAAGAGGCGAGAGTCTGCTTTGGCGTTGTAGACTCAGCGGTCGGCAAAACACAGCAAACACCTGCTAGTGACTCAGCAGTCAGGATATCTCTGCAAAGTTGGGGGAAAAGCTACAGCAGCATGCATGCATCCAAACTCCAAAGCCCTGTACAATTTCGCTTGGGTTTGAGGTGCTGTGACTTGTGAGGCATCGAATCTGCTCAACTCGATGCGCTGTTCGCAGGTCCAAACTTTGGCGAAATGAAAAAGCAAAGGCTGCTCAAAAGAGTTCATTCAATTTTCATCTACTGTCTTTTCAGTATGGGTTGGGACTTGGGGGAGGTACAGTACGTGGAGTACTGTCATTGACAGCTCGGCTGCAAATCTTTTCCAAAGTTGGGCTTCGATTTCCGGATATTCAAACTGAAGTTTGCACACGATGTGTACTACCTCCTCATGTCTACAGTACCTCCATCACCATGTCATTACTAATGGCCAGATGGACATTGGGCACGCACTGAATAGCAGTTGTCCCAGTTCTGCTACCGTCAGCTGAACGCTCGCTTACCAGCAGTTTTTGGGTATTTTGCGGAATCTTTCTTCTCTATGACCAATGAGATAATAAGGCCATGCAAAGGTCGTAGTAAGCATTACAGAAAGAAACGGTGCCGCAGTGACAGAAGCCACGGCACCAGAAAAGTTGAACAGCCAATCGTCTGCACCCGTGTAGTATGAATTATCAGCCTGATGACACGGCATCATAGCTTGGTGGGATCTGTCATTTGCTTTCTCCGAGCCGAGCTCTCTCTCGTCTAAAGAGAAAGTCAGAAGGATCGGCATCATAACAATAGCGATCTGCAGAAAGGATTGGATTGCCATATGCCATAGAACAACCACGGGGATAAGCACCTCCAAGATGTCTGGTTATTAAGCCCCAAATCTTGGAACAGAGATCAGGATCTCGCCAACTGTAAACTACGCTCAAGAGATGTAGTAGTAATCTCTCAGGTGTAGATGCCAAGCTGGCAAGCTCTGACGAACACTCAAAAGTCGAAAGCAAATGGCGCAGTTTATTCTCGCTTCAGAAAGCCACTTTCTTTTTTCGCCCTCTTTTCCAAGGAGCATCGTCTCATCGTGTGCAAAAAGATAAAAAAAAAAAACGAAAAGGAAAGCAACGAAAGTATCGTCTCTTCTACGCAGAAAAGTTGTCACGAGCTGCAATCGATTGAGACCCCATTTTTGTTCCCATGTACGAGCTGGCTCTGCGCCAACCATGAATAGATTCCTTCTCCGGTGGAGCTTATAATTCGTTATGAGTAGAGAGCACACATGGACATGGTGCCTCTATGCTGCAGCAAATATACCATGGAAATACCTGTATCTTCTGAAGACAACCACGTCCTAGGCTCCAAGCAGCCCATGAGACTAGCGGACCTGCCTGCCTGGTATCATGTCCATGATGATTCAGTGGGGTTCTCCCTGGCAATTGCCAAAGCTTGTATCATCAGAAGGCCTGCTGAAGCCACGTTGTCTGAGCTGAGGAATGTCCTGGAATCAATGGCATGATAAAGCTGCAGCGCTGCGGTATTAGCATCGTTTTTTTTTTAATCAGTGCACCTGCACATCTTTTCTGGATGCTATGGCTATGGCTCTGAATAAACCAGCCCGTTCCTTCCTTGGGATTACGTAAAGGAAATTCATGTGTCGCTAAACAATGCCTGGCGTCGCCTGCCTGCCTGTGCCTGATGAGTGAGTGTATTGGATGGCACAATAAAGCTGCAGTGCCCATTGATCACACGCAGGTAGGAGTACTCCCTCCTCCGTCCCAAGGACATATGTCGTCCGGTAAACGTGTTTGTAAGAGAAACATAGTTTTCTAGAAACAGACATCAAAGGATAGAGAGAGTATAGCTTAGCACTAAAGGCATCGTTGTGCATGTACTTTAATCAAGAGGAATTCTGCCGCGATGGGGCTGGTCGGGAGTTTTTGTCCCCTTTCGTTTCTGCCTAAACGAATTGTTCACTCAAGCTGCCCTAATTGGAAGCATGAAGCTCTGCAACAGACCGCAGACCTGCAGCCTGCAGTGCTGAATCTACATGTATGTAGCCATGATTACGGATTCTTGTGAGAATGCGAGTTGGAGTACTCTACTACTCTACCCTAATCTTTTGAGGCTGTTATTTCAATTAGCAGAGGTAGGCGTGGCATAGCGATGGGCCGATGGCGGTACCATACCTTCACTGTCTTTTCTTGGTGTACTTATTAGGCATGCTGAAGCTTTCCCATCTGTGTGATCGTGTCCGGCGAGATCGTGCTTATTGCATTGCATGCAGCCCACAGACCTAGTAGTAAGTATGGCCAAATTATACCTTCCACTTGGCTAATTCCTTTTGGGTGTTGACCGAGATTCATATACTTCTTCTCTTCCATTGATCCACCCATGATTCACGTTATTACAGCATCTTGAGCCCTCTCGTTAGACCTGTGCGCGGCATGATGCATTTGGCCCCGAGTCAGTCGGCACATCGCCGTCCGCCGCAAAGCGCCTTTTGATCGGTGCACCACCCAGAACCGAGCCACATGCTCCACCGCCTGGCCGGCCGGCCGGCCGAGCGAGCGCGCCTGCTCAAGGTAATGAATAGCCCGGAGAGCACGAGCCCCTGATGGCGCATGGCGGGCGGGCGGGCGCTCTCTTTTGCGACCCGGATCGTGGCGAATTGCCGATGGGTAGAAGGATGAGGAGACTAGAGCGATAGTAGCGGTGGCGCGCGCATTGGGCTCAATCATGGCCCCGAGCCCTCGCGCAGGGCCAGGGATCGGCGGGGCAGCAGGCAGGCCGCAGGCTTGTAGCCGGGCAAAAAGGCCGCGCGGACGGAACTGGCAAAGCGCACACAAGCTTTGGCCCGGCCCCGGTGCCCGCGCCAGCACCACGCCACCACCGGCCAGACGCAAGAACTAGAGCAGTACAACACCATGATTAGCAGCGTTCGTCATCGCGCCCTCAAAACCCATCATTCTGTCCGCCTGATCGACCCCCCACACATCTCACCCATCCTCGCTTTGCCGTCCGGCACGCGTGGACTGGAGAGGCGAATGGAACGCCCTGAAACAAACAAACAAACAACAACAACAACAACCGCAAGGAGCCTGCTAATCTGCTACTATGCCTGCAGTGATCGGTGGCCGCTCGGTTCCCGTTGTCGCCTTACCCGTGGTCGTGGCGCCGTGGCCGGCCGCGGGGGACGGAGTACTGATCGAGGCCAAACACTGTGTGGTCTTTGTTTCACAGTGTTTGGCGTGTTGCCGCCTTGCAGACCATGGATGATGTCACGTTCACGGCGGCAGCTTGCAGACAGAGATGCATGCATGCCAGCGCGTGCTTGCGTGGTCACCCGCAGCCGCTGTTACACACTTCCACATCTCTGCTCTGATTACTCCTGAACATCGCAAGGTTGATGTCTCACGTTGAGCGAGAACGTGAACTTCCACATCTCCGGGCCCAAGATTCGCACAGCACGCTGAACTCAAAGGCTCTCAGCTCGCTCATCGGCACGACGACGACGCCGAACGCGGTGAGGTCAAAGGCTCAAAGCGGGTTCGCTTTACCTTAGCCGCGTGGCCGTCGCAACTCGCAAAGTCCCGGCCCCCGGCTGAATTCGCAAAGCGCCTGTGCTAAAAAGGCGCCGAAAAGACGGGCGGCGTTTTTAGATTTGCTTTTCACCAACAGCGTGTGCGCCATGGCCTGCGACTCTCCGAGTTCGCCGTACTTGATCCACCATGGGGGCTGGCGCCCAGCACCAGCGTGATCGGAGCCGTCGGATGCACGGTCCGACGCGCGTAATCGTCCGTCCGGTAAAGCTGCCCCCGCCCGGCGCGTACGTTGAGATGGAGCATGACAGCGAGAGGTGAGGTGAGGGAAGTTGGTGATGCAATGGCTAATGATGGGTTTCAACTGGGAGGAGAGGAGGAGAGGAATCTTAGCGCAAGGAACAAAGGCCAGCATCCATTGACACCTTGGCAGGCTCTTCGCCGTCTCGTGCTTTTTAATCATGCCGTTCCATGGAATCGGAGGGCAGCAGCATCAGCAGTCCATGTGACATGCTCGCCCCCATATGCTACTATTTGGTTTTCAGTTAATCATGGCTGTCCTGGTGTCGACCTGTTCTTTTTCCGCCATGTATCTGCGCGCTCACGTTTCAACACAAGGTTCAAGCCGAAGCAAGGTGTTGGTCACAGCCCACAGTCTCGCAGTTAGCGGCTGGTGCATTCCTTCTAGTTCATCCCTCGTTTGCATGTTCTTATCAAGGAAATTAAGAGTTGAGAGCAACTCTAACAGTTTGACATTTAGATTTGACATATCTAATTTTGTCAAAAAATTAAAAAACTGGTGGTCAACAGTTTGATATTTGGGCTTGATATTTTTGCCAAAGTTGCAAATAGAAGCCCGCACTTGGCATTTTGGTGCCCGTGAAAAGGGCGGCACAAAGCGGCTTCACTAATTGGCGAACGTTCACTGCATCCGAATGTAGCGAACGATTCTCCGACAAAGCAGTTTACTATTTTAGGGGAAAAAAATAATTAGCACTCGCTTTCTTTTATGGATACTTTGCCTCCACGTCTCTTTCACCTTCAGATTTCACACAAACGTTGCAATTGTGATTTAATTTATCTTTTCGCGCCCACCCGCACGAGTGGTAGTTTCCTTTTCGCAGTCTCACATTTTCTTTTATTTTTCCGAGAAAAATACATGCATAATTTAAAAAACTAAGTTACACAACATAACTTTGAGATTTAACTTAAGAGTTCTAAGTTATATAACATTACTTTTTCTGCATAACTTAAAAAACTAAGTTATAAAAAAGTTGGACTTATAAGTTAGATGAACAAACTTATATATACAAGTCAATATATATAAGTTAATGTCAATAAGTTAGATGAACAAAATTATATATATAAGTTATCATATATAACTTATATAACAGAACTTGTTTTGCATAAGTTATATAGTACTTGGGTAAGTTATATGCCCAAATTGTTTACATAAGCATATATAACTTATATCAGTCAAACATGTTTTTTTTGTGAAAGAGATGATAAATTGATAAATTTGGAGCTTTTTCATGAAACTGCACATGAAACATAAGATTATAAAACACAACTTATATGTAAAAGTTATCAAACACAACTTATGTACGTATAAGTTATTATATATAACTTATGTACATAAATTATTTATATAATTTTACAATGATGCCAAAACATTATTAAGAAATAAAAATATATAAAAGAAGGATAGCTATAAAGAAGAAAAAGACTACTAAAAGCGCGTAAAACAAAACAGAAATGACCGAATTAACTTATAAAACACAATTTGTGTATATTAGTTATTCTAACTTGAGTACGTAAGTTATTCTATATAACTTGTCAACATTGACAAAAATAAATAAAAATAAAAATAAATAAAATAAAATACTTAGTTTATGAGAAAAATGAAAAAAAAAAAACTGGCACGAAACGAGCCACACAGGCACAGAATCGCTCGACTCCAGTGGTAGAAGAAAAAAATTGAAAAAAAGAAACGCACGCCACCGACTTGGTAACGCATGTCACGGAGTGTTGGTCCGGTCTGCATGCACGGTGTTGGCTCGTTCGTTCGCTGAGGAAGAAAGCGGTGAACGATCGTCATATTGGATTTGCGGAGGCAAAGCCTCGATCGCCCGTGGACCGCGGTCTTTTTTCCTTCCCGCGAGTGCGTCTTTCCTTCGCGGCGGTCCTTTTTCCTTCCCGCGAGTGCTTCCTTCGCGCGAGAAAACGAGTCGCGCCACCGTCGCCGTACGTCCTTCCCCGGCCTGCAGGAAGACGACGCATTCCTCGCTCGCGGACGGGCGCGATCCTCCTGCTCCGTGGCGACGTTGACGAGGTGCTCGATGATGAAGCAGCCGTCGAGCACCAGCATGTGGATGAAGTCCTCGGCGCTCATGTCCGCGTCCTCGGCGGCGTACATGGTGCGGGCCTCCCGCTCGCGCGCGGCGACGAGGCGGACGTAGCTCTGGATGACGGCGAGGTGGCTCGCCGGCTCCGGGTGGCCGCGGGAGATGAGGTTGTAGAGGTAGGCCATCTTGATCCGGTGGTGCTCCGTCGCCGCCGCGTCCTCCTGCTGCGGCGGCTCCGTCCGGGACCGGGAACGGCGGCAGCGTGCTCATGTCGCTGTACCTTGGCGGGAACCGGCTGTCGGGCGGCGTCCCGGCGAGCAGCGGCGGAGGGCGTCCAGGAACGAGCCTGATGCCGCGCGTGAACAGTTGGGCGCGAGGAGCAGCACGGCGTCACCGCGGCGGACGCCCGAACGGGAGGAGAGCGCGGCGGTCGTAACGAGCACCCCGAAGGTGAGCGCACGGCCCGTCGTGGCGTCCACGAGCGCCGGCGCGGAGAGGGACGCCGCGGCGCGGCGCAGGGTGAGGTCCGCGAGGGAGAGGCCCGGGTCGGAGGAGATGGGCGCCGCCGGGCGCGGCGAGCGGTACACGCCGTCGGAGCCGTAGCCCGCCGCTAGCGACGATGCAGCCGCCATTTGTGCGTTGACTATTCTTGCTCTTGCTGCTGCGACGTGCGGATCGCTGGCGCTGAACAGACTCGCGGCGACGAAGAAAGAAGACGCGCGCGCGACGAAGATGCCGCTAAAAAAAACAGAATAAAACCCGGGAAAAAACGTCTTGTCCACAATTTTCTTTTTTTTCTAAATCAATATAGGGAACTGTTAGAGTTTATTTTTTTTTATCTTTGACATTTGTATTTTAGAGTTGACAAATTTTATGTTTTACCAAACCGAAATTTACTAAACTTTTGAAGATACTCAGAATAAGAGCCGTCCTTTTTCTCTTGTAACTGCCTCACCTAGACACTAGTAGTATCTGTTAACTATTTGATTGACTTGAAGGAACTCTGCGTTTTTAGGCAATGGATGGAATACAACTTTGGCAGTCTTCTCAAATCTGAGAAAGTCAATCAAATCAAACAAAGCAAAAAGAAAGAGAAGAGGTTCGACGCCGACGGTGAAATATGATAATCCGAGGCCCAAAGGCCCAATATGGGTCCAAAAAGACCATGAAAAGTACAATCCAATAACCGCATAAAATAGGCATTTTGCATGATAAGACGACAATTTGTTTTGTTTAGCATTCCTCAATGTCTAATACTAACATAGAAGTACTCCCTCCGTCCCGCAATATTTTTACCCGTGTGATTCAAAAAATTCCCAAAATGTATAATCTGACGATGGCAGTCTGACGGAGGCATAGTGTGATGTTGGCAGTAGCTATGCAGAGGCATAGTCTCATGTTGGCAGTAGCTGCGAAGATATTAACCGAATAAACAAACCAAAGAAATATACTCTCTCCATCCCGCAATATTTGTACCTATGCGATTCAAAAAGTTTCCCAAAATGTTGGCCACTATAATCTGACGATGGCAGTCTGACGCAGACATAGTCTGATGTTGGCAGTAGCTGTGAAGATATTAACCGAATAAACAAACCAAAGAAATATACTATGATAAGGAAACCTAGATAAGACCGACATTTTATTTAGCATTCCACGATGTCTAAATAAATAGAAAACACTAAGAGTTTTTTTTTAAAAAAAAGACAACACTAAGATACACTTGTGTCTTTCGCCTCGCTCGCGTCTGGCTGCACACCTAAAGTTTGGCTACCACTTTCTCATGACCAAGTCCGCCTTGTGAAGAACCTCAGCGTT
Organism: Microstegium vimineum; assembly: GCA_022036555.1. NCBI lineage: Eukaryota > Viridiplantae > Streptophyta > Magnoliopsida > Poales > Poaceae > Microstegium > Microstegium vimineum. The sequence continues at coordinate 14,792,560 of CM039139.1, forward strand.
TTCAGCAGCCTGCTCCACCTCCACCCTTTCGTTGGTGGGCTGCTCATGGCGCTCCCGACCATGAGCTAGACGAACTTTTGAATAAGACGAATCATCAAATTTAGAAAAAAAAATTAAACGAATTATAATTTAGAGCAGACCCAATAGTACACTCTGAGTTGTCTCTTTTGTTTCCAAAGATATATTGTTTTTTTTTTTGCAAGCTTTTCATTTTCAGATATAGTATGTACTAGAAAACTAGGGCGCGGCGTTGCCGCGCCATTCCTGAGCTGATCAGTAGTGATCTAGAAGGGGGCAAGTGGGGATCATACAAATATTGAAGTTTTCAGTTGATACCCTCTAGTTATGACACTAGTCAATGTATTTAAGTGAACTGGCCTTGTTTTTCTTTAGCAGATGAAATGCTGCAAGTATTGTTATCTTTGCTAAAATATAGTTTATGTATGCATATAATTCTCATTTTTTTTGTTGTTGTTGTTTACAATGGCCCTACTACACTATCTCATCATTTAAGATATATTCTGTTCACCCACGCACTTACAGTAAAATGAAAGACCAAGTCATCAGGTGAAATAACATCTATTCAGGACATACTAGGTTTGATTGTTAAACATAAACAAAAACATAAGTGATAGAGGCACAAAGTCGAATAGCGTCTATTTATAAATTTCCTCTGATATATATTATGGCCTTTTGTATCCTGCAGGCAGTAGAAGTCCAGAATATCAAACATATAGTTTTACCAAAAGAAAATACGAGAATATCTAGTGTGTTTCTTTCAATTAAAATTAAACTATTAAAATACAAATTTGTAGCTTTTTCAGGTCATGGCTCCAATTTGACTATTTGATGTATAACTCTTTGAAGATTTATGCCTCTGGAGTAAAGATAAAATAGTTGCAAATTAGCTTAACATAAATAATTCAAGATGAAAGCAGAAGCAGAGGTGAACAACAGTTAACAAAATAACTTGGTTTATTGATCTTACCTAATTTTATCACATAGGTGATATAGTAATGTTACAAGTAATAATACCTACAAAGCAAGTTTCCCTTTCAAGGTGTAGGCATCAATGGTGACAAATTTTCTGCCCCTAGAACAGTGAGGTTGATCCAAGTAATAGGCTTCATTTGACATAAGTTTATTTCTAAAATTTGCTTAAATTGACAAACTGTTTATAAGTTTAGAATTTCCATGGTATGTAAGATAGACATTGCCTAAATTTACTAAATGAAGCATTAAAACGTGTTCTGTACATATATGTTTTATATTATGTATATCTTTGCATACATAGAAACCATATGGAGTTATCTGACTGAACTTCTAGACTGCTAGTACACATGCTTTTATATGTAAAGACATTAACTTTCCCAATTTATTGTAAGCATTTATATGTAGTACGAAACTTGAATACGGCTCCTAGCTCATAAAAGGTATATATTCAGCTATTAAAGACACCATTACTGAATAAGAGAATCTTTGCTATCTGCATGGTGGATCTACTCAGGTAAACCTTATAAAAAAATAATCCAAGGTATATTTAAACATCTTTGTTTTTATAAGCTTCACATCAAAGGTTATTGAGAAACCTTTCAAATATTCATCCAAGATGATGCAAGTAAACATCTTCTATATTTGATCATAAGATAAAATCACAGCTAACTGCAAAAAGTTGTAATAATAGTGAATGAACTTACATGCTAGAGAACATATTTTGGCTAATTGGAAGCACAAGCAAAGTGCAAATAGTTCACCGAAGGGAACCAGCACACGGATCTCTATCGCGTTCCAGATTGGGTGTTGAACGAGCTAGACATCTTTTTTGTCCTGCAGGCTATAGATCATTTCTCTTGTAGTACAAGACAAATAATTGTATACAACATAGACTTGATGGTTCTTAAACTGAACGTATATGCACAGACAAATGAGTACAAAACTGTTAGATTAACATAATAAATTCGAACTCCTGAATATAACAACTGCAGGGTGTAGTTTAAGTGCAAACAAGCATTAGAGTCTAAACGTAAAATAATTATTTTGGCATGTCCCTTTTTTTACATGGCTCACTAAAGCTAGAATTACTAATTTTTGTACATTAAACTATTTAATATGCCTTGGTTCCATCATCCGAAAACTGCAATACTTGAAAGAGTCATGGAAACCTGAATCGCCAGGCTTATACTCCAATTTTTGGATACTACCCCCATTGAAACCAGTGTGAACAAAGTCATATGCCCTCTAGAACTCTTAGGATGAATGGATAAATTTAGATGATCCCTCTTTTACTTGGTTCATTTATGCTAAAATTATTAATATAAATTGAAGTGGTAAATTATATGTAGGTTCTGACAGAACACTTTAGTCACATGAAAAAATTCTTGAAAATTGTAAATAAGCACCTTTAGCTAAGTTTCTACTCAAATATGCAAATCTGAAGACGTGATTCAACAAGGGTTTTATCTGCAAGAATAATATAGTGAATACCATAAGTTGTATAAAGATTATTTATACTATTAAATAAGCATATCTCTGGTAGATAAATACAATTATTTGTTAGAAATGCTTATTTGCAACCATAATATGGATTTAGCTATCATAACAAAAAATAATGTGGTTAGACACAACTTTTAAATGTCAGTATATTTTTGTAGTTTGGAATAAATTGTGATCAGGAATAAACACCATCTCAAGTACTGATTGCACCCTGTTAGCAAGCAAAAACTTATACTGAATTCCAAGCTGCCTAGATGTAACTATACAAGGTATTTATCTAGCTATATGACAATCAAATACTTGTTCTGAAATTAGGCCTACACATATCCCACAGTAATTTTAGAATTGGGGAATCACAACCAATATTCTAGTAGTATTTTGTGCTAAAAAGGAACAACGTTCGATTGGGAAGGAACCCATGAAAATCTTGGACAATGTTGGAACTCAATTTGTGTTCGTTTCATGTTGAGAAGTTCCAAATGAAGGATCAGTAGCTTTGCTTGCAATCGTGATATAATCAATCATATATAATCCAGAATTATGGTAAATATGCATAATCAGCAGCAAACTACAAAAGTGAGTTCTGAACACTTCAACTATTATATCACCATATATACAGTAGGTAAGACTGAACAAAATATCTGAGGTCTGACAGACACTGTATTATCTGCATTGCTTATATTCTGAATCATGTCATTTCTGGTTTGGCATTTCATCGACCAAGTGGGTTGCATGATCCCTAGCATGTCTATGCAGTAACGAAGTGATGTCTCTCTGGTGTGAAATCAGTACATGGGATTAACAATAAAGAGCAGGAGAGGCGCACACAGCACATCACATCAACCCAAACATGGGATAATCAAAAGGAGGAGGGCAGAAAGTGGAAGCAAAGGGTAGGTTTACGAGAAGAAAGCTTTGACAAGGGTGTGGACGCTCGAGCCCTCCACGGGAGCTCGTTGGGCACGTGCTCGTCAGTTGAACGGGTTGCAGAGAGGACGAGAGTGGGCGACCAACTGTAGAATCATGAACCCTTGTGTTTAGGCGATTAACGACAATACTAGATCACTATGACTAACGTGTCTTTTGCGGAGACAAAGTCATTTATGTTAGGTCATGAGTGATGCATTTTGAATGGGCTTAATGGATATTCATGCCCCCAAGATGGAATTTGTTTCGGTTGCAAAGGATGGTGATACAAGTTGAAGACTAGGCTAGTTCTTAGTGCCGTAAGGTTGAGAAGGGCACTAAGTATAGCTAGGGCTTTTGTTTTTCCTTTGACCGTACTATAAAGGGGGGTATGAGATTAGTAGCTTGACCTAGGAGAGTTTAGGAAAGTGGGTATATGCACACTTGTCACAACTAGTCCTATAGACCTTGCTTTCAGCCCTTGATAAACCCTAAAAATGGTAGGAGCAATATCCCTTAAGAAACCTCAGCGAAAACGGTTGAAAAAGAGGGAGAAAGAGGCTCCGGACCACTCTGCTTAGTGGGCGTCGGACCATAGGAGAGTGGTCCGACGGTCCCTGACTTAGGCAGATTCCCAGCTCAAGGAGCTCCGGACCACCTGTCTGGAAAGCACCGGACCATAGGAGAGTGGTCCGGTGGCTTGGTTCAGAGAGACAGAAGGCTCCGGACTAGTCCGACGGTTAGTCCGACGACTAGTCCGACGCCTCATGACAGGAGTTTGGGTCTATGCAGAGAGCTCCCTGGCTCCGGACCAGAGCGTCGGACCAGGGCACTGGACCAAGGAGAGTGGTCCGGTGGTGTGTAAAAGAGAGAAAGTTTTTCACTCAGAGAGCACCGAGGCTACGGACCAGAGCGTCGGACCAGTGCGTCGGACCAAGCAGAGTAGTCCGACGGTGCCTGAGTTTGAAATCAGAGTGAGCTCCGGACCAGTGTGCATGGTCCGGTGGTATGAGCTCCGGACTAGTCCGGTGGCTTCGCAGAGAGAAGAAAAAGTAAAAAACAGCTAGTTTTGGAGGTGGGGACTATTTATAGTTGCCCCCTTGGTCCTTAGAGGAACTCTTGGCCATTGTTTCAGCTGGTGACACCTTGAGAAATCCTTTGGAGAGCCAAGAGGCTAGTGAGGGAGAGATTAGAGAGAGATCATCTTGTTCTTCCCTCCTAGAGTGATTAGGAGTGACTTGTGTGCATCCATCCACCTTCCTAGCCTTGAGTGGGTCAAGTGAAGGTCTTGTGCTTGTTACTCTTGGTGTTCGACAGCACCTAGACGGTTTGGTGGTGTTCGGAGGAAGTGACCGCCGGGAGATTGTTGGCGGCTCTTCTCCAAGCTCTTGTGATCGGTTGTGGGCGATTCACCAAGCCGGAGTGGCGAAGAATCAGCCCGTAGAGAGCACTCTACCCTTGCGCGGGTAGAGGGGGAGCGATACCTTGCGAGGTGCTCCAACGAGGACTAGGGCGGTGTGTCGACACCTCGATACCTCGGGAAAAAATCGTTGCGTCGATGAGATTCTCTTTTCCCTAGCTCTTTACATTTCCGCATTACTTTCCGTCTTGTTTTTACATTTCCTACTAGAATTGCTTAGGTTGTTTTTCATTCCTATGAATTGCTACCGCTTTCTAGTTAGGACACACGGACGGTAGGCACTAGGGGGTGATTGGCATTTGATAGGTTTTTATATTTGCTTTAGAAATTTAAAACAAGCCCAATTCACCCCCCCTCTTGGGCATCTTGATCCTTTCAATTGGTATCGGAGCCAGGTTGCTCTAAATTAGGCTTCACCGCCTAGAGCAAGATGTCCCATGGGGATGGACCGCCAACCATGTTCGATGGGGATGACTTTCCTTATTGGAAAGTGCAGATGGAGGCCTACCTTGAGGCCGTGGATGTCGGCGTTCACAAAGCCGCCACCCAAGGTGGATCGGTGTTCGCCGAGGACCCATACTTCGAGAAGAACAATGCCAAGGCAAAGAATATTCTTTTTCGTGGCATTTGCAAGGATGTGTTCAACCGTGTGCGGAATTGCAAAACCGCGCATGAGATTTGGACAAACATTTGTGCTCTTCACGAGGGCACTAAGTGTGAAAGAGAGCGTTATCACCTTATTATTGCTAAGTTAAATGCTTTCACTATGCTATCTCATGAAAATGCTAATGAAATGTATTCTCGCTTGAATGTGCTTGTAGAGGAGTTGAATGGCCTTGGACTCTCTCAAATGACACCGGCCGATGTGGTACGCAAGATACTTTGTGTCCTTCCAATAGACAAGTATAGCCACATCGTCACGGTTCTTCATCAAGGCGATCTCTCCGCAACTACACCAACGCAAGTGTTGGGCAAGATCAATTCTCATGAGATGTACATGAAGATCAATGATGGAACTTCATCCTCCTCCAAGAAGAAAGAGAAGGAGGAGAAGAAGGACTTGGCTCTCAAGGCATCTTCCAAGGAGAAGTGCAAGATTCAATATGTCGTTGAGAGTACAAGTGATGATGATGATGAAGACAACATTGCTCTCATGGTGAAGAAGACTGTCAAGATGTTGAAGAGGCTAAACAAGAACGGAGTCAAGTTTGACTCAAAGAAGAAGAAATTCTTCACAAGCTCTTCAAGGAAGCCAATCTCCCAAATGAAGTGCTACAATTGCGGCACTCTTGGTCATCTAGCCCATGCGTGTCCCGAGGAGAAGAAAGACAAATTCAAGAACAACAAGTTCAAGAACTTCAAGAAGAACAAGGGCGGCAATGATGACTCAAGTGATGATAACAAGAAGCAAGACAAGCCATACAAGAAGAAGAACTTCAACTTCCACAAGAAGAAGAAGGATGGCAAGGCTTACATTGTGGGTGATTGGCTCACCGACATTGATGATTCAAGTGACTCCTCCGATGATGAGAGTGAAGAAGAGAAGGTGGCCGCTTTGGTGTTTGGTTCTTCGATTCTACCGCCACCTCCTCCTTCATCGTCGGGCTCATCCTCTACACACCTATGCCTTATGGCTAAAGGTGACAAGAAGGTACAAAAAGAGGGTGATGGTGATGACCTCTCTAGTGATGATAGTGATGATGAAGAAGCACCTTCCTATGATGAACTAATTAAAATTTGCAACAAGTATGCTAGCATCATAAGGAAGTACAAGAGTAAAAATGACAAACTTCTTGAAATCAAGGAAAACTTGCATGATAGGCTTGATAACTTGTCTAGTGCTAATGATGATTTGAAGCTTGAGATTAACTCTCTCACATCTAGCACTAGGGAGCTCAAAGCCTCTCTTAAGCAAGCCAATGAGAAACATGATAAGCTTGAGAGGTCATCCCAAGAGCTCCTCACAAGGTTTAACTTGCTAAAAATGACTACAACCAAGTGAAAAGTGATCATGGCACTCTAGTGGTAGCAAATGAATTACTTACTCAAGATCTTACACATGTTGCTACTAACCCGTGTGCTAAGTGTGCAAGTGCTACCTCTTGTGATATCGAGCTTGATGATGTGGCTCTTGAGCAAAGTGCAAAGTGCAAGGGCAAGAGAGTTGTAGAAGCCGACAAGTATGATGATTATGTGAAGATGAGTGAAGAGAACTCAAAGCTCAAGGAAGAGCTAATCAACCTCAAGCCTAACAAGCCCTTCACCATCAAGCCGGCTCAAGAAGAAGACAAAGATGCTATCACTTTGATCAACTCTCTTCGAGAAGAAATTGCTAAGCTCAAGAATGACAAGACCAAGCTTACAAGTGGCCTTGAAAAGTTCATCAAGGGCCATAATCTCCAAAGTGAGCTTCTAATGAGTACCGTCATGAAGAATGACAAGACCGGTATTGGGTACAAGGAGAACCAAGTGATGAAGGCCAAGGTCAAGATTGAAGCCAAGAACTACTACAAGAACAAGTACAATGGCTACAATCAAGAGAAGCCAAAGCCCAAGCCTAAGAGGTGCTTTGGATGCGGACAAATTGGTCATCTATCATTTCAATGCAAGACTCCACTTCCCAAGACCTTGCCCAAGCACACTAGGCCGTTTGCTCATGATGCTCACTATGTCATCAACAAAGATTCCAAGGGTAGACCATTTGTGGTGTTTCTTGGACCACCAATGAAGAACAAGCCTAGGGTTCTTTGGGTTGCTAAGGAGTTGGTTAACAAGGCAATGGGGCCCCGCACTAAGGGGGTTCCCAAACAACAAGCTTAACTCCAAGTTGCTGGTGTGTAGGTGAACTACAAGACCGGTGGGAGCCATTGGGTAATTGATAGTGGTTGCACTCAACACATGACCGGCGACCCCCGGATGTTCATCACACTTGATGAGGATTGTGCAAATCAAGACAAGATTACTTTTGGGGATAATTCAAAGGGCAAAGTTCAAGGCTTAGGCAAAGTGGCTATCTCCCAAGATCAATCAATCTCAAATGTCTTGCTAGTACAATCATTGAGCTTCAACTTGCTATCGGTTGGTCAACTTTGTGATCTCGGGTTTCATTGTCTCTTCACACCAAATGAGGTGATTGTGACCAAGATTGAAGATTCATCAATGATATTCAAAGGGTTCCGGCACAACAACCTCTACTTAGTGGACTTCACTTCCAATGAAGCAAACTTGCAAGCGTGTCTATTCTCCAAGAATTCTTTGGGTTGGCTATGGCATAGAAGATTAGCTCATGTGGGCATGTCAACCTTGAAGAAACTTGTCAAGAAGGAAATGGTTAGAGGAATCAAGGATGTGGTGTTTGAGAAGGACAAACTTTGTAGTGCATGTCAAGCCGGCAAGCAAGTGGCAAACACTCATCCAACCAAAGCTTTCATGTCAACCTCAAGAGTCCTAGAGTTGCTACACATGGACCTATTTGGCCCTACCACCTATGCTAGTCTTGGAGGAAATCTCTATTGCTTAGTGGTAGTGGATGACTACTCTCGGTACACTTGGGTGTTCTTTCTTCAAGACAAGGGAGAGACACAAGGCATCTTCAAGAAGTTTGCTACAAGAGCTCAAAATGAATTTGATGTGAAGATCAAGAAGATTAGAAGTGACAATGGCACTGAATTTGTGAACACAAAGATTGAAGATTATTGTGATGAACTTGGGATCAAGCATGAGGTGTCCGCCACATATACTCCTCAACAAAATGGTGTCGTAGAGAGGAAGAACTGGACGCTCATAACTCTAGCAAGGTCTATGCTTGATGAATACAACACTCCGGAGAAGTTTTGGGCGGAGGCAATCAACACCGCTTGCTATGTGGCAAACCGTCTCTTCGTCTAAAGGCTATTAAAGAAGACCCCCTATGAGCTTGTCAATGGGAAGAAGCCGGATATTTCATTCTTCCGGGTGTTTGGTTGCAAGGTGTACATCTACAAGAAGCGTCAACACTTGGGTAAATTCCAACGGCGATGTGACATTAGTTTCCTTGTTGGTTATTCACTTAAATCCAAGGCATACTATGTATTTAACAAAGCCACTGGCTTAGTTGAAGAAACATATGACTTGGAATTTGATGAAACTAATGGCTCCCAAGGAGCGCTTGAGGATATTGATGTAGGTGATGAACCCTTGAGGGAGGCAATGAAGAATATGCCAATTGGTGCTATCAACCCGCAAGAGGTGGAAGAAGTTGAAGATGAAGCAAATCAAGACCCCACATGCCTCAAGTTGATGAAGGAGATCAAGTGAGGGAAGCTCAAGAAGACACTCACATTCCTCAAGATCAAGCCGAGGCCGAAGCAAGCAATGTTGAAGCACCGCATCCTCCTCCTCAAGAGACAAATAGAAAATCAACATCCATCCTTCAAGCTCACCCCCATGATCAAATCATAGGAAGTCCATCAAAGGGAGTAATGACTCGCTCTAGACTTGCATCTTATGTTGAACATCACTCGTTTGTTTCCTTTGTTGAGCCTACTAGTGTAGAAGAAGCACTTGCGGATCCGGATTGGGTGAATGCCATGCATGAAGAACTCAACAACTTCACCCGGAACCAAGTATGGACACTTGAAGAGAAGCCAAAGGATGCAAGAATCATTGGCACCAAATGGGTGTTTAGGAATAAGCAAGATGATCAAGGCGTGGTTGTGAGGAACAAAGCAAGATTGGTGGCAAAGGGGTTCTCTCAAGTAGAAGGACTCGATTTTGGAGAGACCTTTGCTCCGGTTGCAAGACTTGAAGCCATCCGTATCCTTTTGGCGTATGCTTCACATCACAAAATGAAACTCTTTCAAATGGATGTGAAGAGCACCTTCTTAAATGGTTTCATTAATGAACTTGTCTATGTCTCACAACCTCCCGGGTTTGAAGACCCAAACTTGCCTAATCATGTGTATAGGTTGTCCAAGGCACTCTACGGATTGAAGCAAGCTCCAAGAGCTTGGTATGAGAGGCTAAGGGACTTCCTAATCAAGAAGGATTTCAAGATCGGGATCGTCGACACTACACTATTCACCAAGAAGCTTAATGGAGAGATCTTTGTTTGCCAAGTATATATCGATGATATTATATTTGGGTCAACAAACCAAGACCATTGCAAGGAGTTTGGTGACTTGATGTCCAAGGAGTTCGAGATGTCAATGATTGGCGAGCTAACCTTCTTCCTCGGCTTTCAAGTGAAGCAAATGAGAGAAGGGACCTTCATCTCTCAAGAAAAGTACACTTATGATCTACTTAAGAAGTTCAAGATGGAGGATTGCAAGCCAATCAAGACCCCAATGCCAACTAATGGGCATCTCGATTTCGATGAGGGAGGTAAACCGATTGACCAAACTCTTTACCGCTCTATGATCGGTAGTTTACTTTACCTCACCGCATCTAGGCCGGATATCATGTTTAGTGTGTGTATGTGTGCTAGGTTTCAAGCAAACCCTAAGGAGTCGCATCTTTGTGCGGTTAAAAGAATTCTTAGGTACTTAAGGCACACCCCTAGCATGGGTCTTTGGTATCCCAAAGGAGCTCCCTTCCAACTAGTTGGCTATTCTGATTCGGATTATGCCGGGTGCAAGGTTGATAGGAAGAGTACCTCCGGCGGGTGCCACATGCTAGGAAGATCACTTGTTTCTTGGTCCTCAAAGAAGCAAAACAATGTGGCATTGTCAACCGCTGAGGCGGAATACATTGCCATGGGAGCAAGTTGTGCACAAATCTTATACATGACCCAAACACTCTTTGATTACAGAGTGTTTTTAAAAGAAGTTCCACTTTTGTGTGATAATGAAAGCGCCGTAAAGCCTGCTAACAACCCGGTTCAACACTCTCGCACCAAGCACATTGATATTTGCCATCACTTTCTTAGAGATCATGTGGCTAGGAAAGACATCACACTAGTTGGAGTTAAGAGCGAAGATCAATTGGCGGATATCTTCACTAAACCACTCGATGAAACAACCTTTTGTAGGTTGAGAAGCGAGTTGAATGTGCTTGATCACTCTAACTTCACTAAAAGATGAGCTTGTGTGAATCATGCATTCATATGTAATATAACATGTTTAATTTGGTAATGCACATAGGCTTGGCTAACGCGGTTAAGATAACCGCCCTCAAAGCGTGTGACAAAGCTTAACCGCGGTTTAAACTTGCAAGCAACCTAGTTTCAAATTCCGTTTTGCATTGCATATGCATAAGTGTTGCTTCTTCGTTCCTTTTCGGTTAAGTTTATTGGTCATCATTAGGTTCAACACTTAGGAGGAGCAATTCAATGCTCTAGCTTCAGCTAATACCCCTATTGTGCCCCTAAAGTGACCCTTGGAGCTTTATTGAACTATTTTCTTACGAAAACTAATCCTAGCCTATGGCAAACTAGTTCTAAAATTGAGGGTTTGAGAGATGGTTCTTATGTTAAGTCCAACAAGTGTTCCTCTTTGCTCTCTTGTGTTGGTACTTGGCTAAGAGAAAAGATTGGAGAGAAAAATAGGAAAATTCAGAGCAATATTAAGCACCGGACCACCCTCCGGACCACTCTGCTTTGGTCCGACGCAGTGGTCCGACGCCCTGTCCCTCACTGCATAAATCTTTTCTAGCCAAAGAAACCGTCGGACCAGTGTTCGATGCTCCACCGGACCAATGACAAGTTGTCCGGTGCCTCTGTCAATCCCATCCTTGCACCGTTGGACCAGTCCGGTGCTCCATCGGACCAGTCCGGAGAGTCGTCCGACGCACTAGTCCGGTGGTCGGCTGCTCACTGTATTTCCTTCTCTGGTACCGTTGGACCACCCGTCGGACCAGCCACCGGACCAAGCGGAGTGGTCCGACGCTTCGAAAATTTGCGGATAACCCCCCGCGAGCGACTCTGTTTCTTCACTGTGTTCCTTCCGCCGTCCGTACAAACCGTCGTGCCTGCTCCGCCGCAGCTCATCCCAGCTCCTCCGCCGCGCTAACTCCGCCGCCAGTGAGCTCCTCCCTGCGTGGGGCCGCCTCTCCACCTCGCCGTAGCCACTGCTCCCCCAGTGAAACACCGCCTAGCGCTGCCCTGCACCACCATTTCATCGCCGCCGTCCTCCACCTCGCCGCCGGCGAACTGCTCTGCTCCACCACATCCCAGCTCTCCACCGAGCTCGTGCCAGCCCTAGGGTTTCCCCTTTACTCCATTGCCCTGCAAAATCAAAAAGGGCTAGGGTTTGCCCTAACCCTAGGGTTCGGGGTGTTGTTTCGACGCGTTCGTCCTCGACCGAACTCCTTCGTCATCATCATCTTCGACGTCCTCGTTCGTGACCGTGTTCGCCTTCGTCGTCGACGTCTTCGCCTCTTCGTCTCGCTAGGGTATGGTTTCAATCGTCGATATCGCGTTTTGTCGAGTCGTTAATTGAGTTATGCCCTAGTTTTATTCCTTGAATATCTCTTAAGCAATTCAATCCAATTCACCAAATCTTATTGCCAATTGTAATTCGCAGCTGGTAAATCCCGTTCGGAGAGTGCTTTGGTACTTGAGATTGCTCTGAATAGCTACGCTTTCTTACCTCAGGTATCAAGTCAGATTTCATTCTATCACTTATCTAGATGCTTGCTTCTATACGGGCTCTTATCTCTAGATTTTATATATGCTTATATATACCCTGTCTATTCTATCCAGCAACAGTCAGTGGCAGTTAAACTCGGGGCAAAGCTCGCGAGTACGGATTGAGGCAAAGCCTCAGAGGTTCAGTCCAGTGGCTTGGAGGCCCCTCTGTCAGTTGTGCTCTGTTTGTTGACAGTTGATACTTCTAGAGGGGAGTGGTTCCTACTTTGATCAGTGGTTCTAACAGTTGGCAGTGGATCTTGTGATTGTCAGTGAGCAGTGGTTCTTTGCTTGATTCAGTATGACTCGCAGTACTCGTGCTCGCGCAGCTGGGTCAGGTGATGATGCTCCTCCACCTCCACGTCCTTCCAGTGATGAGGGCAAGAAGCCCGTTGTTGAGAAAGCAAAGAAGAAGAAGCGAAAGCTCACAGAGGCTGAGAAAGCTGAGGCAGTGGCCGATGCAGCGGACCGCGCAAAGCGAGGCGGTCGCCGAGGTACCGTGAGACTCGGCACCCCTCCGCGGGATCTTCCCTCTTCTCCTCCGGCTGGGTCACACACTGAGGATACTCCACAGGAACCAGAGCTTGTCACTGAAGCTCTTGGGACTCCATTGGCACCTAGTTCCTGGGGGCGTTCCACACGTTCCCAGTCCGCTCAGTCACCCCAGTCAGCAGCACCGACAACAGCTTCAGCTTCAGTTCACCTCGATCTAAGGAATCTCATAGCAAAGCAGGTGAAGAAGCTACGGTTTGTTGCTTTGGAGAAGTGGTGCCCGGATCAGAGAGACCCCAGAGCCTCACCAGGATGGCATACACCTCTCATGGAGGACTTCTATAGAGCAACTCAGCTGACCAGCATTCAGATACAACCACACAGGGTTTGCTCCTTAGAGAGCATCGTTGAGCTAGCTGGTGAGGAGATCCGCCCGTTCCTGACTTACCTACCGGGACTCGCCGACTTATTCGGGCGTTCCGGTAACTACATAAAGAGATGGGTCAGAGAGTTCTATGCTTCAGTATGGGTGGATCCGGAGCACAAGTTTGTGCAGTACACGTTCAGAGGCGAGCGATACCGGTTATACTTGACCAGATTCGGAGAGATCTTTCGCCTCCGTCAGTAGGGTGGTGAGCTTGACTTACACTATGAGTGCTATCGAGGAGCCTCAGTGCCTCGCAGAGCTCGAGGTGGTCGTACACTGTCAGTGCAGGAGGTGGCTCCCCTCTTCAAGCCACCCTTCTCAGAGGGCTCCAGGCGTAGCCCAGCAGAGCTCAGACCCACCGTTCATAGGTTGAACGAGGTCCTCCGTCGTACTCTGCTTCCTCGCACGGGTTACAAGGAAGGCCTGACCAACATGCAACAGCTTCTCCTTCAGGCCCTGGTATCTCAGACACCGTTCGATGTTGCAGATTTTCTTGTGTCAGAGATTGAGGACGTGATAACAGATGGCATGAGGGCCCGTCGTCAGTTTCCCTATGCTCATTGGATTTCTTCGATCATTGCTATTGAGCTTGAGGGAGCGAACCCTGGACTTCGCGCTCTATTGGATCAGTTGCCGACTTCTTTTCCAGCTTATAGAGTCCTGGGGTCGTTTGATAGCCGGTTTGGAAACCGGGTCCTCCGACTTGTCAGAGAGAGGACAGCACCAGCTGACAGAGCGAGGTTGATGCTCAGGATGAGGCGATTCGCGGTGTTGAGCAGCAGGAGCTCCATGGACTAGATACTGGAGCTGATGTGACTCCTGAGGATACTTTAGACAGCTCAAACGCCGATTTCCAGCCAGTTCCACAGATGCCCCCACGGGCTCACGACACTGAGGCTGGCGGCTCTGCCTCTTGCCACCGAGACGATGATGCTCAAGCTCCTTGACAGAATGAATGAGAGCAGAGTTCTCTCGTCACTGCAGTTACACAGGTCCAGCAGCGACAGGACGAGATGCAGTGACAGTCAGAGGAGCGTCACTTTGAGATGCAGCGACAGATGCTCGCTATGCAGCTAGAGTCCCAACGCCTTCAGTTACAGTCACAGCAGCTGCAGCAGCAGAACATGGCCTTTATGGCCCATATGATGAAGTGGACTGGCGCTCCTCCTCTAGAGTTTCCTGCAGCTCCACAGATACAGATGATGAGCACGTCTCAGCCCTCACAGTCAGTTGGGCAGCTAGGAGGGCCACAGTTCTCAGTTGGACCCTCAGTTAGCCCCTCAGTGACCCCTGCGAGCTCCGCCGGTCAGTCAGTCACTCCCACCCCAGCCATACAGTCCAGTGGACTTCAGGGTGCTGGGTTGACCACCCCGTTTCAGTCACCGGCGACTCAGATGACGCAGTGGTTGGAAACCTTTGGCCCTACTCAGCAGTTCACCCCTCTCACTACTGGTTTCACTCCACTTACCGCTACGATGGGTGCTACTGCTAGAGATCTGTCAGCGTCCTTCAGTGACATTACCGGTCAGCCGTCCCCCACTGGTCCTCAGATAGCAACAGAGGTTGAGGCCGAGCTAGTTGCACCGACAGCCGATCAGCACCGTTCCTCAGTAGCTTCCTCAGAGGCTACACATGACAGTCGGGCTCCAGCCGTGTCTACTCCACCTATAGCTGCAGTTGCTACCGATGCTACAGTTGTCACCTCTACTCCAGTACAGCCTGTGCAGTCTCCGGTTCTTCAGACTCCAGTCGAGTCAGTGCCTGACGCACAACCGGACACCGCCGCTCCTAAGGCTCCCACAGAGACACTGGCACCGGTGCTTGATCCTACGTCTACTCCTTCAGCTACTACTCCAGAGTCGTCGACCGCAGCAGGCCTGTCAGCTACCGACCCCCAGACTGCTTCACTACCAGAGACAGATACTCAGGGGAGGATTCAGATGATGAGACATATCTGGCAGCTTTCAGGGTGCTCGACCGATCCACGGCTGCTTCCACTCCGCCTCCAGATGCCTAGTTTTGGTGCTTCGACGCCAAAGGGGGAGAGGGAGAGTCGAGTAGATTGGCTAGCTTTAGGGGAAGCTAGTAGGTCTCGTTCTTTTGTTGTGTATAAACTCTATTGCATCATGCATCACGTTTACCGTCTTTATGCATTGTATGATATGTGTGATGTTTGAGACTTAATGGTTGTGTGACATGTGTGGACTTTCATCTATATATATCATGTCACTTGGTTTTGCTATATTGCTTCCGCGCTAATCTCTGATCTTTTGGCTATAGCATCTCCTTTTTGAAATCAAGTACCTTGCTCAATTTTATTTATTGTGCTTGTCATGGCTTAAATGGTTAGGCATGTATTTGTCTTTCTTATCACTAACCCATGCCTATCTCATGTCAAGTCATGTTTTCTCTTATCAAAATTCACTCTTTATTCTCTACTCAAGCTTGTATTGTCGTCAATCACCTAAAAGGGGGAGATTGTAGAATCATGAACCCTTGTGTTTAGGCGATTAACGACAATACTAGATCACTATGACTAACGTGTGTTTTGCAGAGACAAAGTCATTTATGTTAGGTCATGAGTGATGCATTTTGAATGGGCTTAATGGATATTCATGCCCCAAGATGGAATTTGTTTCGGTTGCAAAGGATGGTGATACAAGTTGAAGACTAGGCTAGTTCTTAGTGTCGTAAGGTTGAGAAGGGCACTAAGTATAGCTAGGGCTTTTGTTTTTCCTTTGACCGTACTATAAAGGGGGGGTATGAGATTAGTAGCTTGACCTAGGAGAGTTTAGGAAAGTGGGTATATGCACACTTGTCACAACTAGTCCTAGAGACCTTGCTTTCAGCCCTTGATAAACCCTAAAAATGGTAGGAGCAATATCCCTTAAGGAACCTCAGCGAAAACGGTTGAAAAAGAGGGAGAAAGAGGCTCCGGACCACTCTGCTTAGTGGGCGTCGGACCATAGGAGAGTGGTCCGACGGTCCCTGACTTAGGCAGATTCCCAGCTCAAGGAGCTCCGGACCACCTGTCTGGAAAGCACCGGACCATAGGAGAGTGGTCCGGTGGCTTGGTTCAGAGAGACAGAAGGCTCCGGACTAGTCCGACGGTTAGTCCGACGACTAGTCCGACGCCTCATGACAGGAGTTTGGGTCTATGCAGAGAGCTCCCTGGCTCCGGACCAGAGCGTCGGACCAGGGCACTGGACCAAGGAGAGTGGTCCGGTGGTGTGTAAAAGAGAGAAAGTTTTTCACTCAGAGAGCACCGAGGCTACGGACCAGAGCGTCGGACCAGTGCGTCGGACCAAGCAGAGTAGTCCGACGGTGCCTGAGTTTGAAATCAGAGTGAGCTCCGGACCAGTGTGCATGGTCCGGTGGTATGAGCTCCGGACTAGTCCGGTGGCTTCGCAGAGAGAAGAAAAAGTAAAATACGGCTAGTTTTGGAGGTGGGGACTATTTATAGTTGCCCCCTTGGTCCTTAGAGGAACTCTTGGCCACTGTTTCAGCTGGTGACACCTTGAGAAATCCTTTGGAGAGCCAAGAGGCTAGTGAGGGAGAGATTAGAGAGAGATCATCTTGTTCTTCCCTCCTAGAGTGATTAGGAGTGACTTGTGTGCATCCATCCACCTTCCTAGCCTTGAGTGGGTCAAGTGAAGGTCTTATGCTTGTTACTCTTGGTGTTCGACAGCACCTAGACGGGAGCGATACCTTGCAAGGTGCTCCAACGAGGACTAGGGGAGATTGTTCGGAGGAAGTGACCGCCGGGAGATTGTTGGCGGCTCTTCTCAAAGCTCTTGTGATCGGTTGTGGGCGATTCACCAAGCCGGAGTGGCGAAGAATCAGCCCGTAGAGAGCACTCTACCCTTGCGCGGGTAGAGGGGGAGCGATACCTTGCAAGGTGCTCCAACGAGGACTAGGGGGGTGTGTCGACACCTCGATACCTCGGGAAAAAATCGCTGCGTCAATGAGATTCTCTTTTCCCTAGCTCTTTACATTTCCGCATTACTTTCCGTCTTGTTTTTACATTTCCTACTAGAATTGCTTAGGTTGTTTTTCATTCCTATGAATTGCTACCGCTTTCTAGTTAGGACACACGGACGGTAGGCACTAGGGGTGATTGGCATTTGATAGGTTTTTATATTTGCTTTAGAAATTTAAAACAAGCCCAATTCACCCCCCCCCCTCTTGGGCATCTTGATCCTTTCACCAACCGTCATGATTCATAGTTTACGCGCTGGTGCAGGTGAAGCTACCGCATGCCAAGGGCACACCAAGCTTGCGTCGTCGGAGTGGCATGCACCCGGTGGCCGGCCACATCCTGCGTCTGGGAGTCGGCCACGCCTGCGCTGGGGCTGGGGAGCAACCGCGCCGGGGCCAACGGCCAAGGACACCGCGCTGCCGTGCCGAGGGACGGGTCTGCCCCGCCATGGCTGCATCGCCGCCTTGCGAGGGCCTCTGCGCCGCCGTCGTGAGAGAGAGGGGGATTGAGGTTCCGAGAGGGAGAGAGGAGGGTACGGAGAGAGAATGGATGTGTGGATGGCTCGATCGAGATCAGTACGTGAATCGAACGGTCGAGAAATTTCGGATGACGTGGACAAATCTGGTGCCAGAGCTTGAACTCTGGTTTCGAAAGGTAAAAGATTATTGTACTCTCTCCATCCCAAACTATAAGACATTCCAAGAATCTTGGAGAGTCAAAGCATCTCAAGTTTGACCAATAATTATAGAGAAAACTATAAAGATTTATGATATCAAATAGAAATACTATGAAAATATAATTGATAACGAATCTAATGATACTTAGTTAACATCTTAAGTATTATTATATTATCATATAAGTTTGGTCAAACTTAAGATATTTTGACTCTTAGGATATCTTATAATTTGGGATGAAGGGAGTAATAAGGAATGCTTATGGCCTTGTTTAGATCCAAAAATATTTGGAATTTTGAAACTGTAGCACTATCGTTTGTATGTGGTAATTATTGTCCAATCATGGAGTAACTAAACTCAAAAGATTCATCTCGCAAATTACAGATGAACTGTGTAATTAGTTATATTTTTTATCTATATTTAATACTACATGCATTCGTTCAAAGATTCGATGTGACAGAGATGTGACAGAAAATTTGGAATTTTGAAGTGATCTAAACAAGGCCTATGTACAAAACTCATTTAGAGAGTGGAGTATAATTTTTTTTCTAAGAAAAAGGTCAAAGTTGCCTTTCCAGTTTTCCTATATCAGTCGGAGGGAAGCAGATTTTATAAATACAAAAAAAAAAGTATGGACCTGTAATGGGCTTCGTTTTACTCATGAGACGTACGACCATTCTTGGGCCTATTAAAGTAGA
Source organism: Microstegium vimineum (assembly GCA_022036555.1). NCBI lineage: Eukaryota > Viridiplantae > Streptophyta > Magnoliopsida > Poales > Poaceae > Microstegium > Microstegium vimineum. The sequence goes on from CM039139.1 coordinate 14,811,252, forward strand.
TGGGTTTGCTTTGATTGCCAGGTTGAGTGTGATGGGTTATTATGGGGCTGTGTGTCATAATATATCTGGGCTTTAAGATGTGGGCGATGGAACATGCGACAATGCGTCGGCCCGTGTGGCTCATTGCGATGCTTGAACATGTCACTGCTTGATTGCTCTCGCTCGCTCAAAGGACGGTCACAGACACACGGATTGATTTTGTAGGTGATCGATGACCCCTTCGCGCCCATCACCACAAATCAGTAGGACGTCGCGCTCAAAGCATCATCATGTGTACCCTGGAAATTCAGCTCCATTTGCCATCGTGTCGATGAGTGCCTATATCAATACGTCATGGCAACTAACAACGGTAGATCCCGATCTGGTCAGTGATTGTCAAGATAGTTAAATAGTTAGGTAATTCCGTAAGTAAATCTGGAACATAAATCATGGAAAAATATACTAAAATGTAATTCTTTAACATGCTAAATATGAAACATCATAAACATTATCAATGTAAAAATCAGAGGTGCAGAAGTATTTTGGGTGGAACCATTGTGCCTTGTAAGCCTGGCCAAAATACTCGATACCTATTACCCAAACCTGAATTACCTGAACCCGAACCCGAATTACCCGAACCCGAGATACCCGATCTAAGTTCGGATAGTGATTTTGATTACTCGAAATTAGTTTGGGTAGTTCGGGTAATATCTCCCGGTACCCAAACTACCCAAACTATCCAAAGTTTTGTATGTGTCTTTATATTTATCATATATTGTTAGTTGAACACTTGAACTTATCACTTTATTGAAATATAATCCTCTCTTCATGAAAAAATGACTATAATATATTTTTCTCTGTAAATTGTTATTGAAATTCTATACATTTGATGATGAAATTATTTATAAATTGTTATTAAATTTCTATCTAGTTTGTTGATTTCTATAAATTCGGGTAAATCGGGTAATACCCGAACCCGAATTATCAGGTACCCGAAATTACGGTTAGTGTTTTTTCGGAACTAATATCGGGTAACAGTTTTCATTACGCGAACTTTGAATTACTCAAATTACCTGACCCGAAAAGATCAAGACCCGAACGCCAAGGCTTACTGCCTTGTGCATCGCAGCGGTACATGTCTATATAGGCGACAAACATGCCTCGCATGCAAGGCCGAAGCTACTTAGATAGTGGTGGGTGCAAATTTATGCACCACCCAAAATTTACGAAAACAATGTTAGTTTCTAAAATTTCACCATATATGCACCACTTATAACACAAGTCTATACACCCATAAAAGCGTCCGCAGTGGTTACATCTTACCCGGTTCGATGCATTGCTGCTAGAGAATCGGGTCCTATACATTGCGCAGTTAGATCTATGAAGGAGCAGGTCCGATAGATGGAATGGATTCAGCTGGTACGTTCCTCCTTCTCTCTTGCTCCCTCTCTCTAGTGATGGATCTTTTATTCTCATGGGTCTCATCTATAGATTAGAGTCGGTTCTATACATTGAGATTATTTAAACAGGTGATGTCAAATCACTGCATAGAACCAAGGTTGAACCTATACGTTGCAAGTGCCCTAAGGCAAGTGCACCCCTCTCTAGTTTGCTCTAGCTTCGTCACTGTTCGTATGAAAGTTACAGTATGCATGGCAAGTAACGATGGCTAGCTTTCCCATATATTTTTAAAATAAGTATAATTCTCATTTTTCTAGCAGTTAAATTATTTTAATTTTGACCGTTCAAAAATTATTTTAATTTTAATATATATAAGAAAATATTAATATTGATATTACATAACATTATTAGAACGGTATAGATATTATGGGCGTGTTTGGTAGCCCTGACGCCCGCATGCATGCACCGGCTCATGCAGGAATCATGCGTTTGGTTTCATGTGATTGCTAGGGCCATGCCGCTCGCATGCAAGACGCCTCAGTCGGATCAGTTCCGTTTCTATCGAGCCAGGCTGATTCAGCGTGCGTCGTGGCTCGTGCGAGAGAGAACAGATGCAGCACATAGACAGAGAAACATGTAAGGGAAGAGAACAGATGCAGCACACAGACAGAGAAACATGTAACCAAACAGGAAAATATGGTTTTATAGAGACAGACATTAAGGGACAGAAGGAGTATCTTTCAAAAGAAAAAAAAAACTCTAGAGTAGAGTACAGCACATGACTTTCTGACTTTCATATTTAAATGTCACTACTTCCATAAATAAGCTCTCACTAAAATTTTCATCATTTTTTCGGTCCACTAATAAATAGACTTCTGAGATAAGGTAAATATTTATTATTTGAAATAAGGTGAAAACTCCAACTATGGGCTATGCACAATTTTTTCAACAATGACGACAAGACAGCCCACTGCTCCTAGGTTTTACTAGGGCACAGTCACAGAGACACAGGCGCACGAACAGTGAAGTCATTGATGCAGAGTTGCAGATACCCCGGTGAATGTGATGGAGCCACGTGGAGGCCTGCCCATGCGAGTATGCGACGAGAAGTCAAGGGCCGTGTTTAGTTCCCGAATCGGGTGGTGCCGATTCGGGAAACAGTGCTCCTCCGGGGCACTGTAGCAATTTTGTTTTTTAGTGCTAATAATTGTCCAAAAATTCTCAAACTAGGCTCAAAAGATTCGTCTCGCAATGTACAACAAAACTGTGCAATTAATTTTTGATTTCATCTACATTTAGTACTCTATACATAGGTCGGCATTTTGATGTGACGGGGAATCTTCTTTTTGCATAGTGGAATTTGGGGTTGGATTTCAGGAACTAAACAAGGCCAAGGAAACGTAGCTTTTCCACAGTGTTCAACAGGTAAAGGTTATTTTGTACTATGAAATCTTCTATACATGATGAGAACTGTAAAATATTATTTTGTACTAAAATAACCATTTTACTCCTCTTTAAAAATTGACAAGCTTAACCATGATTACTTTGTTAAATGTTTATAGGACACTAAAAATCTTGGAAAATCATAGAATGTGTGTATCACCAAATCTTGACTGTGTTAAAAATATTAGCTCAAGATAGTAAAGTTTATAATGGTATATTTAGCATGATTGAGTTATAGTACGTACTATCAAGTTTAATTGATATATTAAAATTTATTATTTTGAGGTAATATTTTAGCATAGTCATGATTTAGTGATGTATACATTCTATAATTTTCAAGATTTTTAGTGTCCTACAAACATATGAACAAATTAATAATGGTTAACTTTATCTATTTGTGAAGAAAAGGCAAAATGATTATTTCAACGTAAACCAATATTTTTACTCTATAGTTCTCATCATATAGAGTATATAAGATTTTATAGTACAATTTTTAGGCATTTATATTTTTATTGATTTTTCAAAATGATTTATTCGACGCGGTGTTCACTAGTGAATTTAATAAAAAACAGAGTGTCCTCCAACAAATCTTACTATTTTTAGTGTCCAGCAACAAAAAGATATCATTGCCAGTGTCCAGTAGCAATTTTTCCCATTTAAAAATGTCACTACTTCCATAAATTAGCTGACACTGACACTAAAATTTTCATAATTTTTTTGGTCCACAAATAAATAGACTTCTGAGATCTATTATAAATACTTGCAAATATGCCCGTGCGTTGCAACGGGAGAAAAAACTAAACGTTAATTTTTTTCATCGTCAACTCATTGTATTGCTATTTTCTAAACTAAATATATGATCTTTTCTATTTCGATTTGATTAGAATTAGAATATCTATTCATCTTACTCAGAGGTATTCCATCTCATGAGTCATGTTAAAATAAGAATCGTATGAAAGGTTGGTTGTTTTCGAGTCAAGATCATCAATGTGACCCAATAGATTTTAGAATCGAACTCCGTATCATACTAGGCAAAAGTTATTCAAAGTTGTATAAACACGAATTACATATATAGAATTAGAAATGTGATTTTTGCGACAGGACATTAAACTTTTCTAAAATTGCTATGGAACACCGCATGTCCTACAGCAAAGAAAAAAGTTCCCCACAACACAGAAAAAAGTGTCCCACAGCAAAAAAAATATTTTAATGCCCCACAACTAATTTTGGATAAGTTTAGTGTCCCACAACAAAATTTCCCAATTAAAAATAGATCTCTGTTCTTGCCTTTTACTATTTAAATTTAATTAACATTAGAATCCTTATTCATCTTACTTGGGGTATTCTATTTGGATTAGAATATGATTCTTAACTATACTCGTGTTCAATCTATATATATATATAAAAAAAAAATAGGAGAGCTGTAGTATACAAACGAATACAGATATCTTCACAGAGTTAGTTAAGAAAGACCATACCGTGGAGAAATTTTATCTCTTTATTATTTAATAGGGAACAAGGTGAAAACTCCAATGGGCCATGCCCAGTTTTTTTAATAAAGACGACAAGACCTTGCAGCCCACTGCTCCTAGGTTTACTAGGACACAGTCACAAAGACACAGGCGCACGAACAGTGAAGTCATTGATGCAGAGTTGCAGATATCCCGGTGAATGTGATGGAGCCCGTGAAGACCTGCCATGCGAGTATGCGAATGCGACGAGAAGTCAAGGAAACGTAGGCTTTCCCAATGTTCAACAGGTAAAGGTTAAAATAATCACCATTGCCGCAATTAATAATCTATAGCACGACGAACAACGACGGATAGAATACAACAAATCGAGAAAGCGTTTAGAAGAAGACAAAGGTTAACACATGCTACCAGTTATCCTAAACCCTACGACATAAGTAAGCTACCTAGAAGAAAGTATAGAACGATGCCATCCGGTGCGCAGAGATATCGTTGTTTTCTCCTCCGTTAGCCGTCGTAGCAGCAGCACTGTCGTCACTCATCAGCCTTTTGCCCTTTGGTCTCATGGAGTCATGGACGTCATGGGTATGGACGACCCCAATTTCTCTTGTCGAATCTTGTCGCTGCCCCCGTCATGCCGGAAGAGGCGTGGCTGGCTGACAAGGACGACGACAAACGCACCAGCGGGTGCGCTAGCTAGCTGCTGCTGTACAACGATGACTCCTCGTGCCGCCATTTTCACACGGCGATGTCGGCAAGCTCAGAGCAGCGCGACGACTGCGAGGGCGGCAGCGGCGGCGGCTAGGAGGAGGAGCTGCGAAGCGTCGGCGGAGGCGGCGCCGGTTGCGAGCTGCTCGCCGCCGAGGTACACCATCGAGCCGCCGTTCGTCGTGGGCTGCTGCTGCACGCCCGCGGCCTGCGGGTTCTCGCCGCTGTACTTCCCACTACACACACAGCAAAAAAAACAAGCAGGTCACGGTTAGCACATGGTCTAGTACAGACAAAATTACTGTGAGCTCTTCTTAACATCGAGACCGTACCAGAATTGAAGAAGATTGATTACTAGTAGTTGTGGTCGTACGTGAGCATGCGAGATCTTTTGTGCCGGGCAGCGGTACGAGTACGTGGATATTTTGGGCAGGACGTAAATGCTCTCAGGTCTCAGCTGCACGCCTCTGAGCGTGGGAACATGGGGACGCAGTTGGGGGCGCAGGGCAGGACAGGGCGAATCAATAGGCCTATGGCTATGGTCCTAGGGGGACCGTACGGTCCCGGTGAAACGGCTAGTAGAAGGCAGTTCCAGGACAAATGCTGCGTGTCAGCGGCTCGTTGGCCTGACATGAGTGTGCGGGCAGAAGAAGTGACCTCACACGCCATCCAGGGTCTAGGAGGCCGTGGATCCATAGCCGTTGACGTTACAGTACTGTCTATTAGCCGTTGGATCGTCCGTTACCGCCTCTCGTCCTCGTCGTCGACTCGCCGGAACACTTTTTTCTGACATGAACATGTAGCCGAGGGCGACCGAGCACTCGACAGCACAGCCAGCCTCGGTCAGAGAGAGCAGTTAGAAAAAGGTGCTCATCAGAGAACACGATTCACGACATCACATTAGTTGTGTCTGTTGTGTGGATCGTGTCACTGTGTCAACAGTTAATCCCCCGGCCCAGTGTGAATGTGTGATGTCTTAGCTCTCAAGCCAGCCAATTTCTCAATACGGGAGTAGGCACTGTGTCCGTGGCTGAGGCTGATTTCCTACCGGTCCTATCAAAACCCCAACCAACGTATTGTTGAATTCAACACGAAACCTATTCCAATGAAGAACCCAAAGGTAAGATTTGCTGCTACTTAAACGTAAACCTTCACGTATCGTATCGTCCGTGCCAAGACAAAGACTTTTGCGTAGATTGGTCACTATCGCCATCACGGCCTCGTCATCTATCTAAACACAAACAGTTCGACTGTGCATTACGCGCCATTTTTTTTGGGTAAACAGTCACCTTCGTCGGAGCTTAGTTAAACGTGGTGAAACTTGAACAAGGTAAACCTTCAGTTACCTGGTGGTGCTGGGGCAGAAGGTGATGGCGTAGCTGATGCCGGTGGCGCAAGTGAAGGTGGAGGTGGAGTCGTCGTAGGCGTAGCTGTAGGCGCGCGGGCAAGCGTTCTTGAAGAACTGCGAGTACGTCGACGGCCGGCACGTGTTGGGGTTCCCATAAGCGCCGCTGCAGCAGTACTGCGGCGTCCCGAACGCCTCGCACGCGCTGCGGCACGCCACGGCGCCGCCGGGCGGCGTCGTCGTCGACGCAGCAGCAGCAGAAGCCATAACCCTTAGATCAGCCGGGCACGCGCCGTTGAGATCCACGAGGCAGCCAGTGGCCATGCACTTGCTCGAGTCAGCGGACCCATTGCCGGCGCCGGCGCCCGCGCCCTGCGGGACGATGAGCATGGGGAGGTTGTAGCCGTCCACGAGGCTGACGTCGAAGAAGTCGAGGCCGCCGGAGCCATCCAGCGTGAACTCCGCCAGCGTGACGGGCGGAATGGCGCCGGCGCCGTTGCACTGGACGGTGCCCGAGCCGCAGTCGCCCGTGGCGCAGGTGAACTTGCCGGTGGCCGCGTCGGTGGCGCAGAGCGTGCGCGCCCACATCCGGCCCGACCAGCTCGATGGGACGGCCACCGTCGCCGACGCGCCGTGCGCCAGCGCGAACCCCGTCGTGGAGAGCGGGGCCGTGCCGGCTCCCGACAGCAGCCCCGGCCACACCGTGTAGCCGCAGTTGTTGGTCATCGTGAACGTCGCCGACCGCGCAGCTGCATATGCAAGCACCGGGAGATGAGAGGTGTGAGTTCAGTTCAGCACACGGAACGGCATGCATTGCTCGCTCAATGCGAACGAACGGGAGCAAGAACAAAGCAGAGCAGAGAGGAGAGGACTCACCTGGAAGCAGGAGGAGCAGAGCAAGTGAGCAGAGAGCGACATGAGCTGGGCACCGCCGCGCCATCTTCGATGTTTTTCACAGTGTGTAATGTGGCACGCACAAGGCAGGCCTTGGCTCCAAGCTCTCTGGCTCACTCTGCCGACTTCCGCTGCCTTTCTTGTAATGGTAAATGGGCTGCGAAACGATGGGAGGGGGACGACCGATCTTTGACGGCCACTTATATAGGATAGGAGGGGTCGCAGGCTCTAAGAAGGCCCAAGAGACGAAGCGAAGGGGAGCCGTATATGCCGCCCGTCCTGGACCGTCCGTCACCGGGGCCCAGATGTCAGCCTCCAAGCCAAAGTCGGCACCGGTTCCAGCTCTCCTCGCCGACTTCCTATTTTGTCCACGAACGCTTGGCTCCGGGCTCCGTGCGCGGCGCCACGGTGGGTATGGGCTCTCCGAAATATCTCGACGCCGGCGAGCGACCGATCGGAGCTGGTGGTAGTGCCGTGCGTGCGGTACCTCGTCGCCCGCTACTCCAATTTATAGAGCGCCTCTGCCTGGGTGGGCGGAGGTGGGTTATTGACGCGGGAAGAAACGGGGAAGCCGAGCAGAGCAGGAAAAGAAAAGCCCCCGCGCGGAAGCTGTGCCCGTGCGGGTTTTGGTTACGTGATGGTGCTCGTTTCACCGATCTGTATGTGGTGGTATTTCGAGATTTTCCGTCGTCCACGGAAAATCCTGGCTAGCGGAATCGATAGGAAGAGAAAAAAAAACGCCGGCGCCGTTTCTCCTCCCTCGCAAGGCACGGCAGTTATTTTCCGCGGGATCGGAATAACAGAGGTGGACTACGGCGGCATCATGTATTCGTATGTTTGATATTAAGATTCACGCTTGGAATAATAATCAAAGGACGGCCAGGGTCATTAGATTCGACGACGACAACGACAGCAACCAGCTTCGTCAGTGTTGCGGTGCCCGACGACGCAAACGCTTGTGCCAATTGTTGTTGGCAAGCGAAGCGAGCACATGCCCGGAATTGCCCGTTGCATGAGTGGAGCACAACAGCTAGTCGAGCAGAGGAGAGCCAAGATGCAGTTCCCTTTCCCACATGGGAGGATGGGCGCGCGGGATCAATCATTCTCAGGCAGACACGAGGCCTTGTGCAAAAGACGAGTACTTCAGAGTCCACCAGGAAAAGGATATTGGTTCACATCTCTATATTGATCCGCGGCGCTTCTATGAAGTTGTTTTCCTTGTCTCCGATTTTAAAGCTAAGTTCCTATGCATGAATATGAATTCAAAAACTAATGAAAATGAATCAACCTTACCCTTCCTTTAATATTTGTAACGTAGGCATGTGTTAAGCTAATGGATTTTTGTTCAGCACTTGCTTACTACCTTTCTAGTTGACAGGACAGGCCTTCGTCGGAGTTGAAATAAGAGAAGAATGAAGGGCTTCATAAGGAGTTATAGATAACCCAGTCGTGGAAGTGAATGAGTTAAGCCAAGGTAGGTAAGTAAAGATTGGAGTGATGAGAATATCTGTTTCCTGTAGATGAGCTAGGCAAAGAACATTCTCAAGGAATATCTCTATCGTATTAATAGCTCGTCTCGTATTGATGGATAAAGATGCGAACCCTTTGCCGAGGAATAAGAGTGCTCTTGGGATCCAGCTGCTTTCAAATCTCTATACTTTACTACAACTAGATTGAACAAAGGAGAGGTGGGAGCCGTTCTTGGGATTTTCGTTATAAGGCTTGGTAACTACGGTCATATACGTTATAGATATTAGAAAAGGGCAGTTCTTAGGTCAAGCTTATTTGAGATGAGACCCGAACCAATACCACCCCGATACTGATATCACGATACGTATTTTCTGAACAGGCACTAGGGAGGTCTTGCCAAAGCGCTTTCCAACCAACTAGTCAATCCCAGGCTTAACCCCTCTGCTCTTGTTGATTGCCATTTATCCTATCATCCGTTCGTGATACCCAAGCAGGCCGGAAGCCCATTTTCAAATAGGTTGCCTTCAGTAATCCGAGTACGCAAGTAGGGTCTCAGTGATTATGCTAGAAGGGCCAAGTGGAGATGCTAGTGTTTAATCTCCTCCTATGCAGAGTTTTCATATAGCATCTGCAGCAAACAGTCTTCCTTCCATGGTCGATCAGGCGTAATCTCCATAACCTACTGTTGTCACGTCTGAGAGGTAGAAGCTATCTATCCAATCCAATCCTTCTCCAAAATGCACCATGACCGATCCAATTACTATAGAGCTAGCAACATCCCCTAAAGCCAATGCCTCTCTCACCCTTTTTCCAATTCAGATTGTACTGGTAGCATGTTGAAGTTGTGGAATGGTGTTTGTTGGTGAGTAAAGAGCCCATTCTAGAGATGAAGCACCACAATCTAGATTCCAGTTTTTCATTTCGTTCGTTACTTTCCCCTATTCTACGTATACCATCTCCGAGCCTCTCGTTAAATCGAATCAATTTATCAAGTTGGTCCTTGCTATGCCAGTTATAAGTTCCTGGGGATGTGATTGACCTAAGAAGCCCGTGTTATCGATAGATGTAAGTTCATAGTTGAAGACAAGGGAGTTTTAGCTTTTTCATAGATAGTCTGAGTTCGAGCTACTGTAGTCTCCCCCGTTTACCTTCTTTTTTAGATAGAATCCTCAATGAGTGGAAAGGACTCCCAGACTTGCTCCGCAGTACGAGCCCCATACAGAGCCGCGCCCTTGTGATATGATAAGAAGAAAAGGGGCCAGGCCACCCTCTTTTCTTTTCCGCACCAAGCCTTCTTGTAAAATTGGGTGTATAGCTCAGTTGGTAGAGCATTGGGCTTTTAACCTAATGGTCGCAGGTTCAAGTCCTACTATACCAAAAAAAAAACCACTTTTGTATTCGTAAGGATGCATTTCTTAGGGACAAAGACCCATGCATACATTTAGGTCAAAATTCTCTATACCATAACTCCTCTTTTCCCTACTGAGATAGATTTAAGGAGTACCCTGGCCGATGAAGGAGTCTTGAAAGGATCAAGATGCCCAAGAAGGGGGGGGGGTGAATTGGGCTTGTTTTAAATTTCTAAAGCAAATATAACAAAATGCCAATCACCCCCTAGTGCCTACCGTCCGTGTGTCCTAGCTAGAAAGCGGTAACAGTTCATAGGAATTAAAAACAACCTAAGCAATTCTAGTAGGAAATGTAAAAACAAGACGAAAAGTAATGCGGAAATGTAAAGAGCTAGGGAGAAGAAAATCTCATTGACGTAGCGATTTTTTCCCGAGGTATCGAGGTGTCGACACCCCCCCTAGTCCTCGTTGGAGCACCTCGCAAGGTATCGCTCCCCCTCTACCCGCGCAAGGGTAGAGTGCTCTCTACGGGCTGATTCTTCGCCACTCTGGCTCGGTGAATCGCCCACAACCGATCACAAGAGCTTAGAGAAGAGCCGCCAACAATCTCCCGGCGGTCACTTCCTCCGAACACCACCAAACCGTCTAGGTGCTGTCGAACACCAAGAGTAACAAGCACAAGACCTTCACTTGACCCACTCAAGGCTAGGAAGGTGGATGGATGCACACAAGTCACTCCTAATCACTCTAGGAGGGAAGAAAAAGATGAACTCTCTCTAATCTCTCCCTCACTAGCCTCTTGGCTCTCCAAAAGATTTCTCAAGGTGTCACAAGCTGAAACAATGGCCAAGCGTTCCTCTAAGGACCAAGGGGGCAATTATAAATAGTCCCCACCTCCAAAACTAGCCGTTTTTTACTTTTTCTTCTCTCAGCGTAGCCACCGGACCATGCACACTAGTCTAGAGCTCACTCTCGTTTCAAACTCAGGCACCGTCGGACTACTCTGCTTGGTCCGACGCTCTGGTCCGACGCTTTGGTCCGGAGCCTCGGTGCTCTCTGAGTGAAAACCTTTCTCTCTTTTATACACCACCGGACCACTCTCCTTGGTCCGGTGCCCTGGTCCGACGCTCTAGTCCGGAGCCAGGGTGCTCTCTGCATAAACCCAAACCCCTGTCATGAGGCGTCGGACTAGCCGTCGGACTAACCGTCGGACTAGTCCGGAGCCTTCTGTCTCTCTGAACCAAGCCACCGGACCACTCTCCTATGGTCCGGTGCTTACCAGACAGGTGGTCCGGAGCTCCTCGAGCTGGAAAACTGCCTAAGTCAACGACCACCGGACCACTCTCCTTGGTCCGACGCCCACTTAGCAGAGTGGTCCGGAGCCTCTTTCTCCCTCTTTTTCAACCGTTTTCGCTGAGGTTTCTTAAGGGATTTTGCTCCTACCATTTCTAGGGTTTATCAAGGGCTGAAAGCAAGGTCTCTAGGACTAGTTGTGACAAGTGTGCATATACCCACTTTCCTAAACTCTCCTAGGTCAAGCTACTAATCTCATACCCCCTTTATAGTACGGTCAAAGGAAAAACAAAAGCCCTAGCTATACTTAGTGCCCTTCTCAACCTTACGGCACTAAGAACTAGCCTAGTCTTCGTCGTGTATCTCCATCCTTTGCAACCGAAACGATTTCCATCTTGGGGCATGAATATCCATTAAGCCCATTCACAATGCATCACTCATGACCTAACATAAATGACTTTGTCTCTGCAAAACACACGTTAGTCATAGTGATCTAGTATTGTCGTTAATCGCCTAAACACAAGGGTCCATGATTCTACAATCTCCCCCTTTTAGGTGATTGACGACAATACAAGCTCGAGTAGAGAATAAAAAGTGAATTATGATAAGAGAAGGCATGACTTGACATGAGATAGGCATGGGTTAGTAATAAGAAAGACAAATACATGCCTAACCATTCAAGCCATGACAAGCACAATAGATATGAATTGAGCAAGTACTTGATTTCAAAAAGGATATGCTATAGCCAAAAGATCAGAGATTAGCGCGGAAGCAATAGCATAACCAAGTGACATGATATATATATAGGAATGTCCACACATGTCACACAACCATCAAGTCTCAACCATCACACATATCATACAATGCAATAAGACGGTAAACGTGATGCATGATGCAATAGAGTTTATACACATCAAAAGAACGAGTCCTACTAGCTCCCCCTAAAGCTAGTCCATATACTCGACTCTCCCTCTCCCCCTTTGGCGTCGAAACACCTAAACTAAGCGTCTGGAGGCGGAGTGGAAGCAGCCGTGGACCGGTCGAGCACCCTGAAAGCTGCCAGATATGTCTCATCATCGGAATCCTCCCCCTGAGTGTCTGTAGCTGGTAGCGAAGCGGTCTGGGGGTCGGAAGCTGACAGGTCTGTTGCAGTCGAAGACTCGGGAGCAGTGGCTGGAGAAGCAGTAGGAGCGGTAACCGATGCCAATGTCTCTGCGGGAGCCTCAGGAGCTGCGGTGTCCGGTGGTGCCTCATGCACTGACTCGACTAGAGTCTGAAGAACCGGAGACTGCATAGGCTGTACTGGAGTGGAGGTGACAACTGTAGCATCGGTAGCAACTGCAGCTATAGGTGGAGTAGACACGGCTGGAGCCCGACTGTCGTGTGTAGCCTCTGAGGAAGCTACTGAGGAACGGTGCTGATCGGCTGTCGGTGCAACGAGCTCGGCCTCAACCTCTGCTGCTATCTGAGGACCAGTGGGGGACGGCTGACCGGTAATGTCACTGAAGGACGCTGACAGATCTCTAGCAGTAGCACCCATCGTAGCGGTAAGAGGAGTGAAACATGTAGTGAGAGGGGTGAACTGCTGAGTGGGTCCAAAGGTGTCCAACCACTGAGTCACCTGAGTCGCCAGTGACTGGAACAGGGTGGTCAATCCGGCACCCTGAAGTCCACTGGACTGTATGGCTGGGGTGGGAGTGACTGACTGACCGGTGGAGCTCGTAGGGGCCACTGAGGGGCCAACTGAGGGTCCTACTGAGAACTGTGGCCCTCCTAGCTGCCCAACTGACTGTGAGGGCTGAGACGTGCTCATCATCTGTATCTGTGGAGCTGCAGGGAACTCTAGAGGAGGAGCGCCAGTCCACTTCATCAGGTGGGCCATAAAGGCCATGTTCTGCTGCTGCAGCTGCTGGGACTGTAACTGAAGGCGCTGAGACTCTAGCTGCATAGCAGCATCTGTCGCTGCATCTCGAAGTGATGCTCCTCTAACTGTCGCTGCATCTCGTCCTGTCGCTGTTGGACCTGTGTAACTGCAGTGACGAGAGAGCTCTGCTGCTCATTCATCCTGTTAAGGAGCTTGAGCATCATCGTCTCAGTGGCAGAGGCAGAGCCGCCAGCCTCAGTGTCGTGAGCCCGTGGGGGCATCTGTGGAACTGGCTGGAAATCGGCGTTTGAGCTGTCTGAAGTATCCTCAGGAGTCACATCAGCTCCAGTATCTAGTCCATGGAGCTCCTGCTGCTCAACACTGCGAATTGCCTCATCCTGAGCATCAACCTCTGCTCTGTCAGCTGGTGCTGTCCTCTCTCTGACAAGACGGAGGACCCGGTTTCCAAACCGGCTATCAAACAACCCCAGGACTCTGTAATCTGGGAAAGTAGTCGGCGACTGATCCAATAGAGCACGGAGTCCAGGGTGTGCTCCCTCTAGCTCAATAGCAATGATAGAAGAAATCCAGTGAGCGTAGGGAAACTGTCGTCGGGCCCTCATGCCATCTGCTATCACATCCTCTATCTCTGACACAAGAAAATCTGCAACATCGAATGGTGTCTGAGATACCAGGGCCTGAAGGAGAAGCTGCTGCATGTTGGTCAATCCTTCCTTGTAACCCGTGCGAGGTAGCAGAGTACGACGGAGCACCTCGTTCAACCTGTGAACTGTAGGCCTGAGCTCTGCTGGGCTACGCCTGGAGCCCTCTGAGAAGGGTGGCTTGAACAGAGGAGCCACCTCCTGCACTGACAAAGTACGGCCACCTCGAGCTCTGCGAGGCACTGAGGCTCCTCGGTAGCACTCGTAGTGTAAGTCAAGCTCACCACCCTGCTGGCGAAGGCGAAAGATCTCTCTTAGTCTGGTCAAATATAGCATGTACCTCTCGCCTCTGAAGGTGTACTGCACAAACTTGTGCTCCGGATCCACCCAAATTGAAGTATAGAACTCTCTGACCCATCTTTCTATATAGTTACTAGAACGCCTGAGTAAATCGGTGAGTCCCGGTAGGTAAGTCAAGAACGACCTGATCTCCTCACCTGCTAGCTCAACTATGCTCTCTAAGGAGCAAACCCTGTGTGGTCGTATCTGAATGCTGGTCAACTGAGCTGCTCGGTAGAAGTCCTCCATGAGAGGTGTATGCCATCCTAGTGAGGCTCTGGGGTCTCTCTGATCCGGACACCACTTCTCTAGAGCAACAAATCTGAGTTTCTTCACTTGCTTTGCCGTAAGATTCCTCAGATCGAGGTGAATAGAGGCTGCAGCTGCGGTGGGAGCCGCTGACTGAGGTGACTGAGGTGACTGGGAGCGGGTGGAACGCCCCCAGGAACTAGGTGCCAACGGTGTACCCAGGGCCTCTGTGACAAGCTCTGGCTCCTGTGGAGTGTCCTCAGTGTGTGACCCAGCTGGAGGAGAAGAGGGAAGATCCCGCGGAGGGTGCCGAGTCTCACGGTACCTCGGCGACCGCCTCGCTTTGCGCGGTCCGCTGCATCGGCCACTGCCTCGGCTTTCTCAGCCTCTGTGAGCTTGCGCTTCTTCTTCTTCGCTTTCTCAACCACTTGCTTCTTGCCCTTATCTCTGGAAGGACGTGGAGGAGGAGCATCATCACCTGACCCAGCTGCATGAGCATGAGTACTGCGAGTCATACTGATCAAGCAAAGAACCACTGCTCACTGTCAATCACAAGATCCACTGTCAACTGTCAGAACCACTGATCAAAGAAAGTACCACTGCCCTCTGGAAGTATCAACTGTCAACTGATCAAGCAGAGCACAACTGACAGAGAGGCCTCCAAGCCACTGGACTGAACCTCTGAGGCTTTGCCTCAATCCTTACTCGCGAGCTTTGCCCCGAGTTTAACTGCCACTGACTGCTGCTGGATAGAATAGACAGGGTATACATAAGCATATATAAAATCTAGAGATAAGGATCCGTATAGAAGCAAGCATCTAGATAAGTGATAGAATGAAATCTGACATGATACCTGAGGTAAGAAAGCGTATCTATTCAGAGCAATGTCAAGTACCAAAGCACTCTCTGAACGAGATATACCAGCTGCGAATTACAATAGGCAATAAGATTTAGTGAGCTGGATTGAATTGCTTAAGAGTTTTCAAGGAATAGTACTAGGGCATAACTCAATCGATGACTCGACAAAACGCGATATCGTAAATCGAAACCATACCCTAGTAGCGAGGAGTGAAGCCGTCGACGATGATAGGAAATCGGTCGAGGACGAAATGCGGCGAAGACGATGACGAAGTGAATTCGTTCGAGGACGAACGCGGCGAAAAACAACACCCCGAACCCTAGGGTTAGGGCAAACCCTAGGTCCTTTGATCTTGCTGTGGCAATGGAAGGAGGGGATGAAACCCTAGGTTGCTTGCACACGCAGGGAGGTGGTGGAGGCTTGGGCGTGGAGCTTGGCCGCCGGCAAGCAGTTCACGGCGGCGAGGTGGAAGGCGGTGGTGGAGCTGTGAGCAGCGGCGGCGATGGAAGGAAGTGGCAGTGGAGAATGGCGGCGCGGCTTGGCGAGGAGAGCTGGAGCTCAGTGGAGGCTCACCAGCGGCGAAGTGGGCGTGGCGGCGAGGCTAGGGCAGAGCGGCGGCGGAGCAGGGCGGTGACGGCGTACGGATGGAAACAGAGGAACTGCCGAGACAGACGCGAACGCAGGGGGTTATCCGCAAAAATTCAACGCGTCGGACCACTCCGCTTGGTCCGGTGGCTGGTCCGACTGGTGGTCCGACGGTACCAGAGAAAGAGAAACAGAGAGCAACTAACCACCGGACTACTGCGTCGGAGACTCACCGGACTGATCCGACGGTGCAAGGATAGGATTTACAGAGGCACCGGACAACTTGTCATTGGTCCGGTGCAGCGTCGGACACTGGTCCGACGGATTTTTGGACTGGAAAGGATTTATGCAGTAAGGGTCGAGGCGTCGGACCACTGCGTCGGACCAATGCAGAGTGGTCCGGAGGGTGGTCCGGTGCTTAATTTTGCTCTGAATTTTCCTATTTTTCTCTCCAATCTTTTCTCTTAGCCAAGTACCAACATAAAAGAGCAGAGAGGAACACTTGTTGGACTTAACATAAGAACCATCTCTCAAACCCTCAATTTTAGAAGTAGTTTGCCATAGGCTAGGATTAGTTTTCATAAGAAAATAGTTCAATAAAGCTCCAAGGTCACCTTAGGGGCACAAGAGGGGCATTAGCTGAAGCTAGAGCGTTGAATTGCTCCCCCTAAGTGTTGAACCTAATGATGACCAACAAACTTAACCGAAAAGAAACGAAGAAGCAACACTTATGCATATGCAATGCAAAACGGAATTTGAATCTAGGTTGCTTGCAAGTTTAAACCACGGTTAAGCTTGGTCACACGCTTTGAGGGCGGTTATCTTAACCGCATTAGCCAAGCCTATGTGCATTACCAAATTAAACAAGTTATATTACTTATGAATGCATGATTCACACAAGCTCATCTTTTAGTGAAGTTAGAGTTATCAAGCACATTCAACTCGCTTCTCAACCTACAAAAGGTTGTTTCATCGAGTGATTTAGTGAAGATATCCGCCAATTGATCTTCGCTCTTAACTCCAACTAGTGTGATATCTTTCCTAGCCACATGATCTCTAAGAAAGTGATGGCGAATATCAATGTGCTTGGTGCGAGAGTGTTGAACCGGGTTGTTAGCAAGCTTTACGGCGCTTTCATTATCACACAAAAGTGGAACTTCTTTTAAAAACACGCCGTAATCAAAGAGTGTTTGGGTCATGTATAAGATTTGTGCACAACTTGCTCCCATGGCAATGTATTCCGCCTCAGCGGTTGACAATGCCACACTGTTTTACTTCTTTGAGGACCAAGAAACAAGAGATCTTCCTAGCATGTGGCACCCGCCGGAGGTACTCTTCCTATCATCCTTACACCCGGCGTAATCCGAATCGGAATAGCCAACTAGTTGGAAGGGGAGCTCCTTTGGGATACCAAAGACCCATGCTAGGGGTGTGCCTTAAGTACCTAAGGATTCTTTTAACCGCACAAAGATGCGACTCCTTAGGGTTTGCTTGAAACCTAGCACACATACACACACTAAACATGATATCCGGCCTAGAAGCGGTGAGGTAAAGTAAACTACCGATCATAGAACGATAAAGAGTTTGGTCAATCGGTTTACCTCCCTCATCGAGATCGAGATGCCCATTAGTAGGCATTGGGGTCTTGATTGGCTTGCAATCCTCCATCTTGAACTTCTTAAGTAGATCATAAGTGTACTTTTCTTGAGAGATGAAGGTCCCTTCTCTCATTTGCTTCACTTGAAAGCCAAGGAAGAAGGTTAGCTCGCCAATCATTGACATCTCGAACTCCTTGGACATCAAGTCACCAAACTCCTTGCAATGATCTTGGTTTGTTGACCCAAAAATAATGTCATCGACATATACTTGGCAAACAAAGATCTCTCCATTAAGCTTCTTGGTGAATAGTGTAGTGTCGACGATCCCGATCTTGAAGCCCTTCTTGATTAGGAAGTCCCTTAGCCTCTCATACCACGCTCTTGGAGCTTGCTTCAATTCGTAGAGTGCCTTGGACAACCTATACACATGATCAGACAAGTTTGGGTCTTCAAACCCGGGAGGTTGTGAGACAAAGACAAGTTCATTAATGAAACCATTTAAGAAAGCGCTCTTCACATCCATTTGAAAGAGTTTCATTTTGTGATGTGAAGCATACGCCAAAAGGATACGGATGGCTTCAAGTCTTGCAACCGGAGCAAAGGTCTCTCCAAAATCAAGTCCTTCTACTTGAGAGAACCCCTTTGCCACTAATCTTGCTTTGTTCCTCACAACCACGCCTTGATCATCTTGCTTGTTCCTAAACACCCATTTGGTTCCAATGATTCTTGCATCCTTTGGCTTCTCTTCAAGTGTCCACACTTGGTTCCGGGTGAAGTTGTTGAGTTCTTCATGCATGGCATTCACCCAATCCGAATCCGCAAGTGCTTCTTCTACACTAGTAGGCTCAACAAAGGAAACAAACGAGTGATGTTCAACATAAGATGCAAGTCTAGAGCGAGTCATTACTCCCTTTGATGGACTCCCTATGATTTGATCATGGGGGTGAGCTTGAAGGATGGATGTTGATTTTCTATTTGTCTCTTGTGGAGGAGGATGTGGTGCTTCAACATTGCTTGCTTCGGCCTCGGCTTGATCTTGAGGAATGTGAGTGTCTTCTTGAGCTTCTCTCACTTGATCTCCTTCATCAACTTGAGGCGTGTGAGGTGTAGAAGTATCTTGATTTGCTTCATCTTCAACTTCTTCCACCTCTTGCAGGTTGATAGCACCAATTGGCATATTCTTCATTGCCTCCCTCAAGGGTTCATCACCTACATCAATATCCTCAAGCGCTCCTTGGGAGCCATTAGTTTCATCAAACTCCAAGTCATACGTTTCTTCAACTAAGCCGGTGGCTTTGTTAAATACACGGTATGCCTTGGATTTAAGTGAATAACCAACAAGGAAACCAATGTCACACCGCCGTTGGAATTTACCCAAGTGTTGGCGCTTCTTGTAGATGTACACCTTGCAACCAAACACCCGGAAGAATGAAATATCCGGCTTCTTCCCATTGATAAGCTCATAGGGGGTCTTCTTTAATAGCCTTTGGACGAAGAGACGGTTTGCCGCATAGCAAGCGGTGTTGATTGCCTCCGCCCAAAACTTCTCGGGAGTGTTGTACTCATCAAGCATAGACCTTGCTAGAGTTATGAGTGTCCAGTTCTTCCTCTCTACGACACCATTTTGTTGTGGAGTATATGTGGCGGACACCTCATGCTTGATCCCAACTTCATCACAATAATCTTCAATCTTTGTGTTTACAAATTCGGTGCCATTGTCACTTCTAATCTTCTTGATCTTCACATCAAATTCATTTTGAGCTCTTGTAGCAAACTTCTTGAAGATGCCTTATGTCTCTCCCTTGTCTTGAAGAAAGAACACCCAAGTGAACCAAGAGTAGTCATCCATTACCACTAAGCAATAGAGATTTCCTCCAAGACTAGCATATGTGGTAGGGCCAAATAGATCCATGTGTACAACTCTAGTACTCTTGAGGTTGACATGAAAGCCTTGGTTGGATGAGTGTTTGCCACTTGCTTGCCGGCTTGACATGCACTACAAAGTTTGTCCTTCTCAAACATCACATCCTTGATTCCTCTAACCATTTCCTTCTTGACTAGCTTCTTCAAGGTTGACATGCCCACATGAGCTAATCTTCTATGCCATAGCCAACCCAAAGAATTCTTGGAGAATAGACAAGCTTGCAAGTTTGCTTCATTTGAAGTGAAGTCCACTAAGTAGAGGTTGTTGTGCCGGAACCCTTTGAATATTATTGATGAATCTTCAATCTTGGTCACAATCACCTCATTTGGAGTAAAGAGACAATGAAACCCGAGATCACAAAGTTGACCAACCGATAGCAGGTTGAAGCTCAATGATTGTACTAGCAAGACATTTGAGATTGATTGATCTTGGGAGATAGCCACTTTGCCTAAGCCTTGAACTTTGCCCTTTGAATTATCCCCAAAAGTAATCTTGTCTTGATTTGCACAATCCTCATCAAGTGTGGTGAACATCCGGGGGTCGCCGGTCATGTGTTGAGTGCAACCACTATCAATTACCCAATGGCTCCCACCGGTCTTGTAGTTCACCTACACACAAGCAACTTGGAGTTAAGATTGTTGTTTGGGAACCCCCTTAGTGCGGGGCCCCATTGCCTTGTCAACCAACTCCTTAGCAACCCAAAGAACCCTAGGCTTGTTCTTCATTGGTGGTCCAAGAAACACCACTATTGGTCTACCCTTGGAATCTTTGTTGATGACATAGTGAGCATCATGAGCAAATGGCCTAGTGTGCTTGGGCAAGGTCTTGGGAAGTGGAGTCTTGCATTGAAACGATAGATGACCAATTTATCCACATCCAAAACACCTCTTAGGCTTGGGCTTTGGCTTCTCTTGATTGTAGCCATTGTACTTGTTCTTGTAGTAGTTCTTGGCTTCAATCTTGACCTTGGCCTTCATCAATTGATTCTCCTTGTACCCAATACCGGTCTTGTCACTCTTCATGACGGTGCTCATTAGAAGCTCACTTTGGAGATTATGGCCCTTGGTGAACTTTTCAAGGCCACTTATAAGCTTGGTCTTGTCATTCTTGAGCTTGGCAATTTCTTCTCGAAGAGAGTTGATCAAGGTGATAGCATCTTTGTCTTCTTCTTGAGCCGGCTTGATGGTGAAGGGCTTGTTTGCCTTGAGGTTGATTAGCTCTTCCTTGAGCTTTGAGTTCTCTTCACTCATCTTCACATAATCATCATACTTGTCGGCTTCTACAACTCTCTTGCCCTTGCACTTGGCACTTTGCTCAAGAGTCACATCATCAAGCTCGATATCACAAGAGGTAGCACTTGCACACTTAGCACACGGGTTAGTAGCAACATGTGTAAGATCTTGAGTAAGTAATTCATTTGCTACCACTAGTGTGCCATGATCACTTTTCACTTGGTTGTAGTCATCTTTTAGCAAGTTAAACCTTGTGAGGAGCTCTTGGGATGACCTCTCAAGCTTATCATGTTTCTCATTGGCTTGCTTAAGAGAGGCTTTGAGCTCCCTAGTGCTAGATGTGAGAGAGTTAATCTCAAGCTTCAAATCATCATTAGCACTAGACAAGTTATCAAGCTTATCATGCAAGTTTTCCTTGATTTCAAGAAGTTTGTCATTTTTACTCTTGTACTTCCTTATGATGCTAGCATATTTGTTGCAAATTTTAATTAGCTCATCATAGGAAGGTGCTTCTTTATCATCACTATCATCACTAGAGAGGTCATCACCATCATCCTCTTTTTGTACCTTCTTGTCACCTTTAGCCATAAGGCATAGGTGTGTAGAGGATGAGCCCGACGATGAAGGAGGAGGTGGCGGTGGAATCGAAGAATCAATCACCAAAACGGCCACCTTCTCTTCTTCACTCTCATCATCGGAGGAGTCGCTTGAATCATCAATGTCGGTGAGCCAATCACCCACAATGTAAGCCTTGCCATCCTTCTTCTTCTTGTGGAAGTTGAAGTTCTTCTTCTTCTTGTATGGATTGTCTTGCTTCTTGTTATCATCACTTGAGTCATCATTGCCGCCCTTGTTCTTCTTGAAGTTCTTGAACTTGTTGTTCTTGAACTTGTCTTTCTTCTCTTCGGGACATGCATGGGCTAGATGACCAAGAGTGCCGCAATTGTAGCACTTCATTTGGGAGATTGGCTTCCTTGAAGAGCTTGTGAAGAACTTCTTCTTCTTTGAGTCAAACTTGACTCCGTTCTTGTTTAGTCTCTTCAACATCTTGGCGGTCTTCTTCACCATGAGAGCGATGTTGTCTTCATCATCATCATCATCACTTGTACTCTCAACGACATATTGAATCTTGCACTTCTCCTTGGAAGATGCCTTGAGAGCCAAGTCCTTCTTCTCCTCCTTCTCTTTCTTCTTGGAGGATGATGAAGTTCCATCATTGATCTTCATGTACATCTCATGAGCATTGATCTTGCCCAACACTTGCGTTGGTGTAGTTGCGGAGAGATCGCCTTGATGAAGAACCGTGACGATGTGGCTATACTTGTCTATTGGAAGGACACAAAGTATCTTGCGCACCACATCGGCCGGTGTCATTTGAGAGAGTCCAAGGCCATTCAACTCCTCTACAAGCACATTCAAGCGAGAATACATTTCATTAGCATTTTCATGAGATAGCATGGTGAAAGCATTTAACTTAGCAATGATAAGGTGATAGCGCTCTTCTCTTTCACATTTAGTGCCCTCGTGTAGAGCACAAATGTTTGTCCAAATCTCATGCGCGGTTTGGCAATTCCGCACACGGTTGAACACATCCTTGCAAATGCCACGGAAAAGAATATTCTTTGTCTTGGCATTGTTCTTCTCAAAGTATGGGTCCTCGGCGAACACCGACCCACCTTGGGTGGCGGCTTTGTGAACGCCGACATCCACGGCCTCAAGGTAGGCCTCCATCCGCACTTTCCAATACGGAAAGTCATCCCCATCGAACATGGGTGACGGTCCATCCCCATGGGACATCTTGCTCTAGGCGGTGAAGCCTAATTTAGAGCAACAAGGCTCCGATACCAATTGAAAGGATCAAGATGCCCAAGAGGGGGGGGGTGAATTGGGCTTGTTTTAAATTTCTAAAGCAAATATAAAAACCTATCAAAATGCCAATCACCCCCTAGTGCCTACCGTCCGTGTGTCCTAGCTAGAAATCGGTAGCAGTTCATAGGAATTAAAAACAACCTAAGCAATTCTAGTAGGAAATGTAAAAACAAGACGGAAAGTAATGCGGAAATGTAAAGAGCTAGGGAGAAGAAAATCTCATTGACGCAGCGATTTTTTCCCGAGGTATCGAGGTGTCGACACCCCCCCTAGTCCTCGTTGGAGCACCTCGCAAGGTATCGCTCCCCCTCTACCCGCGCAAGGGTAGAGTGCTCTCTACGGGTTG
Source organism: Microstegium vimineum (assembly GCA_022036555.1). Classification (NCBI taxonomy): domain Eukaryota; kingdom Viridiplantae; phylum Streptophyta; class Magnoliopsida; order Poales; family Poaceae; genus Microstegium; species Microstegium vimineum. The sequence goes on from CM039139.1 coordinate 14,834,130, forward strand.
ATTCTTCGCCACTCTGGCTCGGTGAATCGCCCACAACCGATCACAAGAGCTTGGAGAAGAGCCGCCAACAATCTCCCGGCGGTCACTTCCTCCGAACACCACCAAACCGTCTAGGTGCTGTCGAACACCAAGAGTAACAAGCACAAGACCTTCACTTGACCCACTCAAGGCTAGGAAGGTGGATGGATGCACACAAGTCACTCCTAATCACTCTAGGAGGGAAGAAAAAGATGAACTCTCTCTAATCTCTCCCTCACTAGCCTCTTGGCTCTCCAAAAGATTTCTCAAGGTGTCACAAGCTGAAACAATGGCCAAGCGTTCCTCTAAGGACCAAGGGGGCAACTATAAATAGTCCCCACCTCCAAAACTAGCCGTTTTTTACTTTTTCTTCTCTCAGCGTAGCCACCGGACTAGTCCGGAGCTCACACCACCGGACCATGCACACTGGTCCGGAGCTCACTCTCGTTTCAAACTCAGGCACCGTCGGACTACTCTGCTTGGTCCGACGCTCTGGTCCGACGCTCTGGTCCGGAGCCTCGGTGCTCTCTGAGTGAAAACCTTTCTCTCTTTTACACACCACCGGACCACTCTCCTTGGTCCGGTGCCCTGGTCCGACGCTCTGGTCCGGAGCCAGGGTGCTCTCTGCATAAACCCAAACCCCTGTCATGAGGCGTCGGACTAGCCATCGGACTAACCGTCGGACTAGTCCGGAGCCTTCTATCTCTCTGAACCAAGCCACCGGACCACTCTCCTATGGTCCGGTGCTTACTAGACAGGTGGTCCGGAGCTCCTCGAGCTGGAAAACTACCTAAGTCAGGGACCACCGGACCACTCTCCTTGGTCCGACGCCCACTTAGCAGAGTGGTCCGGAGCCTCTCTCTCCCTCTTTTTCAACTGTTTTCGCTGAGGTTTCTTAAGGGATTTTGCTCCTACCATTTCTAGGGTTTATCAAGGGCCGAAAGCAAGGTCTCTAGGACTAGTTGTGACAAGTGTGCATATACCCACTTTCCTAAACTCTCCTAGGTCAAGCTACTAATCTCATACCCCCCTTTATAGTACGGTCAAAGGAAAAACAAAAGCCCTAGCTATACTTAGTGCCCTTCTCAACCTTACGGCACTAAGAACTAGCCTAGTCTTCGTCGTGTATCTCCATCCTTTGCAACCGAAACGATTTCCATCTTGGGGGCATGAATATCCATTAAGCCCATTCACAATGCATCACTCATGACCTAACATAAATGACTTTGTCTCTGCAAAACACACGTTAGTCATAGTGATCAAGTATTGTCGTTAATCGCCTAAACACAAGGGTCCATGATTCTACAAGTCTACTTTCTTTCTTACCTACCCGAGTTGGCAACTTCCTTTGATGAGTCCCTCCTTTTTGGCCTATCGATTTCCGCTAAGACCTCTTTGACTTATTACGCCTTAACCTACCTGGTACTAGGACTCATTGTGGAAATCCCATAGGCCTATCCTCCTTGGGCTTATCCCCTAACTACTTCCACGGAGCCATATTCAAGGTGGTTGACCGGTTGGAATCCTCCGTTTTGGAATACTTTACCTCATCCGTCCTGTGACCTATCCTCAGCCTTAGTCGTAGCCTGATCCACTCTATTTTTCCCAGCAAGTGAATGCGAGTCCAGTTCACCCTCGGCCTCGAAAACCTGTGAAGTACGAGGAAAGAGTAGGGATCGAGTGTGAGTTCCGATCCTCTCTTCCTAGGCAAGAATGAAATTGGACGGTCTCAGCCTAGAAAGTGAAAAGAACGAGATCTAGAAAGAATTCTACTAGCTGAACAAGGTTGTGAAAGAATCTCTGTCAGGTGGTGCAGATGAATAGAATAAGCCCTGCTTTTTCTATTTTTAGCCTTATCCGCTCTTGAATGACATTTCATCTCGCATGTAGAAAACAACGCTCATTGTGTATAGCTATCATCCCTCTCAATAATAACTTAAACAAAGAAAGTACGTAATGGCCTCAGGCCTGCTCTATTACATCGACCACCTTCGAGTTCTCTATATGCGAAGAGCCTGGAATGGTGATAGAACTATCGGAAACTACCCAACGATGAGCGAGCCTGAGATCGCCTACCAGTCATTCCATTGCTTGCAAAAGTGAGCCTGGATCTTAGGAGGAAGGATTGAAGAGCTCTAGAGAAGGTCTGGAAAGGATGGTTGGCCACTAGAAAGCAACAATTCAGCCGGAAGTTTGGACACATTGGCTCTCGTCTTAAAGTTCCCATTGATGACCAAAGGATTAATTCCTCATGGAGGAAAGCCTCACTACCGATGCTTTACTTTCGGCTCCATTGATCTTACTCCAACCTAAAGAATACACTGTCTTGCTCAATGTGCAAGGTATCATTCTATAAACTTGGTCTTGGAAAGCCTATCAAGAGTAGCTCGGCATCGGGAATCTATGAAGGAAGAATGAAAACTAGAATCTTAAACTCACTCTACTATGACCAATCATGTAGGAAGACAATACTGTAATAATTCAAAAAATAAATCATCTACAGAAAGATGGGAGAAGATTGATCACTTAAAAAGAAAATGACTAAGGATTCTCCTATGAGAAAACACACACTCCTAGGATGACTTCTTTTCTTTCTTCTGAAGTCAGTGTGCTTCTTTACCAGGCATAACATGATAATTCCTCTATGGCGTGTGCTCCTTTCCTATGTAATGACTTTCCTCCTTTTTCATGCCTCGTGCGCGTGCATAAGCTACGAGTTCCCTGACCCACCCTAGTTCATCGAATAGTGAGACTGTTCATTTTTTTATTTTTAATGAAAACTCTTCTTTTTTTACTTTATAGTATAGAGAGATAATTTTGCAGCATTTACAATTCATATTAAGCAATAAAATAAGAAGAGACAGCTACATGAGTAGGCGAGCATTCATTTGAGCTGCCTTAGTTCTTCACAAGAAGCAAGCCCCTAAGATCAAAAGTTGTAGTGGGTGTCCTCTTTCCAGATGCGAAAGGCTTCTTTCTCTCTACTCTTCCTAGTGGAGATGCTAAAAACAAATGACCCTCTGAGGCTTCATCAAAGCTTTCTGGTTACATATGCAAGCAACTATACTGACCCTCAAAATGAACAATCAGTCTATGCCTATCCATTCTAGAAATTGAGAATACAAGTATATGACGCCAAACTTCTCATTACCTATCTGCGTGATTCATCAACTCTTTTAGACAGACGATAAGACTCTTTCCTTTCTTCAAGATACTAACCTCCCTTCCACTCTCCCACTAATACATTCAAGCACGAACTCCAACTATTGGTAATACTTGCATCGAGATATTCGTAGAGACTAGCTATAGCCTTTGTGAGTCAGTGTCCTCATTAATTAGCCAATGAATTCACCATGCACCAGGACAGTAAGGAAGGATAGCTACATTTGTCATGCTTTCATCATTACAAGGGACCTTCCAGTTCATTCAATAAATACAATAGAGTTTGTAAACTTTCTCACTATGGTTTGCTTGGTCATGACCTTGTAAAACCAAGTACTAGTAAAGGTACAAGGCCTTACTTAATCTTATTATGTGCAACAACCTTATTCAACCTGAAGCTCTCATCCAAATGTTCGTGTGTTGCTATCGGATCGAAATAGAGGTCAGGGTTTGGCAAGAATGCTGCCCTTCGAGAAGTCTTTTTATGTTGGTTCAGTCTCCTTTGTATATTCAGAAATCTGGTTACTTTTATACAAAAACTATATATTTGAATGGTATAGGCAAAATAACTATAGTTGTATCAGTCAAATCATCTACAGCCGGTTAGACATTTTACTATACTCTACGCGCGAGGCTATTTGCCTTACTTACCAAGCAGGGGATGAGCTATTCATGAGAGTTTGGAGAGTCTATGTATCCATTAGTTTAGCGTATGTTTAGTTACTCGAGTAGTAGTGGAATACTTATAGCCTTAACATTACGAATGTACTAGGATCAGTGTTGCCAATGAGACGGGTATCTCAATCAGTAGACAGAACCTTTATGTATTAGTCAATTCTTTCTATGTTTATTAGCCGGCTATACCATAAAGAGAAAAGTGGTAGAGAAAGCAGCCCTTAGACCAAAGCGCTTGAAGGTAGCAGATATGGAAAGAGTTAGTAATGCTTAATCTTGACATGTGACATATGCGCTTGAAATAATGAAAGTGTTTGCTTATATGGCACTCCTATTTCAGAACTTTCGAAGCTGTTGTTGGTATAGTGAGGATTCCTTTTGAGCAGGTAGGAGTACTATGGTGATGAATGATTCCTTTCTTGATTCTGTGGTAGCAACTATGAGAGTCGAGAAGATCAAAGTTATGGACTTTCTTAATATGTCTAGGTTTCACGGTATTCTTATGATGAAACATATTATTGCCAATAGGCATGAATGAGTACTGAAGCTATTAAAGAGAAAAGTTTACATTTATGAGTTTGAAGTTCTGATAGCCTGCCCGGTCTTTCCTACTTTTTTGATCTGGTGTGATCGACTTGCTTAGGGAAGTTTGAGAACTTTGATTTTCCTTTCAAAAAGGAATCAATGGCGAACGTACGCTATCCAACGGAAGTCCCGAGCGATATGACTATTCCTATTCCTATCCTTTCCTTTCACCCTTAAGCGAATGCTGGAACAAAAGTAAGGTATTCCCTCGAAGTGAAATGAAAGCAAAGGTGCCTTAAAAGAGGAGTGGGGGTTGTATTATTTTTGATTTCCACAGGATCCTTCTGGCAAGGGTATGAAATTGATTGTTTAGATGCATGTTTCCCAATTTGGTAGATTAGGTCAAGCTTGTGAAGGGAGGGCTAAGAGGAGGATCTTTCCCATTGCTAATTCGACAGGTCTTTCTTTCCCTACTTGCTAGCCAACCACGGGTTGTTACCTAACATGTGGTAAGCACTATACTCCATTACTTTCTCAAACGCTCCACTCAACACTACCTCCTTCCGTACTGCTCCCTCTTGCACACGAACAGCTGCTTCTCCGAGACCTCGCCACCGCGGAGCGCCATACTCTTCCTGCTGCGAAGTTACTATTGATCCATTCCTTTCCTATACCGCCCCTTACGATCGATACCCAGAAAGTGGTTTCCTTGGGTAAGAACAGAGATGAGGTACGTCCCTTACCATAGTCTATATCCACTAATGTTGTTGTTGTTTTATAGAGGAAGACTCTCGGGGAAGACAGGCTTTCTATACCATTCCCAAGTAGGCAACCAAGTAGGAAACCCCTTCTCAAGTAGTCAAGTAGGTTGTAGGATTTAAATCTTTGGTATCCTTATATGCTTCAATGGGCGTGGCCATTTCTATTTACTGGCTAGCCTCATTCAAGGATCCATCCATCATCCATCAATCTCTGGATCCAGGCTCGCCTTCACTCAGTCAAGGGGTAGCCCTTTACCTCGTTCCGGTGTGATGAACCCTTTCATTCCTAGAACTGGGTATCTCCAATTTAAGTAACCAGCTTGCCATCCTTCTCAACCCACAATTGGAATGAATCCCGATAATCCTTAGTTAGCTGCACTGAAGGCGATCCAAACAATAGTTGTATCAGCTCATGGGGATGACCCTGAATCTCTTTCTCTGGTCTGTCGAACCAACCAGCTACCATGTAAACAACTATAACATGACTAGTTGACCCACCCAGTGAGTAACAACTATCCTAGCTCACCTAAAGCATTCAATTCAGGCTTACCTCTTGGTAAACTTTGACTTTAGTTTGATATTACGCATAACCTTCCATCCAGTGGCCTTCCACCAGATCTTTCTACATCTGTGGTTATGATTCTGTGCTTCTACTTTTAGGCTTGCGTTCATAGACTGAATTCCACTATCTTACTTCACTTATGGTGGGAGTCTCGCTATCCTTGGGTAGGATCTTCTTACCGAGGGTATGACTACAAGAGCACAACCAGCTGTATTCATCATCTTCGAAGTACCCCCTTTCTTGTCCACAGCTAGAGAGCTCGTACTCATTTGCCCAATAGTGGTCGGGTTCACCCATTCTTTGAACCTACCTATCTGCTTAACCCTAATGACACCTTCCTTCATATCAGAATGGAACAGTAAACTATATTGTTAGATGCTATGTTTCTAGGATGGAATTCCCACTACTCAACATTCAAATAGTATCCAAGGGATAACCGAGATAGAAAGAAGTCACCGCTAAACTAGTTTTTTACAAGAGGTATGCGTATTGAATAAGAAGTATAGGCTTTTTCTTGCTACTAGAAAGATTGACCCCGGTGGTCAGCGAATAGGGGTCTAGACCTTTGTGAGTATGTATTTACGAGGGGACAGGTAAGTCACAAGGTATGCCTTGAAAAGCAAAGAAATCAAGATTCATAAGCAAAGCGAAGGCCAAGGACCTCGATCCGTCAATAGAAATACTCCAACCTTGCTAATACCCACATGAGGAAGGGTTTATTCCCTCTCTTCCTCTACAGGAAGGCAGTGGTTTGCTTTTCTCATTTCTGTATCCCTTGGTTTGCTTTGCTTAGTACAGCCCCATGCTTTCCCTCGTGATACCACTCCTGGGCATCACTCGCTCTCTGTTTGTTCTGAAAGTGTTAGTTTGTTTTCTTCCTTAGTTTACTTGATGCCGGATTCATTCCTCGAATCGTAAATCATTACTATTCATTCCTCCCTATATTCAATCTCGCCTGAGAGCAGTGCATCGATACCATTCGTCTTGCTTGAAGAGCATATATAAGCCCTGACCGAAGAGAATCCTTTGCTTTGATTGATATCCCTCTTGCCTTCTCGCAATGTGGACATCTTTGCATGGAGTGCGAGCGATATGCCTGGCATTGATCCCAAGGTGATGAAACACAAGCTAGCAACAGACCCTTCTGTTCCTATCTCTCCCAGGAACGAATCTCTTTGTTTTGAACCAAATCCAGGGGCTGTAGTAAGCAAACTGCCTAGATAAAGCAGGGTTTAATAGAACTCGAAAGAATGATCGAGGATGTAAATGCACATATGAGATTTCACTCTTTACGATAATATGTGTGTGAAGAAAAAAAAGTTTCAGGATAAAGCGGAACAGACGCTTCTCTCAAGATTTTTCTATTTTACTGAGCTTTGAAAGGCTTGATCGATCCAACCTTGGCTCCGCTCTTCTTTCTCCAGCTTTGGTTTCTTTCTCCGTCGGTGTCGTTTTATTCGGGAAGGAGCTTTCGTTCACGAAGTCAACACCTTTCAGATTGTTTCCATAGTCTACTTGGCTGAAGGTCTGGATAAATAGAAATCGTGGGTAAGTTCTAGATTATAGCCCCTCAAATCTTTGGGTTGGCACGCATCCATGACGGAATGGGCCCGTCACAGTCCGAGTCGCAATCGGAATCACAAGAGGAAAGGGGCTCTGGCTATGTCTGATGACTTTATTTTTTAGTAGTTGCTGAATTTGATGTTCCATTTCATCTTTCTGCTTGTGAGGCACACGATAAGGACGGATGTTGGGTGGGGTTGCTCCCTCTTGCAATGGAATGGCATGGTCAATATCACGGTGAGGAGGGAGTGTAGTGGGCTCCTGAAAGACTTCAGAGTATTGTTGCAGTAAGGCTGAAATAGCCGGAGGAAGAGTGTGGTGCCTGCAGAGATAAGCTGTTGAGATGCAGAATGAAACTAGAAATGCCTTTGTTGAGAAGCTTGTTCATTATCCTTTTCATTTGTTCAGTGTACGCGTCCTGAGATGTGCAATCCTTTAATGAGAGGAGAGTATCATCTTCTAAGGTAATGAGAAATTCTCTGGTCTTCAAATTGAGGGCAAATGGGCTATGTTTATAGAGCCAATCACAACCCAAGATGACATCATATTCTTTCAAGTCCAGGACTCTAAGGGTGTTGTTGAAGGTATGAGGATGAGGATTCTAATTTCATTCCATTGCTTTGTTAGAGGGAGAGGAAGCTTCGGTTGGTGGATACAATAATTCCAATCTTCTTTGCCAATACTACTACTCTTGCTTGCTCTATCTTATTTCAACTACTACTACTTTGAATCTTGTTTTCTTATTTCTATACTACTTCTTATCTCTTGGATTCCACTGCCAAGCTTCAACAGCTGGTCTTGTCTCTACTTGATTGAGCTGCCTGTGCAAGTCTAACTATGCACCAGCAGCATTGAAGGAAATAAAAAACCTTCAAATTGATTAGCCAGATCAAAGAAAAATGGGGAAACTCTCACTAGCTGGCTAGAACGATGTTCGTTCTTACCCACAGCCGCAAGGGGCGCTTGAAGGGCACTAAGATCCGCTGGCAAGGAACTATGAGGAGATGAGATTCTCTTTGCCTTATTTATAAAGTTCTTATATAGAGTTTGGGCATGCATATAGCTAGGGCATATCCTTTTTTATGTGTTTGTTATCTCGCTGCGCGCCTTTTCGATGATAAGATCATCATTTTTTTATCTGACTTGGTTGAGTAATGCATGAGATCAACCTGCGGCCTATGCTTCTCGTGTGAGGAGAGCTAAGTAGGAAGGAGGGACGGACTTTGCTTTGGCTAAGGATGGGGATCAGGAATTTCAAAATCCTACTCTTTATCATAGCCATCCCTTAGATTATATATAATGAAGAAGAAAAGAGTGATTCCTCGAGTAGATTTATGTTTCTGCTGAATGAATAAATATGATATGAGATGGAGGGTCACACTTACGATGGCACGCACCGCACTTCGAGAGGAAGGGGTCTTCGGTTCGCATTCTTTTCATCGTCGACAACTAGCGCTAGTTTGCGAAAAATCCCTTGCTTCTTCGGTTCAAACAGGAGGAGAGGAGTACGCATCCCGTGCCAACTACATAATGCCTGATGGCCAAATAAGGCTTCTGACTACGAAAGACACCACCCCAGCAGGGAAAGGCGTGAAGCGTAAAAAGCAGCTAATCTGGAAGTCCGGTAGTAATCAAAGTAATCCGTCAAGGCGAGCCAAAGAAGGGTCTCAGGAACCGAGAAATCTGAGAATTGGCAATCCAGAAGTGGGTGTCGGAAAAGAAGAGACAAGACTTTCCCTCATTCATTCCTTAGATTAGGACGGGGAAGCTTCCTAGAGAGTAGTTAACCCGGGTTAGCTTTGATGGACTACTTACTGGCGCATGGTATTCATATGAGAAAAGGTTGTTCGTGGATAACAGTTGTATTTCTTTACTTGACCCGTACTTCCTTCCCTTAACCTGATCCAGCTAGTCTTTCCTATCTCTTAGGAAAGACTAGATCTCTCGATTCATCACGTCTTTTGAAAGCAAATAAGTAGTTCCAAGAAAGAGTCCTATTCTAGACACTAGATGTGCTCTTATTTTAAATATATAGCTTTTTGGTCGGGTAAGAAAAGGAAGTATTAGTCTATCAGGCAGTCTAATTCGTCTTCACTAAGAGCTAACGACTAGAAATCTAGCAAATAGGACGCTTTGTCAATTGAATTAGTAAGTTATCCTGGTCTAGAGGGTGTTCTTCCTCCCCACTCTAGAGGCTAAACCAGTTAGAAAAGCGTCCCGCGGGAGTTTCGCTGTAGTAGATGACGTTCCTGGTACTAGTAGTCCATAGAACTAAGATTTGCATGCATGGTGGGTAACAACATTGTATCTATCTTTTGCAGTCTGTAAATACGTATCCTAAAGTTGTAGATTCAACTTCTTAAGGGCTGGGTGTCAAAGTCCTCAGTAGGTGGTTTGGTCCTTCAAATGCCTATCTGTTGTAGTAGTCCCCAAAGGCGGAGCTTTATTAGTTGTAGGTGGACGGACCTCAAGTCCTTTCCTTTCTCTAACGCTAATACCGCGGCATGTCATGATTGCTGTCAAAGATGATGGCCATACTGTAGTCATAAGATTGCGTGTCGTGTCGTTATTCTGTATCGTGTACAGATTATCTTATCATATGTGTTGTCATTCCAGTACAGCTAATCCGTGAACAACTAACCATCGTACTGTCAAAATGGGATAGGTTCGATCTATGGTCATCGAAGGCCTCCTAAAAAGATCTACTAAATTCATCGAGTTGTTCCAAAGAATCAAAGCGCCCAGTTATTAAGAAAATCCCTTGTCGGCTTTCCGTGAAATATTCGTTTGGCCGAGGACTTCCAAATACGTCGTAAGCTAAACCCGTACTGACGAATAACCAACCCGCAATGAATAAGGAAGGTATAGTAATGAATAACCCAGTATCGAATACTGGTAATAATATAAGCAGAAGAGCGTTCTCCCGTGCTTCCAGACATGCTGAGCTCCACCAATTTTTGTACATTCAAAAAGGGGAATTGGTTCCTTCTCTAGAAAGGGCGGGAAAACTAGACTATATAATAGTTGATACATAAACGCACATATAGTAAGTATTTTGATCTTCCTGCGAGACAGTTCTTTTCGCTGGAGAAAGAGAACACTTCTTTTCACAGGATTTCTGTAAGAATCAATAGGGGCCGGGTATTGGTTACCAGCTATCGGAACATAGTATGCGCCTTTGTCTCGCTTTCCATAGAAAGTTCTTTATTATCCATTAGCAACTAACCCCTTTCACTCAGCTTTTGGTAACGAACTTACGAACAGTCTTTGCTTGAGCAACTTCTTTTGTGGACAGCCTTTCTTTTCTTAAAGTGGTCTCTCTCTTCTTTTCACAGGCAGAGGTACCAACCTATCTTTCTAAGGAAGACGGAGGGTAGGGCTAGTCACCCTAGCTCTCTTACTCGTTACTCGCTTTTTGGTTGTCCATCTTTTGTACTCTTAGGTAGGTCGTCTTGAACTTGGGTTGGGGAGAACAATCTTTAGGAGGACTTACTTTCCGAACGAACAGTGTGAGTGCAGTGGCTAACAAAAACACTATTTACTATCTTCTGCTGGTACCGCCGCCTACTCTTCATTGATACAGGCTTCTGCACTTTTTCATGAAGACAAGCAAGAGAGTACGTCAGATGGAAGAATCTCTTTCTCTTAGATGTATCACCCTCCACTTTGAACTTAAGGAAGGGAATGCAGATGATCAAGGATCTGGTTGTCATGATGAAAGTACCACAACTTCTCTTTTCTTTTAAAAAGTCTCCGTCCTGTCTTTACTATTGCTATTGTATTACGAGTAGGGCGGATGGGGGATTCTAATTGGATAGATCTACTCTCTGAAAGTAAGGATTAGAAAATCCGGATGTGATTAAAGCTTTCATTCACATTTGAACATGAAGATTCCTGTGATACCTCATGCCCGCCCACTTCTCTTCATCTTTCTATTATTACCTAGCCTCTGGAGTCGGGAGAAAAATCTTCGTAGCCGACCCGCATTTGGTATTATTATTGGCATCTCTCCCTTCTTACTTCAAGACGAATTTAGCCATCTGAACGAGCCTGTAGGACTTTCACTACACCTTTCCTTATCGATTGGCTTCGTCTTCTGCTGCTTCCCACTCAGTCTTCTACTGAAAAGAGTGGTGACCCCATATAGACATTCCTTTAAGGGAGGTTGGCTCCATACGGGAATGGTTTCCCCTTCCACCGAACTCTCAGCTCTACTTTTTCCTAGTAAATAGATTTCTCTGTATTTCACTGCTTTCTGATGGCCATCTTTCTTGTAAAGGAAAATAAAGTCTCATGTTGCTCCTCGAAAAACGCGTATAGTAGTCTCATTGACCTTCGTCGATGGGACAAACGTGGAAGTTTATGTGTTAGAAGGCAACTAGCATTTTGTTTTGTCATGGAAGTTCGTGTTCGAATTAGTTTTTTTTTGAAAAACCAACGCCCACCCCTATCCTATCTCAAAGTCTCCCTTTCTCTTTTCGGATTGGGAGCATATCTTCCAAATCTTACTGTATTGCGCTATGATGATGATGACTAGATTGAGTTCCACTTATTGATTAGTGTTAAACATGGTCCGGGGCAGGCCAGGCCGGATCCCCGGCACTCGGAAAGCTTCAGCCTGCAAGATCATGGATCGGACTCGGTCAATCGGTGCACACTGACAGAGACGTCCACACACATGCACATGCTGACATGTATCTTCTCCGATTTTTTTGTGTGTGCATGTTGCATGCATGCAGTAGTACTAGTACGTCACAGGACATGCACGGCTGCCAAACCGTCAAAAAGCCGCCGCGCGGCTCTGCTTCTCTGAACAATATATAGCACAGGGCACGTATTTTGCCAAGGCAGTACAGCGGGCCAGACATCGTCAAACGGCACAAAGTTGCCGGTCTACCGGGCATGATGAAAATATGGAAACTGGCCGGAAACCCACTTCAGGTATTTGGGAATTGGGATTTTGGATAGACAGATCATGACATTTGTACTACTACAGTAATTTCTAAGCTCTTTTCCACGTTTTGGTGCACAGGTGTGCGGTCTTTTCTCCACCAGAAAAAAAAATGAGAGCCCACGTGGCTCCAGCTAAGACTGACACATCAGATGCAAACCGCGCACATGTTTTGTTTTGCACCGAACGGAAAAGGGTTCAGAAGATGTTAGGCACCTTTGATCTTAGCGGATTTCGAGAATCCAATTGAAAACATAGTGGAATCTCATAATTCAATCCAAATAAAATAGAATTCTAATATTTGCGGGGATGTGGGCATTCTAATCCAATATGTTTTGTTTTGGACAGGAGTACCCCGATGGAGGCGATATGTCGAAAGTATACGGGCCCGTGTGCTTTAGCTCACTATCGCTGTAGCTGCGGATGTTCCGAAGACTCTCATAGCTTAGGCCATGCCCAATGCTACACTCTAGCGTACCGCCACAACTTCCATGTTAGTATAAATAGTCCATATCAACCAAGATGTTAGCCCCGTATTGTGTCATAGCATCCTGCAAGAGAGACAATAGGTTCGTCTCACAAGAAAACTGAAGCCACAACTCAAACACGCCACGTGAGAAAAAAACAGTGACACTCCTGTGTTTCCTTCTGACTAAAACTGACAAAGAGTCAGGTCCGTCAGTAGAGAAAGCCATAGCCTGGTAGTGCTCGCGTTGTGATTTTAAAATAGTTAAGTACTGCTTCATCTACGTGGAAGTATCTTTATCACTAGATCACACGTAACTATTAGCCTGCTTTGCCCTTGCCCTTACGAGGTAGTATAAGGAACTTTTTTTCCGGCATTCCGGATGCCTTTAGTCGCGAGATGACAGAGAAAATACGCGTGGAGGTAAACTTTAGATGGAAGATGGATGTGCCCTGTAACGATGACGAAAAAGGTGGCCACAGTTGCGACCATTTTTGACACACACATTTCCTAGGCTGGACACTAACGTCTTTTCCAAGTCGTTGGGTATGCCTAATTGTGGATACATGCAGGGCTCATGTAATCCGTGACAATTCCGAATGGATTTCCTGCAAAAGTCCTCCCAACAGATCAGCAAAGAGTGGATATACACTTGCTTTCACAACCACCAGTCTGAGTGTTCATGCGGAGCCCAAGTCCTTACTTAGACTCTCACTCTAAATTTTAGGAGTTTGGACAAAATTTCAACTCCAATGGAGCCTCTACTTGGGTTCCCATTTTACATGCCCCCTCAAATTTTAATCTCAGGTCCCCGGGTATAGGAGCCCCCTATCCGGTGGGGCCCACCCCACTTTTCCCCACCCAGCCGAGGCACCGCACACGACCGCGCCGCAGCCGCCGGCCGCCTCCTGCGTGCGTCGCCCCGCCTGCTCCGCGCCGTCTCCTGGCCAACGTCGCCAATGCCGAGCAGGTCCGTGCCGACCTCGGCGGTGAAGGTGTCGTAACGGAGGAAGAGCTCGACGAGGAAAGCTTGCCGACGAGCACCACAAAGTTCTTGTCGGGGCACTGCTTGTTGCTGACGCTGGGGCTCTCGGTCTCGCGGCCGTTGGACCAGTACACGTACTGCAACAGCTTGCTGCCTTCCTCGCCGACGAAATTAGTTGTCAATCTTCCATTAGTTGTCAATCTCAGCCAACTGTTCTCACCCATTAGTTGCAGTTCAGTTCTACTATACATGTCTGAATGTCTGAAGAGATAAGTTGTCAATTTTCCTATAATTGGTAGTAGCACCAAAAAAATAATTCTCTACTGTACTTATCTCTAATTAGTACAGTATAGGCTAGCACTGAAAGTACTTATCTCTATTTAGCACTGAATTGGAAGTATCCTGCCATTAATTTAGCTTAATGTCTGAATGGCCTACTTTCTGTATTTTCAATCAGTTCTAGCTCTGATTGAATCTCCTATAAAGTGGCAATTATTAGTTTTTGTTGGCATGTATTTGATTAGTTCTAGCACTGTCAGAATGGCCTCAGGGCAATCTCAACAGAAGAAAGGGCAACTCTTCACATTTGGTCTCCCATAGTTCTTCAATGAAGTGTTTTCTATTAGTAGAAAGAAAAAGAAGCAAGAAACCACAAAGCAGACCAAAAATATTGAGCATTACAAATTGTTCGACAGTTAACTGATTGACAACATGAATTTTACAGAGGGATCACCAAACTGTCGCCAGTTAACTGATTGAGCATTACAAACTGATTGAATTTTACAGAGGGATCACCAAACTGTCGCCAGTTAACTGATTGAGCATTACAAACTGATTGACAGACCAAAAATACCCAGTCTTTTCTTCTGAAATACCCATCTTTAGCTTGCCCAATGGGGAATCTGAGTGGAAATGGATTTGAAGGAGGTTCAACTGAAAATGGATTCTTATTAAATGCAGTAGCCGTAACACCACAGTTTCAGACAACGTCATGGGTTTTTTCTTCAGAATATTTCCCCTAGTTGCATCAAGAAAAAGATATGTGCCCACAACCTCACACATAAAAGGAGTCTATGGTTATAGCTAGTCATATCTCTTACCTGGCCGATCATAACTATCTGATTATCCCATTGGTGAATCCTGGGATTGAATGAATCTTGGATTCCAATGAAATGCAAGTGCGTTGAGCTTGCTTAGAAATAGTTCAGATGTCAAGTGCACTGAATTTTGGTAATTTTTTAGAAGGAAGGAAAATGAAATTCAGATATCTGAATATGCGCCCTTTTGCCTACTTACTTTCTACACGTCCTTTTTTTACATTTTGCTTGAGTTACTTTTCTGAATATTTACATGATTTTCTCCTTTCCTTTACCCTTTAATTTACTCACTACTAATCAAGTTCTGCTTGAGTTCAATAAAGGGCAATATAGATTCAATATTCAGCTTTGGAACTATTCAACTTTGGAACTATGAGTATGGTTATGAACTATCGGTCTATTTCAGAACTGAACTGAACTAAACAAATTATTAGTAAAACTAGAGTAAAAGTCCAGAATTGATAAAGAATTGCCTGTTGGGTTGCTTACTGAACAAATTATATATGTGACAATTCAGACATTCAGAATATCCTACTGTGACAGTTCAGACTTTCATCAGTACAAATTGTGTTACAGAGGCCTGTTGTACTTCTGTTTGCACAGGACCTGAGTGTTAGAGAATAAAACATGAAAAATAATAGATAATCAAAACTGTTACTGTCACATAGTTCCAAATCACCCCGATAGAATTTGTCTTGAGAATAAATTTTGGGCTTCAGTTTTGTCAGAGAAATTCAGAGCAACAGTAGGCCATTCAGTTCTGTCCCATTCATTCATTCATTCATTCACCTCTCATTATCTATATGATTTGATCATTTAGTAAATAGTTTTCTACTTTTTTAAAAAACAATGACAGGAGCTCTGCCTTCAATTAAATACACCAATGAATATCTGTAACTGTAGAACATTGTTGCAAACTACAGTCAACAGACACAATGGCCCAATGCTAAATCATGGTGACTGAAACAAGACATGGAAAAAACAAGGATTATGGCAAAGAAGGAAAGAGAATGAAATGACAATTCACCATCTGTGAAACAAAAGTCATGGTGACTGAAACAAGACATGCAAAGAACCAAACAGAGTCATGACACCATGAATTTTACACAGGATGCACATATGGTCAGCCATATGGTCAGTATACAATCTGAAAAAAAACAGTAAGGACGAATCGCAGATGTCCATTTATCATCCAATTCTTTTTTATAATATATAAAAGTAGACTCTATGCAAACAAGGTGGAACCAGTCATAAATCACAATTGCTCAGAAATACAGGTACATCTTATTCTCTTTTAGTATCACAATTACAGACTGAATAAATGGACAAATATAGGGTAGAGAGGTCACAAGTACGACACTAGTTTGAACTATGAATTGCCCACAAGTGTTCTACGAGATCATCACGAAGTCGCTCATGTGAAGACCTATCCTCAATCTCATCGTGTATCTCCTCAAGCCCTCAAGAAGACCAACAATGATGAAGAGGTCGTCATCATCAGAGTCATCCTCTCCATCCCACCCTCGACGAGCTCTAGTTCCAAACCTTGACATCTGTCATAGAAACAAAAAAGGGAAAAAGTTAACATAAAAGTTTGTTGATACTGATATTGTGTACATGCTTAAAAACAATAACATTATTAGAAGAGATCAGCGAAGCCGTCACAACAACAAGTAAATGTAAAGATAATGGCTGCCATGACACAATAAAATCCATCAAGCTACTAATGTTGGAATTGGTATTCAGGTATGTATGACCTATCAATTATGATCTCATTTTAACTCCATTAGGATTTATCAAGAATGAAATTGCAACATAGAGACACTGGCATGGTCTTTCCTGAGTAAGGTAAATGGTTGCCTCATGTCCAGTTAACCACTACTTCACATTTGCAATACACATTTAGCTACTACAGTTTTACACATTTGGTTGTATAAAGAGCCTGGGTTATTATGCCATATATGTAGTTCGGTTGGTACTTTGGTCAGTTGCTCTAAACTGAACACAAGGAAAAAAAATTATCCTGCATGTCCCTGAAACAATCACCATTGAAGATGCTATTTTTCGAGTGCATGTGTGGCATCCAGGAGTATTGAGGAATTAGTAATGTCTTATTTGACAAACTACATACCCACTGCCTCCTGTTTTTATGTGCAATTTGTAGTTGCAAAAACTCAGACATATGAGAGTTGACTTGTCCAAACTTTGCTGATCATTTTAATGTGGAATTTTTAGCATTGCAACATGACAAGTTTCAGTACTATATTTGGACAGAACAACAACAGCTGTAATGTATATGAACCAAAAAGAATGGAACCTACCTACTAGTATATATTAACCCTTGATATATAGTACTGAGATTTCTTGGGCTGGATGACGAATCAAAAAGAATGAAACCTACCCCTCAATGCAACCTCCTGAGATTTCACGCCACGAACCAAGAAGCAGATCGAGAAAGAATGGACAAGAGCAACGTCAATGTGACACACAGGACGGGCACGGGGAGGAAGGCAGCCACCGCCAATCGCAGGTGGTTGATGCTGCACTCATCGTCATTGCTGGGGCCGGTCGACGTTGAGGCGGGTTCACGCGACGAGGAGCAGGCGGCGCGCGGGAGGGGCGCCGTTGCTGGCTCGCGGGGCGGGGAGCAGCGGCGCGCGGGCGGCGAGCCGGCGGGCGCGTGTGCACGCAGGCGGCGGGCGCGCGTGGGCGGGCGAGCACAAGCGGTGGTTTCTTGGGCTGGAATAGGGTCTTGGGCTGGAGTTGAAGTCAATTTTGGGTCCATATTATATGCAGGTCAACATGCAAATGAAAAAAATAGAGACTCAATTTACATACTGGGCTGGAGTTGCTCTTAGCAGAGTAGCAGACGACATTCGGCTAATACCGATGACTCATATATCCAACGAGACCAGCAAACCCCCGTGCCTCTTTGCAACTCTGCCGTCTGCGCGCCTTTGCGAGAAAGGGAGCGCCGGACCAGACCAATGGAAGAGGCAGGGCATGAGCTCCACTCTGTTATGACTTGCCAACCCGAGTCCTAGTGGGTGGTGACACAAGCGGATGTGCTTTTGTGCAGGACAGAGAATGAAGTTCCATCCTTCTATCTATGGTCTATGGTCTATGGACATGGCAAGCTCCTTTCAGCGACAAACTTGCATTGTTGTGTAAAGGTTGCGTCGGCTGATGTGCTGCGAGCGGCTTCAGGTTGCCTCCTTGGGATTGGGACCATCGCACGCGGAAAGTGACTGACAGAACATGGTCGCCATGCATCTTCGCGCCACAGTTTGCACTTTATCAGTAATTAGAGAAATCGAGTTGTTTTTATCTTCGCGCCACAGTTTGCACTTTATCAGTTATACAAGCTGAAACTTGTACAAGAGGTGAACAGGGAAGACACCGCGTATTAATTTGTGACTTTTAACCGGGCACTGCATCATCGTCTGGATGCACTATCCACGATCGTTTATCATCACAAATCCACAACCTACGGGGCTGCGGCGCTAAAGTTTCGGCACACCATGTGGAACGGATTGGAAACCTAAGCAGGAAACTCACGTCGCTGTCTCTGCCTGCTTATCCACCATGTCACCGTTTAAACGAGCTCGTTTTCTGTCAGTTTGGCATCCTTACGTCTCTCGATCTATTATAGTCTCTGCCGAATTTTTCCTTAGCCTCCTGCTCGCGTCACTGAACTTTATCCCAAGCAAGACAAGTCTCGTACCCAAGGGGACAGTCATCATCAGACTATTCCTTGCCCTCCTGCAAGTCTGGAAACAAAAAACGAATCGGATGGTTTGGGAATTGGGAGGCGGCGCCGCACGGGGAGGAGGGAGATGACTTGCGAGGCGCTGGAGGTGCCGCCGTCCGGCCAGCCGTTCCCCGTCGCGTGGGCGGCAGTTGTTGGCGGGTCACCGTCAGAGGCGTCGAGCGCATGCCGCAATGCGGCGGGAGGCGCCGCCGGCCGGCTGTTGCGGGTTGCTTGTTCGACGGCCCACAGGCGTGCAGGTCCAGCGGCTTCGTGCGGACTGCGGAGCGGACAGCCGTGCGTCGGCGGAGATTGGAGCCGCGACCCAGTGGGCTGATTGGGCCGGGAAAAATACTTGCCACCTAGGTGTACCGCTGAGAGCATCTTCAGCAACAGACCCTAAATCAAATCCCTACATTTCCATTTAGAAAGTGACCTGTAAAATTTGAGGGTCAAATTTAAAATTCAACTCCAGCCATAGTACCTAATTTGTGGGGAGAGGAATAGGAGGACCTCTTTCCTGAGGACCCAAAACTAAACTTTGAGAGCCCTCCTAAAATGGGAGCCCAAATAGGAGGTATATTGGAGTGGATTTTTTTAAACAAGCTCCTACATTTAGAATAGAGGCCTGTTTATAGGCTCCGGTGGAGTTGCTCTGAATCATCGTGATATTAGGGATTCTTCGTTACGGATTCAGTGAAATTCACCGTCATTCCTTGAACTTGGCCGGTGGTGTCATCGAGATCTCTGATAAACTTATAAATTGCTAATTATAGATATTGGCCAATGGTGTCATCTAGCCATCTAGGTCCCTCTTATAAAGTGATCATAACGGGTCACTAATCTTGGTTGGTAGTGTTATCTAGGTTCCTAAGCTAATCTATATAAAAATAATTCATAAATTTTGCATATGAGCTATAATGAAGACAAAGTTTATATTAAAATTGTAGCCCTCGATGTGATTTACAACTTCCAAGTTATTTCTTTTGGAATTTAAACACTCTTAGAATTTTAAATTTCAAATTTTCAAAATATGTAAACTTAGAATAATATTTTGGAACACTAAATGACTTCAAATAAAAAAATTAAGTGCAAAATTATAGATCATATTGGTAACTATAACTTTTATATAAATCATGTCAGTATCTAAGGTTGTTAGATAATTTTAATTTTAAATTTCAAATTTTAAAATATGTAAACATATAAAAATATTTTGGGACTCTAAATAGTTCTAATTCAAAAAAAAATACTAGAAAATTGTAGATCACATCGAGAGCTACAAGTTTGATATAAGATTTATCTTCATTCAAAATTATATGAAAAAGTTATGAATTATTTTTTATATATATTATACTGTTAGACCCAAATAAGACTTAAAACCAGGTTTAGAGACCTAGATGACACTATCGATCAAGTTTAGGGACCCATATTAATCACCTTACCAGTTCAGAGACCTAGATGACACTATCGGTCAAGTTAACAAACCGACGATGAATTTTACTTTTATGAATTCTTCATGACTGGATGAACGGGCTAAAACCTAAATGGCTTGTTGTCTTCTCGTAGACGGTCTGACCTGGTGAGTCCTCAAAAGCCTGACATACTGCGCCGACCCTGATCAGTTTTAGGATTAACAATTTCATATTTTTTAAAAGTTTCATCTATTTTATTATAGTAAAAAATCGACATTAGCGTCTTTAAATAGATGTACTACTATTTATATATTTACAACAAGCATAATGATAATAATTTAATATAAAAATATTACAGAGATGGTTAAAGTTAAAATAGTTTGACTCCTTAGAAAATTTTAGATAAAAAGGTTCTCAAGTACGACCTATACCACTCCTTTTTTTCTCGAATACGCAAAAGATTTGCGCATCATTGTAATTAAGAAGAAGAGTTGAACAATACACACGCTTCTGACGAGCGCCCTCGGAGGTTTTACAGCAGTGGGCTGGACCGTCCTAGCAACAAATCTAAGCTTCGATATTACATAAAAGGCCTACAACCGAGCTAAGAGCATTGTTGCAACCTACGAAGCCGGACGCCTCTGCTACTGGCTGCGTGGTCCTCCTTCGGCGTCTGAGAATAGTACGTTGGTTTTTCTACCACCCCTGTTCTTGGTTGCTGGAAATAACTCGTCCAGAGCTTCAATCTGGCTCGACGTCAAGTTCCCTTTGAGAATGTCGTCGTATGTTCCCTTGGATGCCAAAGAAAATGGTGCCGCCGGAGGTGCGATGCCCATCCTCTTCTTGAGTAATACCTCGCCCCGCCTAGAGGTCGGAATGTGCGACAACGGCTGAGCGGCAATCCGCCTACTTCTGATTGGCGGGGAGGCGCTTTGCGGTCGCCTTCTGCTTTGGGGGACTGGCGATCAAAGGCGATCTTATCTTGCACTGCACCTCCTCAGCGAACCTTGTGAGACGCAGCGCAGCCTCACGTGGTGTGGGCGTCACGTTGCCGGTGGTGCACGTGTCCACTGTGATCTCCTCTTCTACGTCGAGTTGTCCCACTCGAGGCGGAGTGAGATGTGGCAGCTCCTGCACCAGCGATGGCAGGGGGGAGAGCAACCATTGGTGGTGAACCGGTATCCATCAATGATGCTTCGATCTCCTGAGAGGCGACCTCCTGAGAAGGGAGGCACTCAGGCGCTGCATCTCTCGCTGATAGGCTCGCGACAAGCGAGACAGCGAGCTCCTCCAACATCGGGTCAATCGAGACGACCCAAGTGGGAGGCCGCACACTCGTGCACAGCGCCTCCGCCTGCGGATCAAGCTCAGAGAAGAAACAGACAGGAGCAGCAGTCGCGGCGTGGTCAGCCGACACACCCGCGCCGATGTCCTTTGGCTTTGTCCGACGCCGCCGGCGTCGTCGACGTCTGTCACCCGGCGCCCCCCCCCCCCCCCCCCCCCCCCAGCCCTCTGTGCGGCACCCTCTGAGCTCATAGAACCGTCGTGTGGCGTGTGCTGGGAGACCGGGGGGGCGACACGAGCAGGGTGTCGTGGCATGGCACCCTTCACCGCCAACGTCGAAGCAAGACTGGGCCGCTTACAGTCTTTGGCGAGGTGCCCGAAGCCGTGGCAGCGTAGACAGTGTCGTGGTAACCGACAAGTCACTACTCTGTGCGAGTAGGAGAGACAGTTGAAACACCTGTCGCGAAACTCAATGCGGATCCTCCGGGCCTTTGGGAGCTGCTTTGGATGGGGCTCAACCAAGGCGGCGGTCGTCGGATGCGTCTCCTGCCGGGGAAGAATGTCGCGTCACCCATCGGCGTTCGGGGCGGAGACCCGTCCGCGTCGACCGAGGCGTTGACGGGCAGGGGCGCGACCCTCCACTGCTCGAGCAGGCCAGCCATGCACTAACTGGGGGTGTGGTTGGCTGCGTTTCCACCGCCTTCGCCAAGGTCCCTGCTGCGCCCCGCCGCGACCCAGAACCAGAGCAGTCTGGTCGCGCACAGGGGATTCAGTGACCAGCTTCGTCGGTCGAAGCGCGGCTTCCAGGTACATTGTGGGGAGATCGTCGTCGGGTTCCTCGCGGTCGTCGTTCGCCCACCGCTGGCACTTGGTGCGCCCTTCCGAGGAGACGGGAAAGAACGGAGTCGCAGTCGGCGAGAGGGATAAGCTGGGGGAGCCAAGAGGTGTCGTGACGGTCTTGCCTCTGAACTGGTCCCCTGCGTCGGACGGCACAGTGACCCAGAAGTCGTGGCAGTCGGCGCCGTGGGCGCGCCAGATCCGGACTCCTCACCAGGCTGCGGGGTGGCCGCGGCGGCGCTAGTGGCTCTTGGCGGCGATGACAGGCGGGCCCCAGGCCCGAACCTGGTGGTCGGTGTGGCCAGACCCGTCGTCCAAGGCTCCCGAGGTCGGTCGGCGTCGTGGCTCGGCATAGGCCCCACGTGCACCGCTCCCACGCATAGCCAAGCCGCAGACGCGGATAGCGCCGGTGGTGGCTGAGGTGGAGGTGCGGGGGTGACGCTGGCCTGCAGAGGTGGAGAAGCTTGACCTGGCGTCGGGGAGGTCGTCCAGGTCGCCGGATCCGGCCAAGTCGGGGCCGTGGCAGCCAACTCCGGGCCGGCCATGGCGGTGGCCGCGGCGGCGTCAGGAGACAGCGCATGTGGCTCCAGAGCGCCAGATCTCATGGAGTTTTTGGTGGAGAGGAGGGGAGGGGAGGTGGAAGAGGAGGGGGAGAGGGAGAGGGAGGGGGCGGGTGGCGCCGGCGGCGGGGACGGGGCCAACAGGGCGGTCGCCTTTTCGCCGCGCGGAAGCAGAGCCCCAGTCACAGTTGTTAGTTAAACTTTGGAAAATTCTGACTGTTTTTCTCAGATTGCAAGTTTGCGGACCGACATATACCACTCCTTTAAATATCATATTGGCTTTCCAATAATTCACTTGGCTATATTTAAATTTCTTTGTTGAAATGACTATATTTATATTTGATCAATTGATTCAACGGCATACTGGTAGGGAACCACCGAATCAACTGGTGATTCACAGAGCAACCAATAGTGAAAACCATCCCACATGGTGCAACTCCATTTGTGCTTATAACTAACCGTTTTTTAGCCTTCATGTTTATCCTTTGATCAAATACCAAGAACGTGATAATAGGGGGACAAGAAAACCATAGTACCCATCCATATGACCTCGCTTTAAATTGTGGTTTCAAAACACACATGTGTATCCTCTTGCAATCAATCAAAGTAGAGGCCTACATGCTTTCAAATTCTACAATTATCTTTTTGTCTACTTATTATATTTGCATTGAATTCTTATGTTATCCCTGTATCTTTGGATAGATTTAGACCGTTACAACATGGATCTATAAGATGGGTGTGGACATCCTAGGCACCCTAGGGATCGAAGAGATGAATTTATTTAGTCTTTTTTTTCATCTTATTCTCGTATGTGACAAGTTTTTGAGAAATGAAATTGTTTTTCTCAATCTGGTGCAAATGCTCTAACAAGGACAATTTATAAAGAAGAAGAGGTGTTTTGCTTGGGAGGATTTCTATAGGCGCTACGCATAATCGCGGCTGTGGCACACCGGGCCTGGACTTCCTCTAGTTTTTGGCAAATTAATTTGTGGCAAGGGAGGTCACTAGAGAGCGTGGTCTGCTCTTCTGATAATTGAATATTCTAGCATTGCGCTCCTTAAAATTCCCCAGGTTACTGGCAGGGTGAAAATCTGACTGTAGAGCTTTTCATTGGCTCCCCAGATTACAGTGCAACCTCATCCCGATCATTTTGACATCGACGTAAAATTTGCCACGTCATTCGCCTATAAAAAAATAAATCCACGAGCCAATAAAAATTGGCGTCCCATATACGGATGGAGTAGTGACTCAGCAGCGTTGTCCGGGTTGGTGGTGCAACAGAGCCGGCAAGCCATCCTCGTGAAGAGAATCTGTCCGCAGAAAAGGTCCTTAGCTTGTTTTCAGGGAGTAGCCAAACAAAAAGAATTTGAAGCGGATCCTACTTCAGGATTGTCTGCTTCTGAAACTGTGCGGCTCGGTAGGCGGATGCTCCCGGAACTGATCGAGTCACGTTTAATCTGAACTGATCGATTGTAATTGCTCCCAGAACGAGAAGATAGAATTGCAGGTGCTGAGCTTTACATACATATTTGTAAATTTTTGAGTGAAATGAATATGTGTAAATGAGCAGAATGAATATGTGTCCTGTATAAAATGTGTTCCTGGAATCAGGATACATGCACCTACTACCTTGGAGCTAGCTAGCACTACATTGCTCGTGGTTTCATTAGGAATTAGGATAACCATCAGGCATGTATTTAACACAAAATTTTCGGCGGCAGGTGTTCTGTCCGAGGCAAGTAGTGCAAAGGGTAGTGGACTAGTGGAAGAACAATCATAGCAATTCGCAGCTTAGGGGGGTCCCTCGCTAATGCTCACCGCACACGCAAAATGTTAATGTGTTATCTGTAGCTTATACTATCATGTGGGTTTGTTAAGACAAAGTTTGTGGAATTGTACCTAATTCTTGTTGCTGCTGCCACACCGGAAGAAGCTTCAACTCCACGAAGTTTTGCAGGATATCAAGGAAAGGAAAAGGCCCTCTCTTTATTACAGTGCAATTGCTATAACCTGACAATGGAGTCAGAGGCTCAGGGGGCTGTTGTAACTGATTGCTGCAACTGTTTGAAAGGCGTTGAAGTTTAATAGACCTGCTTCTGCTTGCGTGAAGATGTCGCGTTCGGTATCACCAAATTAAAGGCTCGGTTCTGTTGGCGTATTTGGTTTCGGTAATCATAATAGTCGTTGGCTTCGGACCCTCACAACAAATCAGTCAGCGTAGTAGTACTTCGGTTTTGTGCTAAAGATCCAGGAGATCATAAATAAACATTGGCAGTTCTTGGCTTGATCTTCACATGACCAAGGTGAGAGAGCTTTATCCCATTATAACCCACCAACACCAACAGAAGAGTCTGCGTCATGTAAAAAAAGGGGTACAGCTCTGCTATCCAGATTGACATAATCTTGCTATGTAAATTAACCCTAAGGTGTTTAGGTGTCATGGAATGCACTAACATATCAGAAAGTTCAAAATGTGATTACCAGAAAGTCACACGACATATTGTAACCTAAATTCTATTACTAGGTTGTTTGGCTCACACCCACACCTAGCCACATCCGACAGTGGTGGCCCCTAAGGGCAGCCCTACTGCGAGCATACGGGCATGTTAGCCTTAGAAAAAAAAGAAGAAGAAGAAGAAGAAGAAGAAGAAGAAGAAGAAGAAGATGCTTTCCACCTAGACACGCGTGAAACGAGGATGCTAGACTTCATAGTTGAAAAACACTGCCTACGTTTTCTCTGTCATGGCATGTCGCTTTCAACTCCTCTCTCCACTCTTCTCAGTCTCTCTCTTCTTGGAACCGTGTGTCAGACCAAGCGAACGACACCTTTGTAGGCTGCTCTGCGCATCTGCGAAGTTACTATCATGCATGACATGGAGACACTGTGCTTATTTGAACCTTGGGGCATACTCCTTCCGTCCTATAATATTTGTACATCTAGGATTGAGTACCAAACCCAAGACAAAAGTAAAATGACGATATTACCCTTATGAAACCTCTGGACCTACACATCCCACTTACGGCAGCTATGCACAAGACGCCACATCGGACTTCGGGAAAATGTGAAATGCTGAGTCGAGAATCATCCAGAGACGAAGGGGCAAGACAGGCTCGGTATCTGTTTTTTCCTTTTTTTAATAACGAATCGATGAATGAGTGGACAGGAAGTGTGGGGGACTTTATTTCTTTGGTTTGTTTATTCGGTTAATATATTCACAGCTACGCCAACATCAGACAATGCCTCTGTCAGACTACCATCTTCAGAGTATAGTGGCCAACATTTTGGGAAAATTTTCAAAGCCTACAGGTGCAAATATTGCGGGACGGAGGGAGTATATCTGGCTTGGTGCGTTGCAGCAGGCCTAAGATGTGGCGGCAAAATTATACGCCGCCGCAGATGTGGCAGGAATTTGCATTGCAAAAGCATGTGGCCGCCGCAGGTTATGAATGAACCAACACCAAGTTTGCGGCGGGAAACAAACACCCTCAAAACCGTCATCTTCTTCGTCCTTTCAGTCCGTCCTTTGTGACGCTAGCTCCTGTGGAGTTTCCTCGTGCCTCTTTCATTCCCAAGTGTGGTCTCGTTTTACGCTTAACACCGAGCCATCCATTTTCTTTTCCTAGTACTACTTTTTCTTTGTGGCTGCTGAATTCTGCTCTGTTTTTCATGTCATTCTGCAGTTCCTAGAAACAATTTGGACCAGCCGTATACGTTCATCATCAGGATAGCGCAATCAAATCATTTTTCAGGAACAGTACATTAACGTTGGCTAGCTTTTGATTGTCAGCACGACAGCACTTGCCAACTCGGTTCATCTTCATCATCAGCTTCCATTTCTCTGTCAGCAGTCAGCACCTTAACTGCTCGCTTCTGAAATCAGACAGACCAACCACCTTTCCCTCGTCTGCACTGCACATCTATGCAACGCAGGCCCTGCTGAAAGATTAAGCTTTTCGTGCTTTTACCCACCTTGATCATCATTGGCAAAACAAGCTCAGACAACATGCTCGATTTCCTTATGTTATCTCCTACTAATAAATCGTAAGGCCCCACACACACGACACGCACAGAGACGTTGGTTCAGCTATGCCTATCACCCTTCCACTAAATCTCATCACATTCGAAACCTTTCTGAGAAAAAGATACGGACATCACCGAGCACCAAGCCAGCCACCATGTCTCCCATCCATCCTGGAAACTGCACAGCACAGGACAGGGGCAATTAGACCAGAGGTCCAGAGCTACTACGCGCTATACCGCAAATTGCAGGAGAGAAAAGAGCATCTGAATTCCAATCAGGCCGTCTTCCGTGCTTTCACTTTACTGAAGAAATAAAGCATGATTATACCGGGCGGAAAGAAAGCGAGTTAGTAAACTGCGTCCCTCCCTTCTTGCGCTATAAGTGTAGTGCAAGAGGGAGTGCTCGGATTCCCCCCTCTTCTCTCTTCTTCTAAACCTGATTTTCTGATAGTCTATGCGCGGTCGCTCCTCCATCTCTCCCAGTGCAGCTAGCAGTCGTCTTCTCTACCTTCCTCGCCAACAATCCTGTGCTCCTCTCTAACCACTGTGCTACTAAAATTAGCAGTACCTGAGCGGCCTGTACCTGTACTGTGCTGACATTATATACAGCCCCTTCTTGCTGGTGTGGTGCCAATTGCCATTGCCAACCACCACGTAGAGCTGCATTGCTGTTGCTTCGAGAGTTCGAGGCCATGGGAATCGCAGCAAGAGTCTGCTTCGTAGTACTTGTTCTGATCTGTACATTTCTCAGAGGTAACAAACAATTCGATCCTTGAAGAGTAAGTACTGTATTTGCCTGCTTTGGTGATTGTGAGAGCTGAATTGACGACGTCTTGCTTGATCGCAGAAGGGAGAGCGGCGACATTCACGTTCGTCAACAGGTGCACAGGTACGGTGTGGCCGGGCATCCAGTCGAACGCGGGGAGCTCGAGGATAGACCCGACGGGGTTCGTCCTGCCTCCAGGCACGATGCGCGCGGTGCCAGCGCCGTCGGGGTGGTCGGGCCGTGCCTGGGCCCGGACGGGGTGCGCGCAGGACGGCAGCAGCGGGAAGGTGGTGTGCGCGACGGGCGACTGCGGGACGGGGTCGCTGGAGTGCGACGGGCGGAACGCGGCGACGCCCGCGACGCTGGCGGAGTTCACGCTGGCCGGCAACGGCGGGAACGACTTCTACGACGTGAGCCTGGTGGACGGCTACAACCTGCCGATCCTGGTGGAGCCCGCGGGCGGCGCCGCGACGGGACCCACGACGTGCGCCGCGGCCGGCTGCTCGGCGGACCTCAACGAGCGGTGCCCCGCGGAGCTCCGCACCGAGGGCGGCGCCGGGTGCCGCAGCGCGTGCGACGCCTTCGACAAGCCCGAGTACTGCTGCAGCGGCGCGTACGCTAACCCCAACACCTGCCGCCCCACCGCATACTCGCAGCTCTTCAAGTCGGCCTGCCCCAAGTCGTATAGCTACGCCTACGATGACCCCACCAGCACCTTCACCTGCGCCGGCGGCCGCGACTACACCATCACCTTCTGCCCCGTCGCCACCCCAAGGTTCGTAGCAGTAATTTGGCTTTTCCCAGCCATACGTACAGTACAAGGTTAATTTTAAGTTTGCTTTGGCGTGCCGTCTTGATTAGAACGTGGTTAGTCATAAATGCCCTCGAGATTCGAGGCCCGCGGGCCGGGGGAAATGAATTGGCGACGGGACACCATGGCCTGGCGGCCGGGCCCGGTACACTTGCACCTCTAGCAATCGTGTACCGGTGGCGGTTGGTGCATGATCAAGAGTGAGTGACGACCCAGCACTGAGCGTGCCATATCACCTTATCTGTATTAAATGCATAGAAAATGATTTGAGTGCAGGTACTATGCCATATCCTTCTAAAACTCTGAAAGGATTGCTAGTAGAATGGGACAGTGATGGCGAGAGGTTTGGAATGTGATGTAATCATTGGCCTCGATCGAGTACGCTGTGCATCTTGCCATTTCGGTTGGTGCTTAACCTTTGGCTTAGCTTGTTGCAAGAGGTTTGACCCCCCGTGCCCGTGCGGACCTTCCTTTTTACCGCTGTCGGTTTACACGTCCACGTCATGGGCGGGCCCAGGCCACAGTCGGTTTCTTATCTCGTGATGTCAGCGTGGTACGTACTGTAGTACAAAGGGCATAAAGGATAGTAAAGGCGAGCAGAAGGATCGCTTTCATTAGATTAATCCACTGGGCGTTCTTTCTCACTAATTGCTGGTCCCTTTAATGTTGTGACGGAAAACGTGCAGCCTGAAGTCGTCGAGCGGCCCTGGAGCAACGACGGCGGCACCGACAGGCCCGACGCCGACGCTGCCGGGCGCGACGCCGCAGATGCCGCGGTCGGCAGGCGGCAACCCGGACGGGCAGGGCGTGATGCTGGGCGACAACTCCTGGCTCGCCAGCCTCGCCACGGGCGACGCGTCGTCCGCGCCGGCGGCGCTCTGGGCCTCGCCGCTCGCGCCGCTCCTGCTCGGCGGCCTGCTGCTGCTGGTGGTGCTATAGTACCAGCGGGAACTCCCAGGCAACCGGCAACTGCCAACCGACCCCATGTGTGAGGCGAAAGTTTTTGGTCAGTCAAAGAAAGAAGCGGGCGCCCACGCACGGGGCACCGGCGCAAAGCGAAGCGGTGCGCCGGGCTTGCCGCCGTGCGGGTGCCGAGCTGCCCCGATGGAAGTGGTGGTGGTTGGTGGTGCGCGCGGTGGGGCTTGTCCCCTGTCCGCGCTGGGTTTGTGTGGGGAGATGATATGATATGATTTCATTTGACCAGGATCGCATCACGCCATTGTAAATCCGCCATTTTCCTCTTCTTCTTCTTCTTCTTTCTTCTTCTTCTTCTTCTCTTCTTCTTTTTCTTCTCCATCTTCTTTTTGGTTTGTACCGTTGTGTCCAACAAAAGAAAGAAAGAAATGTACAAGATTGTTTCGCAGATAACGAAAGACTATAAGCAATGATTATGCACGCGAGTCCGACCATCAGAAGACGCTAGTAGTGGCGAACCAACTACTGACGTTTGCGCACAACGGGCCAGGCTAACAAAGTGATCACTTCACTTAGCTATCATTCTGATTTCTGATGAACGGGCCGCGGAACGTATACCTGCATACATACGCCGCATGCGTTACAATGCGTCCCTTCAAACTGCCCTGTCCGCACCTACAGTTTGCTGTCCTGTAATGACCGAACTCGAACAGCCGCTTTCAGAGACGTGGCAGGTGCACTATCCTACTATCTCGGACAGCCTACCGAACGTCGTCCCTGCTACATGTGATGAAGCGTCTCCTAGTCATGGTGGTGCAGGCGTGCAGCGGATGATTTTGACGGGTAGCCGAATGCGTGCCCCAAATCAACAGCTAAAGAAAAAAGTACTCGTAGTACTACGTCCTAATGGCCTACTCATGGATGAGGTGGCTGCAGCATGGACTGAGACGCTAGAATACTACTAGTAGCGCTGATGGTATAGTACTGCTGCCACTTTAAAGTAGTAGTACTAGTAGTAGTGTACAGCCACCGTGCAGCTGATGCCGCAGTCCTCGGTGTGGGACGGAGAAGATGCTGCCATGCCATCTGATCTGTGCTAGCGGATCAATCAAATACTGTTAGTATATACGGGCGCCGGCGTGGTGGGGAGGACATGGGCGTGCGCGGTGATGAGATGATGCCCACTCATCTGGTTCTGGTCCACTGCTTTTGAGTGAAGCCAAAGGAAGGAAGGATCGGTGCCGGGCGTTCCTGCCTGCCTACCTGCCTATCATCGTGTCTGAGCTGCGCCGTATCCACCCTAGGATCGCCTTTTTAGTGCCAACGTAATGGCATGCTTTGTTGTAAGGTTAGTTGATGCGATCTGCGGCTGAGCACGGTAGGGACCATACATCTGAATCTAAGTTTGCTTCTTCTCAGATTCATCCGCATTCACTCGACAATGCAGAATGCACTGGGCTTCTCTTGTCCCCTCACCAAATGAAGAAATCACTGTCAATTCAGCAGTTAGTTAGTACCCTTGCGCTGCTATTGACACGGACTTCAGAGGGCAGCGCTAGGAACAGTAGACGTATTTCACCCATTTCTTTCAAAAAAAATGCCAATGCACCATGCATGTTTCGGTTTGGTGCAGCGTGTACAGTCCCCATCGCGATATATAGGAGTACGAATGCGATGCGTACCCGTTTGACCTGCCGAATATATCAAATCACACTCTCTGCCCGCGTCGTGATCTTGCTTAAGAAGTCAGTTTAAAGGCAGCTAGTTACAGGACGGCTCACCAAACATCCTGTTCCTGCACTCAGAAATCGAACGCTTTTGCAAACGCCATTGCCGAACTCTCGCACACAATAGAAACCTCTCCATCGGCTTTCGGACCGATGCGACCCCGTTGCCTCCAGAAGAAAAGGGTGTGACGGGCATGCTCCGTTTGGGGATCAACAGTCTTTTCCATCCCAGACTGGCCAGTTTCTGCTATCAGCAGTGAAACAATGACAGGCATGTTCACCGTACCGGTCGTTTCTGCTATCAGCAGTGAAACAATGCCGGCGCCGGAGATTTGGCAAGGACCTGACGCGACGCCCAAGGCCCAAGGACGCGACGCTGATCGGCCATCCACCCGGTCGTTTTCATTTCTCTTCCTCACAAGAGGGGAAGGGAAGGTCCCAGCCTGCCAGACTGCCAATTCTGATACGCGACGGTGCCTCAGGCCTCAGGTCTCTGATTAGAATAAAAGCACAGCTACAACAGCATCTGTGCCTCAGTTAGCAACCTAGTAGAAAAGAAACGCCAGCGCACTGCATTGCCTGAAACAAAAGGAGCTTTCTGGTTTATGTATGATTCAGCATTAGTTGTAAGGCAGCAGTATTGTCGCCTTTCTGTTCAGTACTTAAATGCCATTGCTTCTGCTAGTGATTGTCCACTGGCCAGGCATCGTAGGACTGTGGTTGCCCGCCAGGTTGCACCCTCGTTGACTGCCGATCGCTTAGCAACTGAAGCTCTGGAAGTAGGACAGGACTAGCTGTGATTTGGGTTTGTTAAAACCGGATGGAGGAATCTTGAGTCAAAAGGTGAGTGTACTGACAACAATTCTGCAAGAAAGATGCTAAAAGAAAATCTTTTTAGGAACGCTGAGGATGCTTGTAAAGAGGAAAGGTGAACGGAGAAGGGCGAAAAGGAACGGAGATGGTATATGCCGACCACAGTTCGATTATATCAGTTCCGTTCCTTTTCGCTACCTTCGATTGGTCCATCGTTAAGGAATGGAACATGCCCTGCTGGCCTGCTCTGCATCGGTGTCCCACATGCTTAACAATAGGCTACTACGGCAACTTTGCTCTTATTATTAGATTATGGGTGTGATTGTACTACAATGGTAGACTGATACACATATACGGCCATTTTCAGTGAATTCTGCGTTGCATAAATATGTGTATGTTTGGGGGAGAAGAGAAAGCAGAGACGTTCTCCTAACACGAGTTGAAATTCAGAAACAAGACAGGAATCCTTTGTCACAACTTCAGCTGCTCCATGGACATTCTATTATTTTGTAGTAGAACACTTCGTCTAAATGTCCATTAAAGGTATGTTTGGTTTGAGTACAAGGATGAATGAAATATGAATACCTATGTTATCTGTTTGGTTGAATGGATATTTTAAATAGGAAGAGAGTACTTAACTAATTAGATCTATTATTTAAAAATAATAACAACTAATTATATACTACTCTCTGTCCCTGAAATAATTAATTCCTAGAGCAAAATTTTATCCACAAAAGAATTAATCTCTAGAACGGATACCAATTTATTCCTTCTCAAATTCTTAGACGCATTCAATCACAGCTGCTCTCGTCTCTCTCTTTCACGTTCCCTACACACAAATTCCCCAATCCCCTTCCAGTTTGAGTGCTGGACAACATGCAACAGCATTTATTATCCTTTGAATACTCCAAACAATACCTACCAAGGGCACTCACAATGCAAGACTCTATCATAGAGTCCAAGACTATTTATTACTATTTATTTATAGTATTTTGCTGATGTGACAGAATATTTATTGAAGAGAGAGGGTGAAAAAACAAGACTCCAAGTCTTATTTAGACTCTAAGTCCACACTATTCGAGGTAATAAATAGGTTTAGACTCTATGATAGAGTCTGCATTGTGAGTGCCCTAATTGTATTGGAATACTCAAATGCTCTCGGTAAGTGCAGAGATACTAGGCCAGTCTCAATGAGGGTGTCATTTGAGTTTCATTCGCATTAAATATGTTGTCACATAGGCATTTTTAATGACATGACAGTGCATTTAAGAAGAGAGAGAAGAAATGAGTGTCATGAGGATGACACTCTCTTGGCACGAATACCAACTCTTTATGAGTCATGAAATTAAATGCTTATGAAACTATAGAATGAAACTCTCCATTGAGAGTGAGTTTCATCTGAGTTTCATTTCATTTTGTATGACATGGTAGTTTTGAAAATAACGTCATAAAACTCTCCATTGAGACTGGCCTAATGTCCAGCTAATCTTTTTTTTGGTTTGTTAATCTGTTCTAAAGTTGATAGAAATTGATTCTTTCGGAGACAGAGGGAATAATAAAAATGCACTGACACTAGTCTTGTTATTATAATAACTAATTTAAAATAAAATATATTAATTAGCACTATATTATCTAGTTGTCACACAAAACATGCGGTAGTCAACATATTAACACTTATCAAAACTTATCATGTCATCATAATTACTAATTAATAATATAACATACTAACAATTCTTAATTATTTGCTAATGATAAAGATTAGAAAGCATGTATAAGCTCACCCTTTAGATTTATAAGGGCCTCGATATCCAACATTTACTCATGATATTTTCTATTATAGATATCCAGGTTTAGCCTGTCCATCGAATCAAACATCCTATAATGTCTCATCCATAGATATAGAACCAAACATATCCTAAGTTTCATTTTGAAAAGACAAGGATACTTTATAGAACACATTGACATATTTTTATATGAAAGAGTGATGATCATATTTTGGACAGCTCATATAAGCTAACACATGGGCACATGGCATCAGCAACAAAGAAGAAAACGGTTTGTTGGAGGCTTTTCTTGTAATGGCCTAGTCGCAATGGACGAGCAAAAAAGGAGCTGCTGCTTTGGGTAGTGCAAATATGATCTTGGAACTATCACACATATACACACTCATCAAGAAAATATCCATTGATCCTACGGTAATCATACAAAATAAATCCATTGATGGTGATTGACAAGAACAATGCACCTAATGAGGTGGTTCATAAAGAAATGAACTAAAGCAAGTGTAAACGATAGCATCAATGGAAAATGGACCGGACCACCCAGCAAACTGACAAAAAGCTTCCTGAGACAACTACGTCTTGACAACCCTTCTAAAATTATTTATCAATTATCTCACCGTATCTGGTATTGCTGATCGTTGTTCATGAGCATTCGACATGCGCCTAGCTATCTGAACCGAGATAAGGTAGGGAAGTGAAAACTACTGTGCATCCACTCATGAATAAACTCAGATGCAGAAGGATATGTGGATGATGCAACTTGCTGGCATAGCAAAGTACAAGAACATAGCAGCTGTGAGTTATCCATGAAACAAAGCTAACATCGCCAAAAAAGTGTTTTCATCCAGTCAGCAACCATGACGATACCCAAACAGCCGTTTGATAGGAGCCAGTTGAATTTGAAAAGAAAATAGTGAAGAGATTAGTCATACAGACAGCAGCAACATCAGCTAATAAACCAATGTGGGTGCCATGATGCAGCAAACACTAGATTGGGATAACACAGTCTTCAATCATCGTTAGTCTAGACGACAGCTTATCAATCGTTGTTAGTCAAGACGTCAGCCTAGCAGATGCAAAGTCATAGAAAGCGGCAACAAATAACATTACTTTCAACCTGCAACCAGTAATCTACTTAAATAAACAAGCAACGATTAAGCACAGATAGCTGTCAAAGCACCAAAGAAAATAAAATATATTCCACTGCCAGCTTATGCATGCTACTCCAGATGCAGTTGTTAAAACATCCATCCAGCTTTATTCATAAGGGCATCCATCCAACCCAGAGAGGTAACTATAACTAGATATCTAATCAATGAGAGTTCCCAAGGTTGCCTTGGTTAGGTTTCCTAACCAACAATAGAAGTCCCAGATAAATGCATGGAAATTCACCACGCAAGACATGTGGTCAGTGCTCATGACTGACTACTATGTCCTCTCCCTGGCATTGAATATGAGTGACCCAGCATTTAGAGATATTGGTTTTAAGACCTGAAGCTAAACCAAACCAACATAGCAACTCCTTAATGAATACCAGATCGAAAGCTATGGAACAGAGAAACAGCACCATGTCATCCACACAGATGGAAACTTGGTGATTAACACCAGAGGTGTTAGATGGAAATCCAGTATATTTACTATACATTCATGATTTGGAAGAACAATAAAAGGGGTGCTGTAAGACCATCATGACAAATTGAATACAGTAATACATTTCAACATAATGGGCATATCATCTTATGAAAATAATGCATATTGTTCCACGTTACACATGCGCTGTATCAGTGATGTCAGGAAAGACTGTCAGATGAGGAAAGGCGAGTTTGCAAGTGAATGCCCTTGAACTGCCCTTGTTGGTAGAAAAGGGAAGAACTTTTAGAAATGTTTAGCCAAGATCCACCTCCAGGTTTACACTATCGTGCTTGATGGAATATATATAAAAGAAAAGGTATTGCTAATGCACATTATAAATTGATCATCCAAGATTAAAAAAAGAACGTAAGAAAATTAGGAGTCACTAAAATACCTAATTCTAACCAAAAGAGGGTAGCAATGCTCCTTGTCATAATTAGGCCAGTTTCTATCCTCACCAGCCATGTATTTTTTGTGCAGATTCCAGACAGCAGGATCATAATTCTCTACCAACTCACAACTGAGACCACTCTCTTTAATAGTTCCCAGGAATTTGTCTAGAGAATCACCTCTTTTGGGGCTCAGGAAGATGGCTTGTGAGGTTGGCGAATGCTTCAGCAAGGATTTGACCGTTCGGGCAAGGCCCTCGTGGAATTGCTTGAAAAATGTGCTGCAAGGAAGGCAAAATGTGAATAAGAAAGTTCTAATAGTACTTATAAACCTGATAACCATTTTCTTACTAGTAAAGATGCATGGTGCAATCAGAGTACATATGAAATCAACCAATAGCTAGATATAGCTTTTGACTAATAAAAAGTACTTGCTGATTAAATGTGTTAATCAATGACAAGTACAAGCCTTACAGCATAACATTGACACATGAGTACGCGACAAAACAGTAAGGAGCTACAGGATTGAAAAGATAATTAATATTCAAGAATAGCAAAGAATCAACAGGGTCGAGCATACCAGTCACTTGCAACAATGATGTCAAAAGTATTCAATATTTCTGAAGCTTGCTCTTTGTCCCAATGCAGTATCAAAGATTTAACCTTTGTCTCACCAAAAGTCTCTGCATTGATGGATATGTTCTTCTGAATGTCTGCGGGTTAATGGTTTACAAAGGCCAAAGAATGTGTTTTTGAAATATTAAAAGTACAAAACAAAGCCATAAAAGTTCCAGTTTTGGAAGAATCTAATCTGCTATTCTTTTTGCTATTTACAACATCAGCAAAAAAAACTCCATGGTGCATACATTAAATTAAGAAGGATACATTCAGCTACTTGTGGGTTGCCATCAGAAATAACAACCTCGTCAGCACTTGTACTGGCTGCAATAACAAGTCCAGCCAATCCATAACCAGATCCAAGCTCAAGCACTTTCTTGGACCTATAATGAACTAAATACTGAATTAATCGGACAAATATAATAGAAACTGAACTTAGTTAGGCCCCCTTTGGAATGCGGGATTTCTTTCTGATTCCTGCATTTTTTTTTTTTCATGTGAAAATGAACGCCTGTACGATTTCTGCATTCCAAATGGGCCCAAAGCAGCAATGAACTACTGTCATGGCAAAAGTTTTCAACAGGCTATTATTGTGAAAAGGCTTTGCCTTGAAGATAATGTGAGCTATGGAATTAGACTATTGCCATAGGTTCATATGGCATAACAAAAGGAATATACTAATATAGACTTCTACATAAGTGATAGTTTTTCAACATAAAATAACTGACACAGCTGAAAAAGACCATGAACTAATGTAGCACTCAGATATCTGTTCATTTTCTGCTCTTGATCTCATCGAGAAAATATGATGGAAAATAGCATGACCAGAAAACTAGTGCAAGAGTGTAACTAAACACAGACAATATACACAGCTCAAACCCCTCATTGTCATGGGCCATGGGCAGCCAACAGGCTGCCAAGCGCGGTTGTCCTAGTTGGGCCTTAAGCCCATTAGTGTTAATTAGTATCTCTCTTAGTTATTTATCTATATTAGAGGAAATAGGAATAGTACCATATTGTCTAGGCACAAGAGGTGTTAGTCCTATGTACCCTTTATAATCAGCCCATGAGGCACAATAGAAATCAAGCAATGAATTATGAAGAAACAAATCTAGTCTCCCTCAATCTCTCAAGCTCTTGGCAAAACATAAGGCCTAGTTATCCCTAAATATATCCATCTACATTACACTCATGGATTTATTTCTCATACTATAGTAAACAACTGTTTAAAGTATTAACAGGAACAATGACCTATATATCATTGTTGTATATTTGTCTTACATGTTGCCCTAGAAGGACACACTACCACAGTATGCTGTGAGTGTGTGACACAATAATGCACCATATGATCCTGTTTGGTTCAACACACAAGCCATGCCAGCCTATTTTCCTAAAACACAATGCTTGTTCAATACTCTATTAACTTAGGTCCTTGAATCATGAATCCTAATAAAAAGTTTTAAGGCAACAATGTAGAGTACTTAAGTAAGTTTGTAGGCTTCAACTAACGCATTTGGGATCCCATGCAAGTTACTCAGCCCATGACTCCATGCTAGAACAAATCAGCTAAGGTTGAACAATGTTTCACCTTAGCAAAGCAATCCATACTAATGCAGCAATCTAGGAGTGTTACATGTGGAAAAATCTCACAAGTCAGAGGTCATGACAAACCTGAACATATCCGAGTGGTTAATACAGTAGTAGGCAAGGACCTCTTCTGATGGCCAACAACCTTCAGGAGGTAAAACACATGTTAACTTGAAACTGAACTGACATACTCCCTCCGTTCCAAATTATAGTTCACTTTAGCTTTGTCCTTAGTCAAACTTCTCTAACTTTGACCAAGTTTATAGAAAAACACATCAACATATACAATATCTTCATTAAATTCCACTTGAAATATGTCTTGATAGTGCATTTATTATTTTATTTTATCTTGTAGATGCTAATATTTTTTTTCTTAAAACTTGAACAAAGTTAAATAGTTTGACTTAGGACAAATGTAAAGTAAACTATAATAACTTGGAATGCAGGAATGGAGAGAGTATCATGGAATAAACATGCAAAAGTGGAAGAACAAAATGAAATTCAGAATAGCACATTCAGTAGACAGCACTGCAATTTCAACTCTATATTATTTTTTTTTCCTACTTCTAAGGACCATATGCAAGTTTAAGTGATCACTGACCGGACAGAATAGTCTATGATGCAAATTCTGTATCAGTTAAGTTCAAAAGTTCATAGGTGTGTAGGATTGCAATTCTTAGTCCAAGGAAAAATTGTTACGCATAGAAGGCTTGTGTGCCACATTCTGAAAAGTGGGCAAGACACAAGACACTAAAGTGTACATTACACACATGTTTAAATTTCTTTTCCATACAAGTGCCTTCCTATTCTCATACCAAAAGTATGGGTGGGGCAGGGGTTCGGGGGTTTTCTCGACCTACGTGAGAAGGTCTTCTTCTTAATGCAATGCCCGGTGACTGTCTTACCCCCCGCAGGTCGAGTTTTTTTTTTATTCTCATACCAAAAGGCACAAAAAACCTGGCAGGTACTAACAGACAGCAACTGAAAGATGCCACGAACCTGACCATACACAGTAACTGATGCAGACAGATGGAATCATATGTATTTCAACAATAAAAATAAACTTGCGTGAACAAAACTTACATACTAGTCCAGTAGTGTCGATATTGTATTTGTTTGAAGTCTCAATGTCATTTAGTTCAAGGGAATCCTCTTTTCTATATCTGGAATCATGCACTAAAATAATGATCAACTGAAAAATAGCATGCCAACCTTTATAGTTGGTTGAACAATTCAATATGGCTAAATCTGTAGTCACAAACAGAGGTTACTGGAGAGAAAACAATATGATTCCCAATTATATCAGGGTGGGGGGTGGGGGTAGGGAAAACCACATCCAGTGTGCCGACCTAGATGCAAATAATAAATTACTTACACTAGATCAAGTTTAGAGGAACCTCCACAAGGCAGCTTGTAGCATACATAAACATCCTTCTGGCATCCAAAATCATTTTCATTTCCATTTAATGAAGTCCTAAGTGATTTCTCTAGCTGTGAAATTGGCAATGAATGACATTCGATCAGATTAAAGCCACGTGAAGCCTTTCTTGAAATGTTGTTGGTAACATCTTTAATCTGGTGGTCACTAGAAATTCCCTCTGCATGGAAATGACACATAAAAAGAACAAATTAACATGGCATAATATATATAAACAATTATCAAATGTGAACTGTTTAAGTAGTATAAAGTGAAATTTCAACATGCTTAGAACTGCCATGTTGAAAATAGAAGATACATTAGCATAAATATGTGATGCATTGATGTACGCCAAATGCCAAAGTAATATTGGAAATGGGAAACTACAATTGCCTTTTACCATAAAAAAAACTAATATGATAAAATACATCAGCAGTATTGAGTTGCATGCACCGACCAGTACAACCCAAAAGCTTAAGCTGATGGGGAGAGGTGGGCAATTCACTTATATTCCAACACTCCCCCTCACGTGGAGGCTCCCTCAGGCCTTAGACGTGGAATATGAGCGAGCAGCAATTATTTTATTTTAATTGCGATAACCAGGATTCGAACTCGAGACCTCTGGCTTTGATACCATATTGAGTTGCATGCACCGACCAATACGACCCAAAAGCTTAAGCTGATGGGGAGAGGTGGGCAATTCACTTATATTCCAACAAGCAGCCCTACATTTAATAGTCCAGCAGTGTATGGAATGAAGGATCCAAAACAAATCATTCAAACAGACTGAAATGGAGTTTTTGTGTGCACATCAGCACACGCAAGCCTATATACCCACGCTCACTCACAGAGGAACATATGGAGTTTGTCCTTGAAGTGGTAAAAATTAAAAGGGACCATATTAGACTGAACTTTGCTGCAATTATAATGAAATGTAGCTGGTTAAATCTTCATGCTCACTTTCATGGTAAACACTAATTTTAAGTGTGAACTACCGTAATTTCCCAAAGTATATACTATTGAAGCAATAACCCTAAACACATCTCATTGAAGCGAGATACTCACTCCAAAACAGACTGTACTAACTCCCTTAAGGCTTCAACACAGCTAACCCGTCAACAAGACATGCCACAATAGGCCTTAGCATTCAAAACCATAGTATCTGAATTGTTCAAGCACAGCCCACGGGAGCTAAAAGCTGAAATGGTGCACTACTTCACGGATTTTGCTTTCACCTTGCTTGTGCAGAGCTTCTGAAAAGTCTAGCAGACGGGCTCAAAATGGCGATGTTCCCATTATCATCAGTAGCCCAAACATCACCAAAGTGTGTAGTGGCGGGCCAACAGCTCAAATCGCAACACAGAAACCAATCGCCTAGAACTAAAATCCACAGCACAAGGAGCAGCGTATGGGCCTTCCTTGTTTGCACGAGCAAACTGCCTTCTCCCCTATGATCTAGTAGGCAGGACGGCAGGAGGCCTTCTCGTGTTTTTGAATGGCCCGACGAAGGCAGATGAAGCGGAAACGAATGAACGGCAAGAGCAAGCGGACGCAAATAATGGCAGGGGTAAATAAGGGAGGGCATCGGCGGAACCTTGGGCGCGCGCGGAGGAGGAACGTGCAAGCAGCGCGCGGCGAAGGATGCTCCACCGCTGGGTTGCATTGGAGGCGCCACGGGATCCACTGGGCGCTGCCGACGGTGATGGGGGGCGAGAGGAAGAGGTCCATCGGAGCTCGAGATGCGTCAGGTACTCGGCACTCTTCAGGTCACGCTTGTTCGCGGCGAAGCGCCAGAGAGAGAGATTTGAGGACTAGTTCGATTTGGTCATTCGGATTTGCAGCTTGCAGTTTGGTCATTCGGATTTGCAGCTTGCAGGGATCGATCGTAGAGGAACGCCGCCTAGGCGGATCGACCTCGGCTTCTCTCGCCTCACATCGCCAGAGGCGCTGCCGCTGCGCATGTCATCGGGCTACCAAAAGTTTTTTGGGCCTAATAAATCTCACGGACTGGGCCCAAAAGTATTGTGCTAAAGGAAAAGGTCCACTTTCACTTTCTTAATTTTTATAAAAATCTGTTTTTTTCTCTCTAAACTCTAAACCGGATAAACCATCCGCTTCAACTTTTAAAACCTTATGTTTTAACTCTCTGATCCGGTTATAGGCAATTTTGCAGATGGTTTTGTCTTTTATTTATTTGTTTATTTGTTTGTGTGTTTGTTTATTTATTTTGGCTAAATCTTTGAAAAATCATAAAAATCACAGAAAATACATAAAATATAATATATATTTTTTTGGACTCCACATGAGTAGATAGGTGAGTCCCAAGTGGCTCCTGAAGCCACTCCCCACGCCGGCAGCCCGGGGTCGATCCCTGGGGCTGGCACCGGGAGGTCCCTTTGCAGGCCTTCCTAATAAAAAAAAATTATGACAAAATTTTAATGATGACCTAATTATTGTATGCTTCAATTATAGTATAAATTTCATACTCATTGGATCATGTATAAGTATATATAACTTAGTTATAGATTATTTAGATTTAACAAGTATAAAACCATAAAAACTTAGTACAAATTATATTATTAATGTTGTTTGATTTGTTTTGTGTTTAAGTATATAATTAGGCATTAATAATATATATATAGTCTTATGAGCCTATGATGACTAGTTCGCCATAGGGCCCTTTAAAATATAAGCCTCGCTGGTGTGTGAGAGACATGATGCCCCTGGTGTTTTGACCAAAGCTCACCTAGTGGAAACGGTTAGCGATCATTGCGTGAGTTTCTAAGTGTTTCTGCAGCATGATGATACAAAAAGGGAGACTATCCATTTGGTGATTAGAGTTTTGGAGGTCGCTGCCTTGATATTTTCGTAAACAATAGACGAAAAGCAATATTAGACTTTGCTTTTGAACCCCTACCTCCTCTCAATTCTGTGTCTTTTCCCTTATTTTGTGATCTACGGAATAGCTGAAAACTATTTAAGAACTTGTCGTTGTTTGTGGTTGTGAAGGTTGAAACTTTTCAATTTTCCTAAAAAGAGGTTTTCTGATTATTGTAATGCATGCGTCTCGTGAAGACTAATGTGAAGTATTTTTTGGAGTCTCTTGTTTATATTAGTAATAACAGTATAATAAGGTGGATCATTAAACGTGGCCATATGTTACAGATGTCAGCTGTCAGACGCCAGATTTTACAGTGAATTTCACACATGACAGTAATAAGCATATAGATTGACTACTGTGCAATCTTCTTCCACAACAATCACTTACAACCACTACATCATCAGCTAGTAGTAATAATAGTATAAGCAGTAGCAAGCACTATTATGACCCGTACGTATACTGTGACAAGGGAGAGTCGATCAGGAGAGGAGCCCAATGCAAACAACACAAGGGCACCCAGCCCATGGATCGGATGGTGACGGACGACTCGCGGTCACATCTGAACGTTGATGTGCCTGGTCTCGTCTCCCGGGGACAGCGAGAAGGTGGACTGCGTCGTCCTGTTGTTGTAGGTCACCGTGAGGACGTACTCCCCCAGGTAGCCGCTGAAGCTGTAGGCGCCGTGCGCGTCGGTCTGGCCGGCCGCCTGCAGCGTCCTCCACTCGTTGAGCAGGCGGTCGACGACGTCCCCCGTGGGCAGGTTGGTGAGGCTCCAGTCCGTGAGGCACATCTGGTAGCACCCGCTGGGGTGCAGCGCCGTCCACAGCATGACGCCGCTGACGGCCGGGTGCGAGTAGGCCTCCCGCAGCACCTGCTCCAGGTACGCGGCCTGCGTCTGCGCGTCGAACTTGTTGCTGATGTCGATCTCGGTGAACCAGATGGGCAGGCCCAGCGTGGCGAGCTTGTCGAGTATGGCCCGCATGAGCGGGATGTTGGGCTTGGAGAAGTGGCCCTCCAGCCCGATCCCCTCCAGGACGGCGCCGCCGGAGCGGAGCTCCTTGAGCTTGGCCACGTACGTGTCGACGGTGGAGAACGGGTCGTCGCAGGTCTCGATGACGTTGTACTCGTTCATGAAGAGCGTGGCCAGCGGGTCGGCGTCCTGCGCGACGCTGAAGAAGTCCATGGACGCGTTGGACCCCAGCCGCTGCTCGTAGAAGCTGTAGTGCAGCATCTCGTTGTTGACGTCCCAGTGCGCGAACTCGCCGCGGTAGCGGGTCATGAGGCTCTGGATGCGCGTGTTCACGGCGGACCGGAGGTCGTCCGCCGTCAGGTTCTTCACCCACCGGGGCGTCGCGTCCTGGTTCTCCCAGAAGATGTTGTGTCCGCGCACCATCACCCGGTGCGACCGCACGAACGCCAGCATCTGGTCGGGCACGTCGAAGCGGAGCATCCCCGACATGGGCTCCGTGGAGTACCACTTGAGCTCGTCCTCGAACACCGCCGCGTTGAACCGGTCCACGAACCACTGCTGGTACGCCTGGTTCCCCAGGATGGTGGAGGCGATCGCCGACCCGATCGGGAAGTCCTTGGCCGTCTGCTGCACCGACACGGACGCGCCCACCACGCGGGCGCCTTGCGGGTCGGCAACGTGGACGGTCGCCACGCGTTTCCGCCTCTGCTCCTCCGATCCGGCCAAACAACAAGGTCAGATGGGATTCAGGTTAATTAGGCAACAACCACGCACGTAGGTCTCGACGAAACGTCCTTAATTACTACCTTGCGGATGGTATCCTGCTGGTGCATCGCCCACTGGTCTGTGGTGAACGGCTGCAGCGACCCGCTCGCGACGGTGATCTTCATGGGGGTCTTGTCAGCATTCTGCGGCCGCGCATGATCGAACAGTGTGAGCGCTTCTTCTGAAGAAGAAGAAAAAGAAAACCTTAATTTGCAGATCGAAGCGCATCCGCACGAACCTGAAAGAAGATGAACGAGGTCTGCGTTGGCGAGTCCAGGACGAAGCCGCCCTTGACGAAGGCCCAGCAGTCGCTCCTGGCAAGAACCGTGGCGATGCACCTCACGCCGGTGTTGTCCGGCGCCAGCCTCGCGGTGATCAAAGCCGAGTACGCGCCTTCCAGCTTCACCCAGCCTGCATGACACACGACACAACGAGAATTATTGAAGCTCACGTGAGCGCAGTCACATGACTGGAATTGGAAAGAAGGGGAGGGCAGGCCGGCAGGTCGATCGGTCGAGAGCTCACATGAGAAGGTGTACATGGTGGTCTTGTTGAGGTTGTACACCACGAACGCCGGGGAGAAGACGCCCGTCTCCGTCGTGCGGTACCCGTCCGGGTCGTCGCTGTTGCCGAACTTGAGAATGCCTCCGTTGTACAGCGCCGGCTCCGGCTGGCCTCTGCACTGCACGCCATGCAAATTTGCTGTTAGC
Organism: Microstegium vimineum; assembly: GCA_022036555.1. NCBI lineage: Eukaryota > Viridiplantae > Streptophyta > Magnoliopsida > Poales > Poaceae > Microstegium > Microstegium vimineum. The sequence continues at coordinate 14,878,539 of CM039139.1, forward strand.
TTGCACGCACGGCTCTACTGCATGCGCAGATACTCTGGCCTCGCCGCCTCGCCCATAATTTATTATTACTCCATCAAAGCTTAATTAAGCGGCGTGTGTTAACAGTGGAGGTGACAGCGACAGATGATACGCGACACACAGAAAAAGTGCATCTAAGCGTACAACTAATTCGCCTCACTATTGCCACAAAAAGAGGGGAAAATAGTGGGTCACTTGGTCGGCCCCAAAACGCATGCATGTTAGCCGCGTGCAGAGTTTGGCCCAACCGCTTGGCGCCTTGCAGAGCTGAGCTTCCAAGAAGAGCATCAAATAAACATGATGAACCGATGAATGATCACGATGCTTCCAACCATTTTCAGAGCTTAGTGGAGGTCGATGCTATTATATTATCGAGAAGTGTAGTATAGTATTTGTCACTTGTTCCGCCGTGTGATAATGTCTACTGGCTGCTAGCAGCTGGTAGGTACTGGTGTGGGGCCGCTGAGGTGTCCCAGCGCGCGCATGCATGGGAACAAAACTGGAGTGACCGGAGAGACTGAGGGAGGAAGGAAGATCGTGCATGTGCATTGTGGCCTTGTGGGGAGGAAGAAGCATTTGTGGTCCAACAATGGCTTTGAGCTTCGCCATCTTTCCCCGGCCCCGGCTCCTATTCGATCCTCTGTGTAGTTCTCTGCCGCATTGGTTATTCGGTACGTCACCCACCCAGGTGAAAACGGTCTTTGATAAATAAAGATGCAAGAAGCACCAGACAGGCAGACACGCCACAGATATTTGGTAAAACGGTTAATAATTAATGAACTTGCATTGTTGTTAGTTGTTACTCATGCATGACGTGCAGATCATAAAGCTGCTAATTCTGGAAGGAGAGTGGAGACTTACGTCGGTGTAGGCGGAGTAATCGTACCAGCCATCTGCATGTCACCAGCAAGAAGCTCAAACGATGTCACATGCATACTCGTAGTAGGAGAGAAGCAGTACGTAGCCAAAAGCCAAGGAGGAGGGAATATAGAAACGGAATGAGCGCGGCACTGACCTGGAGGCACCGCCGCGGCGAGCTCACTTCCGCAATGCAGCAGCATCCACAGCACGAGAAACAACCCCAGGCCACGCAGAGCGAAGCGATGCGTCTTCATCTTCATCGCCGCGCGCAGCTAGACGAGAGCTCTCAGCCGCTTCAATCACTCTGTTCAAGCCTCCTCTCACTGTGAAATGTCACCTGTGTGTAAGACTAGAGAGACGGCAGACAGGTATGGAGGTGAAGCTAGCAGCTAGCTAATGAAGAGAGTGCTACTACACGCAGGTCGTGATCAGAGGAAGGGAGCTGTGCATCGCTATATATAGCCCGGTCACATGGCACCATTCGTTCAGAGAGCCGCCGTGGGCGCCCACCACTGCACGTAGTTCACGTACGCCTGGTCCTCGGAGCCTGCTGCCACGGTGCCACCGCAAGTATGTACTAAGCGCTAGCCGCTAGCTGTTCGTTTGGTCATTTGGTGTAGTGGGCTAGTGGCCTTCTGGTTCTGGTGCTCCTGCGCCGGGCCTAGCTAGCCAACACTAGCGCCTGTTCCCCCACAGCGGCAGAGTGATAGGCACGGGTTGGATTGGAGACGTGGATTGGAGTGGAGCGGACTGGGGCATGCCGCCGGCGGTACGAGTGAGATCAGGGTCCTGTGAATAACCGTCGCCTTATTCTGTGGCCTCGTGTGCCCGCGTCACGCCATGGGAACTGTACCGTGGACCTCGAAGTTTTCTTCAGTTGTTTTCTTCCTGGCTCCGGCATTGAATCGGAGGGGGGTCGGTGTACCGTGTACGTATGTATATTAAAGCCGAAGGGGTAGTAGACCGTGGTCTCGATACCCTTTCACGTATGCATTCACGTGTGGCTGGGGGGCGCCGTGTCCGGTAGAGTGAATGATACATGCCCGCCGGTAAGTACACGGGTACAAATAAATGTTCTGCGTCGCTTGAGGCCGTCCCCCTGAACGAGGATATATAATCACATTTCATGAATGAAGTGGTGCAAAGTTGCTCGATCACTGATGATGTCACGAGCTTCCTTTGTTTTTTTCCAACTCGCGCTGCCTGTACTCGTACAGATAAATTAGTAGTACATGTACACCCAACGTTCTTTGGTTAGCGGCAGTGGTAGTGTTTAATAGTTGGGGGTGCTACACGGCCTACCACATCGTGTAGCATAACATAACATAGATCACATGCATCGCTTGCTTGCTAATTGCTTCCACTTACACCATTGCTATATATAAGCAGCATCACAAAAATATGCCAAAAGCAGGCACTTTTATAAACTTACAACCTTGTACTTATGCAGCTACAACCTACCGCCGATGCCTCTCGCGTATCGATAAATCTATATGCGACCGGAGCATCTTTATTATTATCTTCCTTCGCTTTCTTTTCTTCACCAAACGAAAAGGAGAGTTTAAACCCATCTTTTCCACAGGGAATGAAAATGGTCCAACCAAAGGCACCGCGCACGCCGCAGCGGTTGGTACACTAGAATTCGACCCTGCATTCTCTCCTCTGGAAGTCGGGAATTATTGTCTGCCTTTCCGAAGTGGGTTTCTAAAGCCTCTTGCCGGCCAAAAAGGAATCCCTTTACAAACACGGGCCATGCAATGCATGCATGCATGCGGTTGCTAGAACGTTCAGTCCTTTGCCCCCAAAATACACAGAAACATAACACTAGAGGCAACTCGCGGAGTGTCTTTTGTTCCCGTAGCCGACTAGCCGTGTACAGAGGGCTACAAGCTACACAAATCCGCGGAGTGGGGCGCTCGCACGCGCGCTAATCCCACGTTCACAAAAGCTTTCTATTCTATTCATCTACTGAGTACGTACTATTGTATAGTAGTAGGCGCCACCACCACAGGATCTCTGGGAAAAGCGCATCGATCGCCGCTCGCCGTGGCGGGCTGGCTCACGTTTGGGCGGTCGTAGCCGAGACTGACTACTGAGCCGCTGTCCGCTTGGTTCACTTTGGTTCGCGCGGCTCGCCGGCCTCGGTAGGCGGTAGGCGAGGGGTACGCCTCGGCGGATTCACGAGCCCGGCCAGGCGGCCACGGGTATGTTTGACTAGCGGAGTAGCGGTGGAACTGGAAAGACGACGCCGGATAGGGCTGGGCGCCAGGGGCTTCGGCGGCACGGACACTTGCTGCAGGATTGGCAGCCGCGGGTGTTGGACAAGTACAGCTCGGCTACCGCGCCCGTGCTCTTGTGTGTCATGTCACTCGGGCAATTCGTGGCCAAGAATTCTGTCCCAGAAGGCCAGAACGTACTCCACCGCTTGTCATCAGACGACCCGTGCCAAGTATATATTTCTCTGGTGGAGCCTACGTGCGTGCACTTATTGCTCGCCTCTCTCCGTCACAAGGCGCGGCTGACGCTGCTCTGATCCAGGCGTCCTGCCAAGCCAAGCCTCGGGACTTCGCTGGCCTCACGGATCCATTCTCTGCTCCGGGAAATGGCAGGATGAGATGACCGCGACTCGTAACGTGCATTATCAGCGGTGTGTCAGCCTCAAGATTCTGAAGCGTTCCTGATTCCTGGACCATTCAGATGAAGATATAGCGTGAGAAGTTTTTTTTCTATATATATATAACATAGCGGCTCTACTGTACAACTCCAAATCGGACGGATTCAGCAATTTGGATTTTGGAATGAGATAAGTCTTACCTGAACCGCTTAAATTCTTCGTTCCAAACTACGTGGTAACAAATACAATTACCACTTATCAGTTACCGGAGGTAACGTCAAACATTGACCACAACCGATGACAAGTCTGCAACTCGCCAAATATACAGGCAGCAGCAGTAGTTACGATATATACAGTCATATACATACACGAACCAACATCATCATAGCGCTAGTATTAGCACAACCATCACAACTGTACAAATCTAATTTTATGACCAAGGCATCGATAATGATCTCAGCAATGGGCTGGAATCATTGATGCAAGAATATTTGATCAGTGTTTGCCTTCATTCAGCTGGGATATCAGAGCTCTGGCCTGAAAATTTACAGGGGTGTCAGAATCGAATGAATGTGAAAATTGCAACAACCCACCTGTAAGTTTTTAAATAGCTTGTTTGCACGTCGGCAAAAAACCAATACATAGTTTATCACAGTCTCACTGCTGAGTTGCCTTATCCTCAACATGAATCTACCATACTGTTTTTGTAGGCTTTGGAGCATCTACCGTTGAGATCAACTACATGTTTTTTGAGTTTGGGTTCCATCATTGTCATTCATAATTCTCCTAGTCGAACAAGCTTTGGCATAAGTATTCATGCTAGAGGCCAAAGATTAATTATACCGGCTGTTTTTCTAGGAGCAAGATTAAGAAAAATCCTGCCAGTGTCAAATATATGTGAAGTTACATACCTTTCTCTGGGTTAGGGGAAGTTATTGGACGACCTTCACCTATGCTAGAACTATCTTCATTCCTGTAAGAAATTCATCCACAGCAGAAAGTAACGCACAAACCTTGTATATGCACTTGTTCTAAAAATATTATCATACTATGCCACATCAGAGCTAACCATTCGTGACTGGAACATTTTATTAACCAAAGAAAAAGTAAAGAGTGCTGAAAGAATCATTTCAAATAAATTCATACCACCACCAATCCACACCAGTCAGTATGACAAGTATAACATTTTTATGGCGACAGCGTTCTTACTGTATCTTACATTACACATTGATGCAATACCACCCTGATTAAAAATTAACGTTGTGTTTAAGGATTTCTGCTGGTCAAACTGTTTTAATTTTGACCATCAATGTAGAAAAAAATAAATTTGGACCGACAATGTAAGATATATGTAACTCAATTTATCATAAAGTTCTTTCAAAATATCGATTAGCTTTCTCTGAAATGGCATACTTTCATAGAATTGTTGGTTAAAGCTTCACCCTGTAGGAAGTGTTGGTGTCCTAAACGAGACATGTATTTTGATCGAAGAGAGTAATAAGTTACCCTTGATTGCTCCGTTGATCACTTGTAGCAGTCATCATTGTTAAGATAGTCTCCGCAGATAAACTGCCAGTGTTCTCTGTGTCCTAGAGTATAACATGCATACACTGTTAACCTTTAAGCACTCTTCTCCAGTCAAAAGAAGCAGAAAATACATGTACGGATACCTAAGCCTACATTTCAAGGTAGTATATAATAATAAATTACCAAGGTTTCATTCCTCATCCACCCTGGAATTGTTTCTGATAAAAGATTCATGTATTTCTCCATAGCAATCTCAGGGTTCATATTCCCTAACTTCTGCCAAGCAGCCCTGAGAAAACAGTAAATGATCATTGATAGTAATCATTATGGATTACCACTTTGTGTATCTTTACAGAATACTTAGGCACAAATCAACCCTAGCAGATAATTTCTAATGTCTACTATTCACCATTTCTTTTATACTTCAAGACACTCAGAATGGTGACAACTGGCAACATATGTCCAAAAAATAGAAGGATTGCCAAAATTTCTCTCTTATAGGATATCTCATGTATTTCCTTAACTCTATTTCAGACTTCTATATTCCCTGGAATTGTTGGGAATAAAATACATATACATAGCCATTATACAATTATTGCAAGGTTAACTCTAGCATTACTTGTGGGCATACAAAAATATAATTAGTTTAACACTGACAGCTCCCAAGATGTAGAGAGATACACATCAGTCTACCAGAAATAGGCGTAAGATATCTGCCATGTTACATCATGTAGATCGGTTAGGTATGTTGAATTTTTTATTCAATACTTCTGACCATCAGTCCATATTTTATAGCACATATATTATTCTTCTCACTCCAAGGGATAACTTCGGTAGTTAGATGTATACAACAGGTTGGTTGTAGCCACTTTATTGATCCAACAAAAAAATAAAAATGGGAAATAAGAGGAGCTGTAATGGTGTCCATGTGCAAAACATATTAGTGCATCTTTCTATGCTCGTGGCTCACAGCAGAAATTGCAAGAAACATTCATTTGCTGACACGTCACAACAATAATCTGTTCTGCACTCTGAAGGCAAACCAACAATTGGTGGTTTCTTTGACCAAGATGCTCTTATTTTTTCCCCTCTAAATGCTATGCTATCTTTGGCACAAAAAATATGGTACTGTACAGATTGCTCATAAAGTGATGATTATCTAGATAAAGCATATCTAAATATAGTGCTCTCCTACACAACAAATTGGCAAAGGATATTATCTAGAGTGGCCTCAGAATTCGGGCGGGACAAAAACTATTGCAATACCAGAACAAGGTGCGACACGCGGCATCAAACAACAAGTCAACAACCCTATCTTGAAATGGAATGTGTCACATCAATACATTGCAAGCAATATATAGAAGCATGTTTATGGACAAACAAGCTTTAACATGTTGATGACACACTGAAGAGATGACTGCTGGGGCAACTGGATGGGAGGCTTTACCTTGGTTACCTATTGTATGCAAACTCATATTGGGACATTCTTCCCTTGACTACTTAAAGGGCAAAACTTGCTCGGACAGAGGTTGGCAGTGACTAGTTGCTGTCAATTATGCCTAAACTAAACAAAGAAACACAATTCCGTTGATTCAGGATTGTAATTTCACTCAATCATTGCACCAGATCCACCTACATGATTTTGACTTCTATATTTTGTTTTTACATTTTATTCATTACACTTATCTTCATTCGTAGTTTATTATAAAATTCAAAACATTATCCTAAGAACCATGCAGCATGATGGACAAAAAAAATTAGGCATAAGACATTCAAAATTTAAAAGGTACTACCATGACCAAATTTGAGAAGGAAGCATGGATTCTAGTTGTCTCATGCAGGGAAGTGCAATATTCTCTTTGCCACAAAGGAGGCAAGGCATATATTGCTCCAACTTTATATGCTTCCTTTGCTCTTCTGTAAAGAAGTTATATGCTTCTTTGAAGCTGATGAACCCAATTTCAAGAACCAAGAAGAAAAGAGGAAACCCAAAACTTGCAGCGCAGAATTGTCATAAATCCTATTCCAACCAGATACCCCAAGCTCTTAAACATAGACGCCGCTTAACCCTATCATGTCAAATTATGCATATCACAGCTTTCGTATTGGCATAAATCTCACATCTGATGAAACCAATAGCCAATAACACTCCAAATGCAAGTCCTTCAGACTAAAAATATATCGCACTTATTCATTTCAGTCGTACTTCAGAAAACATGATTTACCAGCAAGGGAAACAGATCAATTGCTATTTACTTCAGTAAGCTTCAATGATTTGAACTTGTTTCCTCAGCTTAGCATCTGGTGGCTTAGAAGCAGGAAGCCAGAGCCTGATGTGCGGTTCACATCGGTCTACCTAAATAGCTGAAACGATGCTGAAGCTGGTGCAAATGTGGCTTTTGGCCTTCCAAGCAGAGTTATTAACAAACAAGCCTACAAGTGATATCTGAGCTAGAAAAAAAAATACTAACAGTATTGAAGAATTTGATGCACTATTATAATTTAACTACTTAAACTGTACCAGATCTCCTGCATACAACTTTTGACAGCTTTCAAATAATGAAGCACAAACAAGTTAGTTTTCAATAGGATTTTCTTATGTGTTGTGATTTCTTCCTATTGAAAAATACTAGTATTCTACTCTTGCTCTGCCTTCGATACAAATATAGCAGAGGATCAGTACTCAAGTGTTGATGACTCCAGGCCAGGGTTTGCTTATCGTTAAGCTATAACCTAACACAGTGTAGAAATGATAAATGTAGCCAGGGTAATAGAAAGAAGAAATGAATACCATTTCGCACGAGATGAAGGTCTCAGTGTAAGTGGCTGCGCAGAATCATAACAGGGACCATCAATGGCAACCTTGAGGAGACCTTGAAGCTGCAGCTGCACATCACTATCGAGCTTTGACAGGGCAGCCGCCCCAGCCCCACTAGCAGCAAATGCTGCAGCAGCACCAAACCTCTTCGCCACTTCACTCCTCTCGATCCCTTCCCACTCCTCAAACTCCATGTCTGTCCCAGGGTCATTCTTCGGCAGCCCTTGCATTGTCACTCCCTTCGCAGGCAACTCGGTAACCACTTTATCACTAAAACTACATTCATGGCTAACATTCAGATCATCAATTTTCCTTGCCACCAACTCCTCTTCAGGAACCAGTTCTTCTTGTTGATCAACTGGATAGTCCTCACATTTAGCTTCCTCCGTGCACTGCACTTCCTCATGTACCTCAACAGCTTCTTCAACAGGCTGATGATGTTTAAGCTCTTCATTCTCTGCCAATGGCACATGGAGAACTGGTTGTGGAGCAACCCCTGCAGGCAATTCATGCTCCTTCACTTGAACTACTTGCTCTTCCTTCTTCTCCAATACGACATCAAGAATCTCTTCAGGAGCAGTCTCAGAATCCAATTCATCAGGCCTCACTTCGATAGCTTGTACACTCTTATCCACCAATCCCACGTCAAGAACATCTTCAGCAGGAGGAGCAACTTCGGCAACCAGATGGTGCTGCTTCACTTCATCAGCTTCTGATTCCAAGGCTGCGCAACTCCAATAACTTCTACTCCCTGCTTGTCCGGTCCTGCTTCGAGGACTTGAACGGGGGCAAGAGCAACCTCAGCGCCCAGATCATGCTGCTTCACCGCAACATCCTGCACGGTCAAGTCCTCCAACCCCGCCACATCAAAAACCTCACTAGGCACAACCTCAGCGCCCGACACCTGCGGGCTCGCCTCAGTACCCACCGCCGTCACAGTAGCTGCGGGGGTCAAATCAGGCCGCTTCACGCCGCCGCCGACGCCGTCCTCCCCCTCCTCCAGTCCAGCAGTAAGGCGCACCACCCGAACAGCCTTCACGGGAACCCCCTCCTCCTCGGGCAAGCTCTCGGGCTCCTCCACCTCCGCGACGACCGCCGCCAGCGCCTTCTCCGCCTCGACCCACCCCTGCGCGTCCGGCGGCGCCACCGCAGCAGCCCTCCCATCGCCACGCATCACCTCGTCGACCTCGATGATCCTCTCCTCCTCCGCCGCCGCCACCTCGTCGGCGATCGCGGCTGCGGCGCGATCGGTCCGGCGCGGGGATCATTGGCGGCGAAGAGCGTGGCGAGCAGGAAGGCAGCGAGGAGGGTGACCGCCGCCGTGAGGAGCAGCTCGTAGAACAGCTCCATCACTCCGGGTGGTGGAAAAGGAAGCTGGAAGCCGGCGCGGCTTTTTGGGGCCCTTCGCTTTCTCGCTTGGCTTGGGTGTGGGAGTGGGACGGAGGGGAGGCGGGGACAGGGGAGAGAGGAAGGGAAAAAGGCGAAGCAGAAGGGGAAGAGAGACGATGTCGAACGAGAATCGGTGGGTGTGGGGGAGTAAAGGAGGTGGGGCGCCAAAGGAAGGCATATTCGGACGGATACGATCGCCACGAGGGCCGTAGCCGCGGGGGGTGAGTGAGTAGATGGCGAGGGCGGGCAACGCCGAAAAAGTCATTTCGTCTGGGAGCTGCCTTGGAGTTGGAAATGCGGATGACGACGCCGTCAGGCGTCAGGCAGGGGATTTCGTGCGCTCTGTAGCACGTTTCCCCTCCGGCCGTAGCGGGACGAGCTACCTGGACGCAGATGAGACCATGGAGCCCTCCGGCACCGCTCGCTGCCTCGCTGTGCATATGAGCGGCAAACGGTGGCTTTTTCTGCTTGTCGGTGACGCTGCCTTCACTTCCGCACAAGATAGCTCTATGCGGAATTTACATCAGCTGCGCCTGAGTGCACTCATTGGTCACCGTTAACTTGTTAACGAAGAAAATAGTTCAGCCATACATACATCGTTGTCTTCGTCGTTAGGGTCAATGGTGATGTATCATGTGTCGTATCGTGTAAAAGTACTTCCATAATAAGCTAAGTCCTAATACGAGCTAAATTCGTCAAGGGTGCTTTATAGATGATGACAATGGGACATTAAAACTATGTTATTCATCGCATAGTGCAGCAAATAGGAGGAAACCACATGTTTCTTTGTCCTCCTTGAGCCATGTGCCTAGAGACGACCTCTTCATAGACTATGGTACAATGTCACCACTATTTGATCCCAACAATTGACGACGTTTCTGCTTCAAGTGTTGACAATAGTGGCTTTGATTGGTCGAAAATTTGGAAACTTGATGTCGCAAATAAGATTAAGATGTTTGTTTGGCGTATGGCTCATAATTCTCTGTAAGTTAAAATGGACATTGCTAAAAGGGAAGTGGTACTTGATACTCGATGTCTAGTCTGCTGGAGGTTCGATGAAGGTCCAGGTCACCTCTTCTTCAAATGTAAGGAGGCAAGGCTTTGTTGGAGGCTCCTAAATATGGAAGAAAAAAGGATTGAGCTAATGACGCAAACCTTTTGCCCGAGCAGTCTTGGAACATATTTGAAGTTTTGATGTTGACTGTAAAAGCAAGATTATTATTTTTATGTGGTGTTGGTGGTCGGCACGCAATAAAATCAATGCAGGGGAGAAGACAAAAAAGGCTCAACAAATAATCAGTGATGTATTTTTTTTTCATTTGCAGGCATGGAGGGATGCAGTCAACTCTGGAAAAAGAGTTGCAACACCAGTCTGCACACAAAAATAGCGACCACCACCTGAAGATGTCTACAAGGTTAATTGTGATGTGGCTTACAGTCCATGCTCACACAAATCTGGATAGGGTTTTGTTATAAGAAACCATTTGGATAATGTTGTAGCTGTAGGGTCAAGATGGCGGACTAGAGGAGGGTGAATAGTCTTTTCTAGAAACTTAAGCACAACGGCTAACCAAAACAAATGCGGAATTATATCAATCTAGCCAAGACTACACCCCTCTATCTATAACTTTAGCACCTAGCAAAGTATGCTAATTGGGCTCACTAAGGTGCCAAGCTAGAAAGCTCACATAAACAAGTCTAGATTGCAAGGTCACACAAACCTAAGCAACTAGTACTCTAAGCACAAGGGGAGCTCATACTCATACTAGTAAGCAAAGCACAAAACACCTAAGCTCACTAGCAATGCTCTCTAGCAAGACTACACAAACCAACTAGAGAGCTCAACTTACTTAGCTACACAAACTAAGCAATGTGACTAACAAGGCTACTCAAGTCAATTAGCCACGCAAACGCTACTTCTAAGCTACACAAGCTAGAAGGTAACTAGGCAAGCCACACAAGCTAAACTAGTTACAAGAGCAACAACTACTCACTAGCACAAGTATATGAAAGTAAATACAAGCTAGTGATTTGGAGAATGCAAACCATCAAGAAGATGAACAAGGTTGATATGGTGATTTTTCTCCCGATGTTCACTTGGTCGCCACCAAGCTAGTCCCCGTTGTGTCGACCACACACTTGGTGATTCGGCGGCTAATAGGCGTTCACAAGCCTAGCCCACTAACTCGGGCGCCACAAGAATCTACCCACAAGTGAGGGTAGCTCAATGACACGCTCAACTAGAGTTGCTCTTCGCGATCCCCGCGGGGCGAGCACAATACCCCTCACAAGCACTTCTCCAGAGCGCCGCACAATCTTCTTGCGGGCTTCGACGGAGCCTCAACCACCAAGCCGTCTAGGAGGTGGCAACCTCCAAGAGTAACAAGCACCACAAGCTTGCAACACGATCATCTAGTGCCACACGAAGCTATCTCTCAAAGCAACGCACTAGAGATCACTCACTCGTAATCGGATCACACTTCTTGCAAGCACAAGTGAGTTAGAGGGCTCCTTCACCAAGCACGCTAAGGGAAACACATCCCCAAGATGCTCAACCAGCCCCAAGGGTCGGCCATGAGCTATTTATAAGCTCCCCCACGAAACTAGCCGTTTTGCCCACTCATTGGGCTTCCTGTAGAGGGTCCGGACGCACTCAACAGTGCGGGTCCGGACCATGCCGCGCGCGTCCGGACTCCTGCCTGTTTAAAACTTCCCGTTGGCGCGCTCACCGATCGCCGTCACGCGTCTCCGGACGCGACCAACAGTGAGGGTCCGGACCAACGCTCGTTGCGTCTGGACCTCAGCAGAGAGCTCCCCGAGAGCCATTTTCATCCGGACGCTCGTCCGGAGTTCCCCGTCCGGACGACGAATAGCGTCCGGACCTCCTCGGTCAGCACAGCGCAGTTAGTGGGTGTGGCGTCCGGACACACAGCCAATGGTCCGGACCGCCACAACCCCAGTGTCCGGAGTCCGCAGACTCAGCCAAACCTAGGGTTTGGTTTCGGACCCACACGCAATGGTCCGGACACCAAGGGACCCTACCGTCCGGAGCTCGGTTTTCAGCCGAGACTCCACTCCACTTCTTCCTTTGTTTCTCATGTGCTAACACAAATATGTTCTTTACCTTGTGCAAGTGTGTTAGCATTTTCATAATTATTTTCAAAGCATTTTCACTTGGTATCACCACGCCACTCGATCCTAATAGATCGCAAACTTAGATCGCTCATGTGGCACTAAATAACCGATATGCAAACAAGTTTGCCCCTCTTGATAGTACGACTATCTATTCTAAACCCGGTCATATACTTCTCTACACACCTATGACTGGTGAAATAAAATGTCCTACAAATTATACCTTTGTCTTGCGCATTCCATTCCATCTCCTTTTTCAATGTTGATGCAACACATGCACCATCCAATCATCAAATGATATGATCCACTTCATATCATCACGTGACTGTATTGGTTCATCGATCTTGACCTCACTTGCTCTTCACCGTTGTGTTGGTCCACTGGCGCCAAGCATCACTCGCTTGCCCTTCACACTTGCAACCGGTCCATCAAACCAAGCCTCATCTTGATTTTCTCTACCTTGGTCACATGACTCCATGTCATGTTTCATGTGCATTAAGCTCCTTCATCACACAATCACCTGTGAACTAATCTCTTGTGTATATATCACTTAAACACATATTAGTCCACCTAAGTTGTCACTCAATTACCAAAATCACACAAGGACCTTTCAGTAGCTACAGGTAGTGGATCAACAACTTTTATAATGTCTGCACAGCACGCTGAAGCTCTTGCCTGCATGAAGTCTAGATTTTGCATTTGCCCTTGGGATAAGAAGAGTCATAGTAGAAACTGATGCTGCTCTTGTAGCAAAAATGCTATCTAATTTTGCTCTTGACAGAACAGTTATAGGCCCTCTAATAGAAGAGATTAAACGTTTAATGTATAATAGCTTCTCAGAATGTTCCGTCTCTCATGTTTCCAGAGTATGTAACTTTGTTGCCGATACTCTGGCGGCCATGGGTCTTAAATGTAATGATGGTCATCGGCTTTGGCAAGACCAAATGCCAGACTTTGTATCTTCGTTGGTGTCCAGTGGCTTAGCTGGACCAAGTGTTTAATAGTACGCAGTTTCAAAAAAAAACAATATTCATTTTTACACAGGGGCTGCATCCAAGGGAGGGTCGGTGGGGCTCCAGCTCCTCTACACAGCCGGTGTACCAATGGAAATATAGAGAGGCTGAGGGAGAAGAAAAGAAAGAAAAGAAAAAAATAGAGAACTAGAGAAAGAAAGAAAAAGAGATCAACCCTTTCAATCTTGTTCTATATCCGCCATTATGTTTAGAGATTATTATGAGCGAGTGTGTTTAGATCTTGGACGACTACTAGCCTTGCCTTCCACAGAGAGAAGTCAAAAGAAAAGAAATGTTTGATTACCCAGCTAGCATGTCTTGTTTTTTGTGATTTCTAATTTTTTTCATGCTCACCTGAGGACGCTCACAATGCAGACTTTATCATCGAGTCTAAGCGTATTTATTACCTCGAAGTTATCATAGATTTGGAGTCTAAATAAGACTTAGAGTCTTGTTTTTTCTCCCCCTCTCTTTAATAAATATACTGTCACATCAGCAAAATACCATAAATAGAAGAGTAATAAATAAACTTAAACTCTATGATATAGTCTGCATTGTGAGTGCCCTGAGTTAGCCAATTCGGCTCACACACTCAAACAAGGCTCACCCAACACGGTGAGACGAGGCATGCTGACAATGAAAGGATCAAGATGCCTAAGAGGGAGGGGTGAATTGGGCTCTTTTTAATTTCTAAACAAGAATTAAATCTATAAAGAGCCAATTAACCCCCTAGTGCCTACCGCTTGTGTGTCCTAGCTAGAAAGCGGTAGCAAGTCAAAGGAAAGCGAAAACTTCCTACATAATTCTAGTATGAATTGAAAGACAAGTGCGGAAAGTAATGCGGTAATAAAGAGCTAGGGAAAGAGATGCTTGACACGGCGATGTTTTGCCGAGGTATCGAGGAGTCGACACTCCCCCCTAGTCCTCGTTGGAGCACCTCACAAGGTATAGCTCCCCCTCAATACCGCGCAAGGGATGAGTGCTCTCTACGGGCTGATTCTTCGCCACTTCGGCTCGGTGAATCGCCCACAACCGATCACAAACGTCGATGGAGAAGGGCCGCCGACAATCCTCCGGCGATCACCTTCCTCCGAGCACCACCGGACCGTCTAGGTGATGTCGATCACCAAGAGTAACAAGCCTCGATCTTCGCTTGACTCACTCAAGTTTCACAACTAGAGGATGCACACTTGAACTCTTGAATGAACTAGAGAGGATGGATGGATTCGCGAATCACTTTCTCTCTCTAGGGCTCTTGCTCTCTTCCCAACCTTCTCAACGAATTCAGCAACTCAAATGAGCAAAGGCAAGGCGGGAGAGAAGTGGGAGGGGCTATAAATAGACCCTCTGAAAACTGCCTCAGGCTGGCATTTTAAGTTGGCGACGGACGCTCTGTCGACTAGGCGACGGACGGTCCGTCGCATGCCCAACGGCTAGTTTCTGTTCATAGTTTGGGCGACGGACGCTCCGGCGCCTAGGCGACGGACGGTCCGACGCCCTGCCCAACGGCTAGTTCTGACACACTGTTCCCAGCGACAGACGCTCATCCCCAGCGTCCGACGCTACGCTCTGGCTAGGGTTGAAAAACACCCTCTCTGGAAGGTCGACGGACGCTCTACCCAGCGTCCGACGCCTGGCCGACGGACCCTGAAAAACTTAGCCAGAAAACATCCCCTCTGGAAGGTCGACGGACGCTGTGGACTCAACCACGCAGCGTCCGACGCCTCTGTCCGATGCCGACGGACAGCGTCCGGCGCCCCTGCCAGGAGCGTCCGATGCCCAGAAAACAGTTTTAACAACTTCGTTTTTTGTCGCGATGAATATGGAAGTTGTTCTAGGCTATCTTACGGTCACCATAGGCTTGCTTAGAGCTAAGGAAGTCAAGTGTGAACCACACCTAAGTCATGAAACTTTCCTAAGTCAAGCTACTAATCTCAACCCCTCTTAATAGTACGGTCAAAGGTAAAAAAAAGAAGCCCTATCTATTTCTAAGTGCCCTTCATCTCCTTATGGCACTTAGCCTATCATTCTAGGGTCTTCATCATGTCTCTTTGAAATCCGAAACGATATCCATCTTGGGGGCTAAGTGATGACCATTTGAGCCCATTCTTATCGATCACTATGGCTAAGCTACGCATAGCCTCTGCAAAACACACGTTAGCCATAATAATCTCTAATTGTCGTTAATCACCGAAACCAACTAGGGCAATGATTCTTCAATCTCCCCATTTTTGGTGATTGACGACAATAGAACCTCGAGTATGGATAAGAGTTATGGTTTAGATTTTAAGGTGACTTGGAATGGTTGAGCAAGGGTTAGTGAAATTGTAATGAAGCATACTTGCTCACCCAAGCCAAATCACAAAACATGGTACTTATGGATATGAATATAAAAGTAGTACCTCATGATATTCTCAAAAGTTATGACGGAGTATAGCGCGGAAGCTCAAATAACGTTTAAGCATAGAGATATATCATGAAACATGAGACAACTCACAAGATATATTAGAGATAATCAAAGAGTTTGTCACATGCAACCATATAAACATCGACCAAAGCAATCATCATCACATCACACATATAAACAAATGCATAGAAGTAGACATGATGAGAGAGTACGGGGAAATAAGCATACAAAGATCTAAATCCCTCCCCCTATCTCTATACTCGACCCTCTCTCCCCCTTTGGCGTCTAGCACCAAAAACTAAGTGTCTAGGGCTTGAGAAGAAGGTGGAGGAGCTGCAGCCCTGCGGTCAAGCATGATGAAGTCCTGAAGGTCTGACTCGTCTGACTCATCATCTGCCTCGGCCTCTGCCGGTGTAGGTGCAGCTGGGGTGACCTCTGGAGCTGTCACTGGAATCTCTGGAGCAGCGGTCTCAACTGACTCCCCCTGAGGCTCAGCTGGTGCCTCTGATGGTCCTGCCTTAGTGGTAGCGGGCCTGAGAACCCGACGAGTGAATACTCGAGGCGAGGGGGACAGTGTCACTGCAAGTGCCACTAGGGACACGGCTGTTGCAACCTCTGCAGGCTGAGTCTGAACTGGAGAAAACACTGCCACAGTAACTGCCTCATCTGCCAAAGATATAGCATCCGTCTGAACTACAGCTGGAGGAGTAGTGACTGTCTGTGCTGACTGCTCAGGAGCGATCTCCGACGAGGCAACTGAAGACATGCGAGTGCCCGTCGCCGGAAGATCGACTGCAACTGTTGGAGCTGGTGTGACTGGCTGAGCTGCTCCTGGGGAGTCTTCTCCCGTGATCTCCAGATAAAACGCTGACAGATCTCTCGAGGCCTCTGCTAAGGTAGTTCCCTGGGTAGGAGTGAATCCTGTCTGGAACTCTCCGGGTGAAGCTATCCAAGAGGACACCTGGGTCCTCAGAGTCTGGTACTCAGGAGAGACTGATGCCTGGAAGGGAGGGGTAGCTAGTGCCTGACTCTGCTGTCCTCCGGACGGTAATGCTGGAGTCGGCACCACAACCACTGGAGGCTGCTGAGGAGGTGAAGTGAACTGCTGCTGCTGTGAGACGCCGGGCAACTAAAACTGTGGCGTGGAGGTCTGCCCGGAGCTAGAGGCCAGAAGACGCTCAAGTAGTAGTGTCTGAGTCTTCTGAATCTCTGCCTGCTGCAGCTGATATGCCAAGAACTGACGCTGGAACTCGTCCTGTCTGGCCTGTGTCTGTGCCTGAGCTGCCAGCTGCTGCTCCGTGAGCCTCCATAAGTCTGCAGCTTGTCGCCTCTGCTCCTCGGCCTAACGGGACTGCTCCTCTTGCATCCTCGATAGAATGGTGAGTAAAGTAGCCTCTGAGGAGCTAGAACCTGGAGCTGGAGCTGCTGCAGCTGTGCCTGACCCTCCTGCCTCGTGGTCATGGGTCATCGGTGTATATTCACGCACGAGCTGGTAGTCCTCGTCAGAGCTGTCGGAGTCGAGATCCTCTCTAAAGACTGTCTCGGCAGCTGTATCTATCTCTACATCTAAGTCTGCCAGCTCTGCCTGAGCAATCTGCTCCACTGTAGTATTCGTGACCTCGGCCGACTATGGTAGCACACCGGCCTGCCTAGTGCCTGGTCTGTAGGCTCTGCTAGGGCGAGGCAAGTTCCCATGTACCACAAGCTGACTCATCGAATAGACTGGAAACTCTGTAGCTGACCTCGTAAGGGTGACTCTCATGACACCTGACCCGGTCTTGGCAACTATCAAATAAGAGATCCAATGAGCAAACTGTAGCTGCTAATGACCCCTGAACCCAGCAGCTATAATATCCTCGAGCTCGCTCACTATCAAATCCCAGAGGTCGAACTTCTCCTTCCTGACAATATGGGCAAGGAGCCACAGCTGTAGGCGAGTGATCGTATCTCGGGCTCCAATCCGAGGGAGGATAGTCCGTCTGAGTACCTCGTGGAGGATTCGAGCCAAAGGAGTGAGGTCACGTGGCGTACGGCTCGAACCCTCAGTGAACGGCTGCTGAAAGCACGGCCTCACGAAGTCCGTAGATGGCACTATACCATCGTGAGGTCGGCGAGGAGTCTCCTTATCCCCATAGCACAAACTGTGGATCCTCATAGGAGAGGACTCTAGGTGGAAGAGCTCTCTGAAACGTGCTGCTGTAACCCTGAAATCACGTCCCTGAAATCCAAAGTGTAGGAACTCGTGATCGGGCGAGATCCACAGAGAGGCGTAAAACTGGTATACCCAATCCTTCTAATATGCCCCTGAGCGTCCCATCAGATCTGTCAGACCCTGGATATACTAAAGATGCTGCAAGATCTCTGGACCACCGATCCCCTCTATATGGGCAGATGGGCACACCCTATGGGCCCTGAGAAGAGCATCAGTGTCTATATATGCTCTGTAGAAGTCCTCGTGCACTGTAGTGTAGAACTCTCGTCCGGCACGGGGGTCCCTCTGAGGTGGGAACCAGGACTGGAAGTCAATGAATCGAAGCAGCTGGACTTGCTTTGCTGTAAGTGCTCTGACCGGGTGCCTCACTGGGTCTGGGAGCCGGGGTCCTGGAGGGCTAGGTGGTGCACCTGAGCCTCGGGAACGGGTAACACGGCGGCTCATCAACTCACCGATAGAAGAGTGGCCCGCGGCCTCTGTCGGCTCAGTCTTTGGGACTGGCTCTGTATCTGCTCCCTCTGTAGCCTCGACGGGCTCTGTCTCTGGAGGTGGAGGGGACTCACGACGCGCTCCACGGCGAGGCGAGAGCCTCAAGCCGGCATGACGTCCTCCTCGCTCCGCTAACTCAGCTGCCTCTACCACTGCTAGCGCGGCTGCCGAATCTAGATCCATCGTTGGCCTCTTGCGCTTCCGAGAGATAACCTTTTGCTTTCCCTTTCCCCAGTCAGTGGGTGGACGTGGTGGAGGTGGAGGGTCACCACCACTACCGGGAACGGGACCTGCATTCTTCGTCCTTGCCATATCTCAACCTTTTGCAATCAAACTCTGACAATCAAAGCCTCAAGGGATCACACTACAAGCTCACTGCCCCAACTGTCACCGAAACCACTGGCAAACTGACAACCCTCAGACCAAACAAGAGTGGCACGCCGGCCCTGGACTGTCCTCGCGAGGCTTTGCCTTGATCCGTACTCACGGGCTTTGCCCCGAGTTCACTATCACTGCCCAACTGACCCTCTGATTCTCTGATCAACTGACCCTGCTCGTGAGAAATAGATAGAGGTATACCATAAGCATATAAGCTATAGATGAGAGGATCTATGGAAGCATGAATCTAGGTAAGGATAGATCGAAATTTCCAATTAAGAACCATACCTCGGACCGTGACCAAAAAGAGAGAAGAGGAAAGATCTCCGATCAATCAACCGCAATCCGCAATCCGCACTTCGCAACCCGCACTCTAACAAGGCAATGCAGGTTCAGGGTGGTGTGCTGAGAATGACTAGATGAATTGCAAACTAAAGGGTAGGTTGCAGAAGATGTGTTTCACCTTGACGCAGATGAGATCAAACAACCTCCAACAGGGCTTGGAGGGTAGCTCCTTGGGCTGGAACTATGCAGGGGAGTGGCGACGATGCAAGTTGGATCAGCTCTGCGGCGGCGGTGCACAGGAACACAGTGGCGTAGGGGCGGACTGAAGCTCTGCGCGGTGGTGTTGTGTGGCAGGGTGGTGGAGCAGCGGCGCAGCAGGGTGGAAGGGCGGCGCAGGGGAGCAGTGGCGGCGCAGGGATGGTGACGCAGTGGGAATCCACGGCGGCGCAAGGAGGAGCGGCGGACCAGCGGCGACAGAAGAACGGCGGCTAGGGTTTGATGCGCGGCGGCGGACGGAAAAAATGGATCGGGCGACAGAACAGAGGAAGAGCGGGGTTTTTCTAAAAAATTTCGCCGTTAAGTTCGCGACGGACGCTCCGTCGGTATGCGACGGACGCTCGGGGAGCGTCCGACGGCATCGTCCGTCGGGCTTCCAGAACAGATTTGAAACGCCCAATTGCATTTACCGCGACAGACGCAATATAATCTCCGGGCGATCACGACGGACGCTGAGGCAATTGACACTGAGCGTCCGTCGACAGCGTCCGACGCCTTAAAAATAGATTTTTTCAAATTTTCTTTTTGCGTCTTTCTCCCAACCAAGTTCTAATCCCAATAAGATCCAAATAACACTTGATTGGACTTGATATGAGAACCATCTCTCAAACACTCATTTTCAATTAGTTTGTCATAGGCTTAAATTTAGTTTTTAGCTCAAAATATTCGAATGGAAGCGCCAAGGAGTCATCATATGGCCACAAGAGGGGTATTGAAGTGACTTGAGCTTGGAATGCTCCCCCTAAGTGGACTATCATAGAGGATGCTCAAGAAACTTGATCGAAAAGAAACGACAAACAACTCACATGCATATGCTAAGCAATACAAAATTTGAATCTAGGTTGCTTGCAAGTTTAAACCGCGGTTAAGCTTTGTCACACGCTTTGAGGGCGGTTATCTTAACCGCGTTAGCCAAGCCTATGTGCATTACCAAATTAAACATGTTATATTACATATGAATGCATGGTTCACACAAGCTCATCTTTTAGTGAAATTAGAGTGATCAAGCACATTTAACTCGCTTCTCAACCTACAAAAGGTTGTTTCATCGAGTGGTTTAGTGAAGATATCCGCCAATTGATCTTCGCTCTTAACTCCAACTAGTGTGATGTCTTTCCTAGCCACATGATCTCTAAGAAAGTGATGGCGAATATCTATGTGCTTGGTGCGAGAGTGTTGAACCGGGTTGTTTGCAAGCTTTACGGCGCTTTCATTATCACACAAAAGTGGAACTTCTTTTAAAAACACGCCGTAATCATAGAGTGTTTGGGTCATGTATAGGATTTGTGCACAACTTGCTCCCATGGCAATGTATTCCGCCTCGGCGGTTGACAATGCTACACTATTTTGCTTCTTTGAGGACCAAAAAACAAGTGATCTTCCTAGCATGTGGCACCCGCCGGAGGTACTCTTCCTATCAACTTTACACCCGGCGTAATCCGAATCGGAATAGCCAACTAGTTAGAAGGGAGCTCCTTTGGGATACCAAAGGCCCATGCTAGGGGTGTGCCTTAAGTACCTAAGGATTCTTTTAACCACACAAAGATGCGACTCCTTAGGGTTTGCTTGAAACCTAGCACACATGCACACACTAAACATGATATCCGGCCTAGAAGCGTTGAGGTAAAGTAAACTACCGATCATAGAACGATAAAGAGTTTGGTCAATCGGTTTACCTCCCTCATCGAGATCGAGATGCCCATTAGTAGGCATTGGGGTCTTGATTGGCTTGCAATCCTCCATCTTGAATTTCTTGAGCACATCATTAGTGTACTTCTCTTGAGATATGAAGGTGCCCTCCCTCAATTGCTTTACTTGGAAGCCAAGGAAGAAGGTTAGCTCGCTAATCATCGACATCTCGAACTCCTTGGACATCAATGTACCAAATTCCTTGCTATGACCTTGGTTTGTTGACCCAAATATAATGTCATCGACATATACTTGGCAAACAAAGATCTCTCCATCTAGCATCTTGGTGAAGAGTGTGGTATCCACTTTCCCGATCTTGAAGCCCTTCTTGAGTAGGAAGTCCCTTAGCCTCTCATACCAAGCTCTTGGAGCTTGCTTCAATCCATAGAGTGCCTTGGACAACCTATACACATGATTAGGACAATTTGGGTCTTCAAACCCGGGAGGTTGTGAGACAAAAACAAGTTCATTGATGAAACCATTTAGAAAGGCACTCTTCACATCCATTTGAAAAAGTTTCATTTTATGGTGTGAAGCATATGCCAAAAGGATACGAATGGCTTCTAGTCTTGCAACCGGTGCAAAGGTCTCCCCAAAATCCAAGCTTTCAACTTGGGAGAACCCTTTTGCCACCAATCTTGGCTTGTTTCTCACAACCACGCCTTGATCATCTTGCTTGTTCCTAAACACCCACTTGGTGCCAATGATTCTTGCTCCTTTGGGCTTTTCTACTAGTGTACACACTTCGTTCCGGGTGATGGAAAACGAGGTTGCTACGCTAGCCGGAAAACAAAACTTTTCGACCTCATAAACCAGGATCTACTGCTAGTCATAGGTTACGGGATTACCACTAGACGCGCAGGTGCAGCGGAAGACGACTTGATGTAGTCGTGCGCGTCGCAACAGGCAGTGCAGTTGCGTGGTCGTCCGTCTCAACGTCCCCTTCACGCGGTTCGTCCTTGTGCTCCAGATGCAACACCTCCGAGGAATCCCACACGTGCAGGGAGGAAGCGTTGCGCCTCCGGACTGCTAGGTCCGCGAGGAGCAAAAGGCGCGAGCGTGAGGAGGCGACGGCGGCTGCCAGAAGGCGTGGGTTAATTCGCCCCGCGCCCACCCCTTGCTTATATAGGCGTCCTGACGAGCTCCCACGGTGGAGGCCCATTAGTAACCCTAAACCTAGTCTAATTAACCCGAATTAGGCTTCCAGCCCTTTAAGCGTGCGACCCTATGGGCTCACGCATACATAGACATGGCCCAAGTACTCTTCTCGACCAATAGTTGATAGCGGCCTCTAGCAAGGTGTGTCAACTCCTATGCATACGCTTTGATCATATCAAACGAACCACTATGACCATGTACAAGTTATTCCCTTTGCCACTCGATATATGGTTCAACTCGTGGGTTAACACTTAACCCAAGCATGGCCATGCATTTGTTGATCCAATCACATGAGTGATCCAGTGATATCTCTCTCATGAAGTGAGGGGCAAATTCCATCTTGATTGTCTATGTCTCATAGCATGTTTCCCGACCACCCAAGGACCACCTTTATAACTACCCAATAATGGAGTAGCGTTTGATAGTCTCTAAGTAGATCGTTTCACATCTTGAGTACATACCACAATCTCAGGTCTAAGGACATAACGTACATGACATGAATAGAGACTTTCTCTTGTTGGGTCAGTCCAGCCTACATGTCTCACATGTGCCCACATTATTAGTTTGACATCTCCATGTCTATGACTTGTGAAACATAGCCATCAACTAATACATGTGTTGGTCTAATATTCAAGTGTGCTCTTACAAGAATGCCGACCAGGGACAACTTTTAGAATAACCATTCAGGTAATTGAGTTCCACAAACAATTCACATAATTGTTAATCAATACTAGTTGTCTATAATGGATATTCAAAGAACACTTTATTAATCATGGATACAATTGGAATATAATCATCTACATGATTAGCTCTAGGGCATATTCCTAACACCGGGTGAAGTTGTTCAACTCTTCGTGCATGGTGTTCACCCAATCCGGGTCCGCTAGTGCATCCTCCACACTAGAAGGCTCAACAAAGGAAACAAAGGAGTGATGTTCAACATAAGAAGCAAGTTTAGATCGAGTTGTTACCCCCCTTGATGGACTCCCTATGATGAGGTCTTGAGGATGTGCTTGAAGCATAGGTGTAGATCTTCTATTAATCACTTGGGGAGGAGGTTGTGGTGCTTCAACATTGCTTGCTTCGGCCTCGGCTTGATCTTGAGGAATGTGAGTGTCTTCTTGAGCTTCCCTCACTTGATCTCCTTCATCAACTTGAGGCATGTGGGGTGGAGAAGGATCTTGATTTGCTTCATCTTCAACTTCTTCCACCTCTTGCGGGTTGATAGCACCAATTGGTATATTCTTCATTGCCTCCCTCAAGGGTTCATCACCTACATCATCAAGATTTTCATGCTCTTCTTGAGAGTCATTAGTTTCATCAAACTCCAAGTCATACGTTTCTTCAACTAAGTCGGTGGCTTTGTTAAATACACGGTATGCCTTGGATTTAAGTGAATATCCAACAAGGAAACCATTGTCACATCTTCTTTGGAACTTGCCCAAGTGTTGGCGCTTCTTGTAGATGTACACTTTGCAACCAAACACTCGGAAAAAGGATATATCTGGTTTCTTCCCATTCACAAGCTCATAGGGGGTCTTCTTGAGAAGCCTTTGGACAAATGGCCGGTTGGCCACATAGCATGCGGTGTTGATTGCTTCGGTCCAAAACTTCTCGGGGGTGTTGTATTCATCAAGCATTGATCTTGCAAGAGTGATAAGTGTCCGGTTCTTCCTCTCTACTATACCATTTTGTTGAGGAGTATAGGTGGCGGATACTTCATGCTTGATCCCAACTTCATCACAATAGTCTTCAATCTTGGTGTTCACAAACTCGGTCCCATTGTCACTTCTTATCTTCTTGATCTTCACATCAAACTCATTTTGAGCTCTAGTTGCAAACTTCTTGAATATTGATTGAGTTTCTCCCTTGTCTTGAAGAAAGAACACCCAAGTGTACCTAGAGTAGTCATCAACTACCACCAAGCAAAAGAGATTGCCACCAAGGCTAGCATAGGTGGTAGGTCCAAATAGGTCCATGTGAAGTAGCTCTAGGACTCTTGAGGTTGACATGAAAGCTTTGGTTGGATGAGTGTTTGCCACTTGTTTACCGGCTTGACATGCACTACAAAGTTTGTCCTTCTTAAACACAACATCCTTCACACCTCTAACCAACTCCTTCTTGACAAGCTTCTTCAAAGTTGACATTCCCACATGTGCTAATCTTCTATGCCATAGCCAACCTAAAGAACTCTTGGAGAATAGACATGTTTGCAAACTAGCTTCATTTGAGGTGAAGTCCACTAGATAGAGATTGTTGTGCCGAAACCCTTTGAAAATCAATGATGAATCTTCAATCTTGGACACAACTACCTCATTTGGAGTGAAGAGACATTGGAAACCAAGATCACATAGTTGTCCCACCGATAGCAAGTTGAAGCTCAATGATTGTACTAGCAAGACATTTGATATTGATTGATCATTTGAGATTGCCACTTTGCCTAGACCTTGCACTTTGCCTTTTGAATTGTCCCCAAAGGTAATCTTGTCTTGCCCTTCACAATCTTCCTCAAGTGTGGTGAACATCCGGGAGTCATCGGTCATATGTTGAGTGCATCCACTATCAATCACCCAATGACTTCCACCGGTCTTGTAGTTCACCTACACACAAGCAACTTGGAGTTAAGCTTGTTGTTTGGGAACCCACACTTGGCGAGGTCCCATAGCCTTGTCCACCAATTTCTTAGCAACCCATAGCACTTTGGGCTTGTTCTTCATCTTAGGACCGAGAAATACAACTTGAGGTCTACCTTTGGAGTCCTTGTTGATGATGAAGTGTGCATCATGAGCGAAAGACCTTATGTGCTTGGGCAAGATCTTGGGAGGTGGAGTCTTGCATTGGGATTGAAAGTGACCCTCTTGACCACATCCAAATCACTTCTTGGGCTTGGGCTTTCGTGCATCATAGTTGCTTCTCATGGCCTTGTTCTTGTAGTAGTTCTTGGCTTCTATCTTGGCCTTGGCCTTCATGATTTGGTTCTCCTTGAACCTAATGCCGGTCTTGTCGGTCTTCATGATAGTGTTTATCAAGAGCTCACTTTGGAGATTGTGACCCTTGGTGAACTTCTCCAATCCACTTGTAAGCTTGATCTTCTCAACCTTGAGCTTTGCATTTTCCTCTTTGAGAGAGTTGATCAAGGTCATTGCATCTTTGTCATCTTGCTTGGCCAACTTGGTGGTGAATGGCTTGCTTGCCTTGAGGTTGATTAGCTCTTCCTTGAGCTTGGAGTTTTCTTGCCTCATCTTCACATAGTCATCATGCTTGTCGGCCTCAACTACCTTCTTGCCTTTGCACTTAGCATTTTGCTCACTAGCAACTTCATCAAGCAAGTCCTCACAAGAAGTAGCTATATCACACTTAACAACCGGGTTAATAGCAACATGTGTAGCAAGATCATTTAAAAGCAATTCATTAGCTATCACAAGTGTGCCATGTTCATTCTTAAGTTGGTTGTAGTCATCTTTTAGCAAGTTGTATCTTGTATGGAGCTCTTGTGTTGACCTCTCAAGCTTATCATGTTTCTCATTAGCTTGCTTGAGTGAGGCTTTGAGCTCCCTAGTGCTAGATGATAGAGATTTGTTCTCAAGCTTCAATTCATCATTAGCACTAGACAAGTCATCAAGCTTAGCATGTAAGTTATCATTGGCTTTCTCTAGTGACTCACTTTTGCCTTTATACTTCCTAATGAGCTTAGTATATTTGTTGCAAATTACTATTAGCTCATCATAGGAAGGTGCCTCAAACTCATCATCACTATCATCACTAGAGCTAGCCTCATCATCACTATCCTCTTTTTGTACCTTTTTGTCACCTTTTGCCATGAGGCATAGGTGTGTAGAGGATGAACCCGGAGATGATGGAGAGGGTGGCGGTGGAGTAGATGAACTAATTACCAAGGCGGCCACCTTCTCTTCTTCACTTTCATCTCCGGATGAGTCACTTGAGTCTTCAATGTCGGTGAGCCAATCACCAACAATGTAGGCTTTGCCATTCTTCTTCTTCTTGTGGAAGTTGAAGTTCTTCTTCTTCTTGAATGGCTTGTCATCCTTCTTCTCCTCATCACTTGACTCAATGTTGTTGCCCTTGTTGTACTTAAACTTGTTGTTAGCTTTCTTGTTCTTGTACTTGTCTTTCTTTTCTTCGGGGCAAGCATGAGCCAAGTGTCCAAGTTTGCCATAATTGTAGCAATCCATCTTGGAGAGAGGCTTTCTTGAAGAGCTTGTGAAGAATTTCTTCTTCTTTGAGTCAAACTTGACTCCATTCTTGCTTAGCTTCTTCAACATCTTAGTTGTCTTCTTCACCATGAGAGCGAGATCATCATCATCTTCTTCATCACTTGCACTCTCATAAACAAATTGCATCTTGTGCTTCTCCGAGGAGGATGCCTTGAGTGTCAAGTCCTTCTTCTTCTCCTTCTCTTTTTCTTTCTTCTTGGAGGAGGAAGAAGAGCCACCATCACCAATCTTCATGTACATCTCATGGGCATTGATCTTGCCCAAAATTTGTGTTGGTGTAGCGGCGGAGAGATCTCCTTGGTGAAGCACCGTGACGATGTGGCCATACTTCTCAATGGGCAAGACACAAAGGATCTTGCGTACCACATCGGCTAGTTCCATTTGGTTGAGACCGAGCCCATTCAATTTCTCTACAATAATGTTAAGTCGTGAGTACATTTCATTTGCATTTTCATTTTCATTTTCATTTGCATACATAGAAAAAGAATTGAGCTTAGCCATGACCAAATGATATCGTTCTTCACGCTCACTCTTTGTGCCTTCGTGAAGAGCACAAATGGTGGTCCACAACTCAAATGCGTCTTTGGCATTACGCACTCGGTTGAAGACATCTTTGCTTATGCCACGAAAGATAATGTTCTTTGCCTTGGCATTGTGCTTATCAAAGTTGAGGTCCTCCGCGAAGAGGGTGCCTCCCTTTGTGGCGGCTTTGAGCACGCCCATGTCAACGACCTCTAGATAGGCCTCCATGCGAACTTTCCAATAAGGAAAGTCGTCTCCATCGAACATGGGAGGTGGTCCATCCCCATGGGACATCTTGCTCTAGGCGGTGAAGCCTAATTTAGAGCAAACCTTGCTCCGATACCAATTGAAAGGATCAAGATGCCCAAGAGGGGGGGGGGTGAATTAGGCTCTTTTTAATTTCTAAACAAGAATTAAACCTATAAAGAGCCAATTAACCCCCTAGTGCCTACCGCTTGTGTGTCCTAGCTAGAAAGCGGTAGCAAGTCAAAGGAAAGCGAAAACTTCCTACACAATTCTAGTATGAATTGAAAGACAAGTGCAGAAAGTAATGCGGTAATAAAGAGGTAGGGAAAGAGATGCTTGACACGGCGATGTTTTGCCGAGGTATCGAGGAGTCGACACTCCCCCCTAGTCCTCGTTGGAGCACCTCGTAAGGTATAGCTCCCCCTCAATACCACGCAAGGGATGAGTGCTCTCTACGGGCTGATTCTTCGCCACTCCGGCTCGGTGAATCGCCCACAACCGATCACAAACGTCGATGGAGAAGGGCCGCCGACAATCCTCCGGCGATCACCTTCCTCCGAGCACCACCGGACCGTCTAGGTGATGTCGATCACCAAGAGTAACAAGCCTCGATCTTCGCTTGACTCACTCAAGTTTCACAACTAGAGGATGCACACTTGAACTCTTGAATGAACTAGAGAGGATGGATGGATTCGCGAATCACTTTCTCTCTCTAGGGCTCTTGCTCTCTTCCCAACCTTCTCAACGAACTCAGCAACTCAAATGAGCAAAGGCAAGGCGGGAGAGAAGTGGGAGGGGCTATAAATAGACCCTCTGAAAACTGCCTCGGGCTGACATTTTAAGTTGGCGACGGACGCTCTGTCGACTAGGCGACGGACGGTCCGTCGCATGCCCAACGGCTAGTTTCTGTTCATAGTTTGGGCGACGGACGCTCCGGCGCCTAGGCGACGGACGGTCCGACGCCCTGCCCAACGGCTAGTTCTGACACACTGTTCCCAGCGACGGACGCTACGTCACTAGGCGACGGACGCTCATCCCCAGCTTCCGACGCTACGCTTTGGCTAGGGTTGAAAAACACCCTCTCTGGAAGGTCGACGGACGCTCTACCCAGCGTCCGACGCCTGGCCGACGGACAGCGTCCGACGGACCCTGAAAAACTTAGCCAGAAAACATCCCCTGGAAGGTTGACGGACGCTGTGGACTCAACCACGCAGCGTCCGACGCCTCTGTCCGATGCCGACGGATAGCGTCCGGCGCCCCTGCCAGGAGCGTCCGACGCCCAGAAAACAGTTTTAACAACTTCGTTTTTCGTCGCGATGAATATGGAAGTTGTTCTAGGCTATCTTACGGTCACCATAGGCTTGTTTAGGGCTAAGGAAGTCAAGTGTGCACCACACCTAAGTCATGAAACTTTCCTAAGTCAAGCTACTAATCTCAACCCCTCTTAATAGTACGGTCAAAGGTAAAAAAAGAGAAGCCCTATCTATTTCTAAGTGTCCTTCATCTCCTTATGGCACTTAGCCTATCATTCTAGGGTCTTCATCATGTCTCTTTGAAATCCGAAACGATATCCATCTTGGGGGCTAAGTGATGACCATTTGAGCCCATTCTTATCGATCACTATGGCTAAGCTACGCATAGCCTCTGCAAAACACACGCTAGCCATAATAATCTCTAATTGTCGTTAATCACCGAAACCAACTAGGGCAATGATTCTTCAGACAATAAATTCAAACATGCTCATAAACTAACATCTTAAATCTCTAACCCATTTAGGACCTATCTATAGATTGTAGAATTTGTAAAGGAAAAGTACATAATTCAAGATTTCTCTATTTTATGTATTGTTCATGTCGTTTGGAACATAAGATTGAGCATATATTTATTTCTCTGGAAATTTTTCCTCACCCATGCGTTTTGGAGGAAAGAAAACATTCAATTCATGCACTGAAGAGGTTGCTAAGCTATAAGTCTATAGAACTTCCATGTTCTAGCGAACTTCCACAACACATAACCTTTGTGACCAGGTGCGAAACCTCCACAAGTTGTATTGTCCGCAGAAATAAGTAATACATGATTCAAGACATGAATGTGAGTTATCATACACTAGCATAAAATGTTTTTATTAAGAGCATCAATTTTAACTATCCTTATATACACCACACAATAAAAATCTTATATGACATCTTACCCCTTTATGTCTACATACCAATCTCTCTAGAAAAAAGTTAGGTGATGATCATCCCTACCCGAACGTGGTGAGGATTGTTCGATTTATAGGTATGTCATCGTATTATTATAACCGTACACATGGTAAATCAGATGTTCTATGGTCCACACGTTAGCTACACATCTCCACCGTGTATGGTGATGAACATCCTTACCCAATTTGTTTCCATCTCTCCTCTCTTATATTGTCTGCTAATATTCCCCATGACATCGAACTCAAAATCCACCAAAAGTAAGAAATATAGTAGACAAGTGAGGACAAGGGGAATGTAATAATTGTACGTACAAAAAATATATCTATTTTATTCTACCAAACAGAGTAGACAACATTTTAAGTTAATCTTATTGAAAAATAACATATTTAGCTCATACCTCTTTTACGCGACACCCTAAACATCACACAAATACATGCATTCACCACAAGAGGTATCAATCAAGTATCTAACTAATTTTGTAATTGTCACCATAAGAACAAAGTCATGGTATAACTCAAAATATTACTTTCACATATACATATAGCTAGATTAATTAACATTGCTTTTTTTTTTAAATATCTCGTGAAGAGAAGTATGTGAGTTAAAACACGATGTCAATACATATAGATTAGTGTTGACCGCTCCCTGATTTAGTTTTTTTATAGTAGAACATGTGAAGAACCGATTAAACACTAATTTTTGTTATGAAAGATCAAACACTATTATTATTGGAAATTGAATACTCGTAGAAAGGAGTGAGAAGTGAGAACTATGCTTAGTCTAGTATAATAGAGAAATAATACTTGTCTTACTCCTTAAAAAAGACCTATATTATTTATAAAAATATATAAATATTATTACAACCGAGGATACGAGTGATTTCACACCGGCGCTGGTCGATCTCGAATCACAAATTCGCGATCCGACGGCCGCCCTAGCGCAGCCCAAGTTGGGCTCGAATAATAGCGGGTTCGGAGTCAGAATTGCAATCTACTACGCCTGTAGCACCCGACTCCAAATAAGGACGAACGCACCCGCCCTTCTAGTATTACTCCTAGTGAAGTTTCTATCTTGTACCGCAAACCAGCGCAAACCCTCCCCTCACAGCGGCGGCGACACCCTCAGCGGCGGCGCCATGGTGCTCGAGGTACGACATGCGCTACGCTGCCGTTTCTCTGTCCGCGAACTCCGATCTCCAACTAATTTCCTCCCCTCGGTTTGTCTCCCCCCTGCAGGCGACGATGATCTGCATAGACAACTCGGAGTGGATGCGGAACGGCGACTACGCCCCGTCGCGGTTCCAGGCGCAGGCCGATGCCGTCAACCTCATCTGCGGTGCCAAGACCCAGGTACCCACCGCCGGTCTCCCCGTCCACCGATCCAATCGATCGTACTTTCGCAGTGTCGTGTGGGCTAGGGTTTTCTGAGATTCCGGATCTGATTGCTTCTGTTTGTTGGGTGGGTGCAGTCAAACCCGGAGAACACTGTAGGCGTGATGACGATGGCCGGGAAGGGCGTCCGCGTGCTTGTCACTCCCACCAGCGACCTCGGGAAGATTCTCGCCTGTATGCACGGTAAGCTCACATCGATCCCAAAACCTTTGCTTTACTTTTGTGCTGAGAGAATTTTGGCAATTATAGTTTAGGGATTCAGTGCTTAAGCTGTCTCATAAGCTGTTAGATTATGGTACTTGTAGTTTCCTGACCAAGTGATGCACAACAATGTACTGTATAGGGTTGGAAGTTGGTGCTGAGGCAAACTTGGCTGCGGCAATCCAGGTTGCTCAGCTTGCGCTAAAGCATCGCCAGAACAAGAGGCAGCAGCAGAGGATTATAGCTTTTATCGGAAGGTATGCAGGGGTGGTATAACTTGTATGGCCATTATTAATTATTAATTCTGTTTGAATTTAGGTTAATGAGTCTTGTTATGTGTATCAGTCCTGTGAATTACGACAAGAAAGTTTTGGAGACAATCGGGAAGAAGCTGAAAAAGAACAATGTTGCTCTTGATATTGTTGACTTTGGTGAATCCGATGAAGAAAAGCCTGAGAAACTGGAAGCATTGATTGCTGCTGCTAACAGCAGTGATAGCAGTCACATTGTTCATGTCCCTCCTGGTGACAATGCCCTCTCTGATGTCCTCCTAAGGTAATTGTGTTCCTTGTTACTGGGTTCTAAGTTTTCTTATGCTGCATATATGTGAACATTATTTTTCTATCTTGACCCAGCACTCCTATATTTACTGGTGAAGAAGGTGGAAGTGGTTTTGCTGCTTCCGCGGCAGCTGCCGCAGCTACTGGAGCATCTGGATTTGAATTTGGTGTGGACCCAAATGTAGATCCAGAATTGGCACTCGCCCTGCGGTTGTCTATGGAAGAAGAGCGAGCAAGGCAAGAGGCTATTGCAAAAAAGGCTTCAGAAGATCCTTCTAATACCGAAAATAACAATGCCTCAAGCTCAAACAGCGATTCTGTTATGGCTGAAGCAGAGCCTGTCTCAAATGATGCTGCTGGAGACAAGAAAGAGCAGCCAAAGGTATTATCACTGTCCATCAGTTACAAACTAAAAATGCCCTGACCTGCCTCAAATGCTTCAAGTTTTGGTAGTTGTATGTACTCTCATGAACTCTTTTCTGCGATGTCATTTAAAATTGAGAGTGCATTTGCTTACATACTTTCTGGATCAGCCATTAGAAGTTAGATAGTGATCTGCTAGTGTTTGTTGTCAAAGCACACCCTACACTAGCATATGTTGAAACCTTATAGGTAGCATTGTATATGCCAGTTCATAATCACTTAATGCTAAAGTAGCTTGGTACATGCGCTGCCTCCTCCCCCCCTATTGATAATTGCATAATCTATTTTTGTCCGTGCCTGACAAAGTATGGAAGATATTGGCTTGGAGGTGCATCTTTTCTTGGCACATATGTACATAATATCTAGTGCAGATGTTCGCTAAGTTTTGGGTGCATATAAATTGCAACTTGACACTTGCTTCTGACCAAATAAAATGGGCAACAGTTCAATACAGAGCTCCTTATTGACCCTTTGGTCACTGTATAATTAATTCTCATCAACCGTCGATTTGGTGCTGTTCAGCTGATGATAGGGCCACGATTTTTTTGTTCCTTATCCTTAACTTTTTAGCTTTTAAAGTTTGCAATCACAAGTTTTACTTAATTTATACAAGTTTAAACTCCGATTATATGCAGTATAGTTTGTCTTCTATTGAAATATTGATTATAAAGGTTGCAAGTAGCAAAGACTCTTTTCAATTAAAGTGCTTGACTCTGTATGTTCCATTTCTACTATTTGTATTGTATATTATTTTTATATTAATAGCTAATGTAATCCAAGTGGACTTCAGAAAGTTTAACATAGCTGTGATCACAGGATGATGATGATCTACTACAGCAGGCACTTGCAATGTCAATGGAGGGTGGTGCTTCAGGATCTGCAGCTGTGACTGACTCTGCTATGGCAGAAGCTGTTGCAGTTGACCCTGACTTGGCATTGGGTGTGTTTTCTCTTCTTATGTCTGCAGCCTCAACAATTCTAGCACATACGGTATTTGTTGCTACCAATTAATTGTGGTAGTGACAAATGGAAAACCACTGCTTTCTAGTGTTTACATGAAAACTTGAATGTTAACATTTGTTCCAATAGGAAACAAATAAACAACCAACATCTTCACTTCTTCAGTAGTTATTCCTCCGAGTATTAACTTAAACATAGGCATTTTCATCATCTGTAGTATTGATCAGTAATTCAGAACTCACAAAGTTGAAAAAGCAACCATCTAGCAGATTGATATGTTCCCCAGGCCGACACCTCATACTAATACCAGATGATCACCAAGCACTTCTCTCTTTTTATGGCACCAAACTATTTTTACTCTGAGAGTTCATTTCATTCCTATACATTTTTTTAAGTTCAATTAATGTGCACCCAATCTTCCTTTTACCCATAGACAAGTCCTCTTGAACAGTTAAACTGTACATAACGCATCAAGGAACATACTTTGTTATATATATTCTGGCTGTCCAATAGATCGTATCATTCAACATCACATCTTCACATTACTAAAAAATGTTGCTCGTTGATTTTCTTCGTTTCACTTGTTTTCTTTTCTATTGATACCTATAGCATTACAATCTCATTTCTTTTATCAAACTCATTCTCTAATATTCCCATACTCTTGTTTGTATGCAGCTCTTCAAATGTCTGTCCAGGATGCAAGCATGTCCAGTGACACTGATATGAGTAAGGTGTTTGAAGACAGAACGTTTGTGTCATCTATCCTTAATTCGGTACGTATATTAACTAATGACATACATGTACATTTTTAGCTGTTGTCTCAATAATTTATTGGTCTATTTTTATGTGTGAAATAACAGCTTCCTGGTGTTGATCCCAATGATCCATCTGTTAAAGATTTGCTGGCATCATTGCACAGCCAGGGAGAGGTATGCTCTTTTTTGGGTTACACTGAAGGTCTGCCAGTATTGTGATGCAATGAAACTCATGTTGCCTCTATCTAGATGATAGCATTGTTCAGCTTCATCTTGACTTAAGAATATATATTATCTGTCAGTAAATCTTCATAAAAACATGCACAGTTAGTACATATGCAAGCAATGGCTATGCACAGATAAATAAATGCAAGACTTAAGTGACTGAGCCCCTGTTTGGATCCATAGAGCTAATAGTTAGCTGCTAATAATTAGCTCCTTGGATCCAAACAGGTGTAGCTAATAGTTTAGCTAATTGTTAGCTGAATACCCAACTAACAACTATTTCACTAGTTGGACCAAACTAAGCTAATAGCAGCTAATATTAGCTAGCTAACTATTAGCAGCTAGTGGATCCAAACAGGGCCTAAGGCCCCTGTTCAGCCCTAGCTCTGAGCTCCACCTTATCTGGAGTTTGTATGCTTCAATAAAGGACCTTGATATGCTGTCTTCTGTGAAGAATAGAAAGACAATAGCTCAGCTAAACAACGCACATATAATCACAGCTCTAGAATGCACAGATTTCTGTGCTCTGCCAGTAATGGCTCTGCTGTTTAAGATAGCATGAGGATTCCTTTATGTTCCACATGCACAATTGGTCTTATGGAATGGAAATAATAGCACATTACCAGGTGAGAGCATACGGATACCTTAGAAAGCAGGTATTGGGTCAAATTGTTGTACCCATTTGTGGTCTGCATACACTGGTTTAGTGAAATGAAATATGCCCAAAGCAATGAACCCCACTTCACATGAATTGCTATCATGTAATGTTTCGAATTGATTAGTCTGGTAATCAATGTATATGGATATATGAAGGTTTCTTTATCCCTTTTTAAACAGCAAGAGAAGAAGGAAGACAAGTCAGACAAAACGGAAGACGAGAAGAACTGATGTAGCCATGTTCATGCTTCCATGTAAGAGTTCATTATTCCATTCATATTTCTATTTATCCACATCCATTGTTGAAATGCATATTCAGTCAGCGTAGCTTGTTCAGCTCTTATTATCTGCTGTTTCAACGCTGATTTAAAAGAGCTGGTGTGCCTAGCCATTCTCAGGCTTTAGATGCTGTTTGATTTTATGTATAAAGTAAAATGTACTTTAGGTAATATTATTCGTTACACTGCAATGCCAGGATTTCTTTGTCTGCAATCTTTGGGTAGTGGAAGCACATAATTAATGGTTAACTCTGTTTAGTGATAGTGTGACCACTGGCTATCATTCCTTTTGCTCTAGCTTCTCTGTAGCAGGATATTAACATCTCTTTCTGACTTTGCAGGCGCACAAAGAAATTGAAGATCTGTCTCCATTGGCTGCGTTTACTCTCTTGGTCGTGGAATTTGCTTATCCTCATGTAACAGTCCTTTGATTATAACTTAATACCGAGGGAATTTGTATTATGACTGCAACAATATTCTCTCCATATATGTTTTAAGTGATTTTCATGTTTCAAGCTCTTTTTGCCTTGTGTTTATTGTGAAGTGATAAACTTGCCATTCTCTCGTATAAGCTGTTGCCCTAGAATTTTGCAGTGACTAGGGAGGCGGCTGGCATCTAAAATATCAGGAGTTTATGCGTGAGCCATTTGCATGTACGTACAGCGATGTCCAGTAGCACTTGCGTAGAAGATGTTAGATGCCTAAGGGCAACTGAGACTATATTCTTTCTTATTGTTACTCCCTCCGTTCCAAATTATAAGTCACTTTAACTTTTTGGGTATATTTATTTTGCGATGTATTTAGATGTAAATAATATGTCTAGATACATAGCAAAATAGATGAACCAAAAAAGTCAAAACGACTTATAATTTGAAACGGAGGGACTATATACTTACTGTTAGAAATAGAAATTTTAGTGAAAAATACTCTCTAATTGTCTAATTAAATACCAAAACATAGCCAATACTCTAGTCTAGATTCGTCGCCCTCCAAAGATGGACAATGAGGTTAACTCTTTGAACGCACAAAAGATATAGAAAACCTATTAAAGATCAGACATATATATAATAAGATGTATAAACGGTTTTTATTTTTGTTCAAATGACTCTTCAGATGATGGTTTGGAGAATGAGTAGGTTAGGTTTGAATAGTTTTGCCAAATAGATAATTGCAGTGTTTTAGTTCTAATGTTTTGTTCTTTCAATTGATTGAACTATTTTCTATTGTGGTGGCTGAGTGGATATGGTGACGGCAGTTTCAGCTGCCGGGACACGCCGAGAGGTTAGATTTTGGGCTAACAGCGGCGAGATCTTTTAACGACGATTTGCTTTTCTGGAACAACGAACGCCACGTTGCAAAGACGGGAGGTTGAAATAAAATATGATAGATTCGATCTTGAATTTCTTGATCTATCGTACTTCGTACATAATTTTGCTTTGTCTGTACAACTGTGTGTTTCGGCACGATCTCGTATTCTCGTGACTCCGCAATCTCGAGCTGTCAATTGCGAACCAAAGACGGATCTTTCTGAGCCTGACGCTGCTGATCTTCGGGCGGTGAAGAATACTAGTTCTTGAAAGTTGGAGATGATGCCCTTCAAACCTACATTATGTCGCTATCGGCGTTCAACCATAGCACATAGCAGCTACATACCTGTCGTAAGTCTATTAGGTCCTGTTCGGTTGAAGTTATTAATTATGGTATAATAATTTTCTCTTATACTAACAAAACAATATGAGCTGACTCATCAGCTGCAAAATCCATCAACTAATTGAGAGTTCTGGCTTTAGTTGGTAACGGGGCGCATTTGTTGCCGGGGACATCCTCAAATGTCCTTTGATTCCCTTCTGATCACTGGACTCCCCCGACGGGCAATCAAATTGGGGCCCTTCGGCCCGGTGTCTTGCTTCTGCCTTTAGGCAGCAAATGGGTACGCCACTGACAAGAAGGTTTGTCGCATAACCCTTGTCACGAACTCAAGATTAGAGCGCGGATCCACGCGACGACGCGACGTGCTGCGCCAGTCAGTGTCAGCCCCTCTCTTCCATCGCTTTCTGGTGCGGTGGTGCCGGTCCACTGGCGTTCTGATCCTCGTCGGTTCGCGCGTGCAGACGGACGGGCGTGTCGCCCCACGAGGCCGTGGCCATGGAAGTGGAACCCAGCCTTTCTGAACACTAGTCGTTGGCGCAGGGACGCGAACAGGTCGGGAGAAGCTGTCGTGTTTGGCGGGGTTGCCTCGTCGGCAGAAGCAGATGTCGCTCGCACGTCGGGTGGTGAACTGGTGATCACCCGTGCTGGCACTGCTGTCGATAAAATTCTTCAGGGACACTAGTACGTCACGTCCTTGTTAACGTACCCTGTTTTTTTTTCTTTTTTCTTTTTCGTCAGACAGCTGTCGACGTCGTCGTCGTTGTGTAGATAATGGGGCCTACTCCCCCGGCAGGCTACAGCTCTTGATCTGTTGAAGGGACGCGGCGCTCTGTTTGCGTGGAAGGAGTGTACATCGTCGCTCAATCATTGCCAAACTGAGGCCAGCACCAGCAAATTGCAGAGGGGAGTTATGATAGCAATTATTATAGCAAGTTTAAGCCAGAAAAGAAATTGGGAGCGAGACGTAGAGAGAAGAGTACTGGTTGATGTCAATTTCAACTTATAAAAGCTCAACAAGTTTCTGTCTGTAGGGTTTGTTTCCCTTTTATGGTATTTTCCGCTAGTAAACTTTCTCCATTTATTCTTAGGCTACCTTTGCGAAAAAGGACTCGTTTAGACAAGAATTTTAAAAATATTAGTTAGAGAACATTATTTGGGAGGATTGGAATCCTAAGAAAATTCCGTGCTGTTACAAAGCTTTTTGAAACAAAGGATTGAGTTTCTGCAAATTCTATAGGAAATTCCGTGTTATTACTAAGCTCTATCCAATCATTCATCCTGCAGTTTGTTTTGTTGTTTCAATCATAACAATCAATATGTTTTTTTTGCAAAGTGAAGATGAATTATATTAAAACTCGGCACAATACAACCCCAAATTATATATATAAAAATATCAAATAAAAAATACATAATATTACATCATCTTCTACCCCCATAGCTTCCTTCAAACGCTAGAGCCACCTACTTATGCTGAATCCAACTATCAACCCTGAGATCCAACGTTTCAAAAGTAATCCGAAACGCATTTGAAGCGATGAAAACATATCAGAGAGTTGCATCGTCGAGTATAACAAAGGATGCAGATACATAACCTCTAAACCTTGATTTTTTTTTTCTCCACAACCATCTACGAAGAGATGGATGACCTGGAGTTGCTGTGCTCGTTGGGAGTACCCAGAACAATTATACGCTCTAGAAGGCAGTTCTAATTGATCAATGAAAATACAATTCAATGGAATCCCCCCTCTCCATACAGATAAAGCCCAAAATTGGCCGTCTACTGTTGAAACCGATGCATGCAACGACTATCTCGACATGACAATTCACCAAAAGATTTATTTGAACTAAATCCTAAGCAACTAAATCCTAAGAACCATAGAGAGAGGAAGGAGAGAAGCTCTACACGTGGCGGTGACGATGGTGGTATCGTTGGAAGAGTTGGGGTAGGCGGAGTCTCGGTGGCGACGCCTACATAGGGTGACAATACCTTGAATTGATGGATGACTCACACCATCTAAGAAACAGTATGTTAATACATTCTATATTTCACATTTCTATAGTATGTGTTCCAAAGAGGCTGTTATGTTTTTTTTTTCATGTGGACTTTTACTGTCACTCGGGTTTCTATGTGCCGGGTGTATTTCCTTTTTCTTCCCCTGTTGCCTTTTCTTTTCCAGTACTCCATTTCCGTAACATCAACATTGATGCTGGATGTCTGAGAGCTGTCTATTACCCTACAGTCTAGGGCTCATGATCCTCAACTCGGCCCTCAGTCTTCGAAAGCTGGAGCACGTCTACGGGCAATAAAGAAGTTTTCAGGACACGGCTCTAGTCCTACACGGTAATCAGGGCTATTTTCGCTAGGTTCATCATGCGTTTTATGACTTGTATGTATCGTGCTTACTGTATCTTCACAGCAAAAAACCCCGCATATTCTCCGGGCAATCTCCAGACGCTAAAACACCTGCCAAAATCTCAATGGGGGCTACAACCACAATGCTACGCAACCTAATCGCCCATAATGCTCTGGTTTCTTTTGATGAGCAACGTATCGCAATTTGCAGCGTCCCATAAAGCTGCTCAATTATCTCTGGTGGTGCGTGGTCATGTCCGTTTGCCTTTGGCTTGCGACCTCTCTCTGATCTTTCCCCACTGGCCCACTGTACGACCATCTCGTTGCATTAGAAGCAAGCAAGCAAGTCATCATTCTCATCCTCATCAATGCTCTCGAGAAAAAAGAGAATTCAACAGAGCGCGCAAGAGAATCAAAAGAGACGGCCTGTGCCGCCAGCAGCACTCGACCTCGCACGGACGAGTTTCCTCGTCACACCAACACATACGCTGACACGCGAAGACAAAATTGCCCGGGAAACCAAAAAAAACACCCCGATCTGCCCTCCACTGACGCGCCTGCCGCGAAAGGCCTGCGCGCGCGTCCGTCCCACCGACCACCGACACGCGCTCGTGAATGAAAACAACGTGAAGCAGCGAGCGACTGACTGCTCAGGCGAGAGCGAGACGGGTTGAACCGTGAAAGGGTGGGAAAAGAAGAAGAAGAAGAAGAGGGGCCAGGGCCAGGGCCACGGCTGTGCTCTGCTAACGGGCCCCCACGTCCGCCCCACCCCGCACCGCTGTGCCGTGCATGCGCGCTTTCTCTCCCTTTTTTCGCCAGCGGGTGGCTGCCGTGCCGGTGCTCGTCTCGTCTTCCTTCCCTTACCTTGCAAGCAAAGGATGGACTGCAACGGGCACGGCTCATTGTGTGTCATGACGAGCCTCGGGCGAGTGTGGCCGGGACCGTTTCCATACATCCTAGCCTAGGCGAGGCGTGTGCAAGGCTACGTACGTACTAGCCTCTCTATGCGGTGTCCAAGGTAGCAAGTCCGGTAAATAACAGGTGCGAGATCGCAATGCCTCCTGCGTGGTCGTAATGATGATGATGATGAGTAGTAGTAGTAGTAGTAGTAGTAGTAGTATGGACGACGACGATGATGCGATGTGCTATGTGCTTTTCAAGTAGATGTAAAATTTTGGATCTACGTACCTAGTTTTAATTTCTTTGGAATATTTGTATTCCTAATCCTGTTCTTATCTTCAAACAGTCCAATTTTCGTAATGTATATTCTTAAATACTTGGCCATGCAATGGCCACCAAACCCGTCCTCATCACAAAGCCAACGATGACGAGCTTTTGCTCTCCGACAATTCTCTCCATTTGTTCCTGTTGTCATTAACAGTGGCAACAGAGTTATCGTTTTCTCATTATTTGGCATTACTAATAGGTACTACCAATCTCTTTTTTCTTAATCACCGGCTCAACCTTACCTATAAATGATTTGGCGACTATGTTTAGCTAGAGTGTGAAATTGCAATATCAGATCTAGAGATGGGACTTTTTCTTCATTGTAATTATGTTGCAAAATATTTTTTAATTATAGGTTCGCTAGTAAGGAACCACAGCAAAAAGAAAAAAAAAACAGGGGGTAATAGTATGTGCCTATTGCATTATTGCTTTTTTCCAATCGATGAGAGAGAGAAGGGAATTTTGGGCTGCTTTGCCGCACTCTTTTTATAAAGTCGACCCACCCTCCCTCACCTAATGTCAAAATAACCCAGCCGCAGCAGGCCAGGGTTCCTGATAGCTAGAGAACCCAAACCCAAGCAGAGAAGAGAACACCACGCTTCCCTCGCCAGGGCGTCCATCCCGCAACGATCCGCAGCCATGGCGATGGCTTACAAGATGGTAAAACCCAGCGTCCCCGTCATGCCGTCGGCGGCGCAGCCGCTTCTCTCTCTCTCTCTCTCTCTCGTGAAATCAAGCAGCCATGGCTCACGATCGACGACGTTCTGTGTCTTGCAGGCGACGGAGGGGATGGACGTGAAGGAGGAGTGCCAGCGCTGGTTCATGGAGATGAAGTGGAAGAAGGTGCACCGCTTCGTGGTGTTCAAGATCGACGAGCTGTCGCGCGCCGTGCTGGTGGACAAGGTGGGCGGCCCCGGGGAAGGCTACGAGGAGCTCGTCGCCGCGCTGCCCGGCGACGACTGCCGCTACGCCGTCTTCGACTTCGACTTCGTCACCGTCGACAACTGCCAGAAGAGCAAGATCTTCTTCATCGCCTGGTAATAATAATCCTCCTGACCCGCTCGATCGCATCTAATTTCCCGGCCGTCGATCTCTCTGAAACTACCAACCAATTCCCTCCTCGTAAAAGCTCAATCGACCCCTTCTCTCATCTCTGCCATGGCGATGTTGATTACTACTACTACAACAGCATGCGCGCAGTAAGGAATTTTGTTAGGGAAGGTAATACCACTAAACCTGATAAACTGAAGTGAGAAGAATCAATTAATTCGGTACGTACGGGGATGCTGGAACGATCCGGTCCATTCCCATTTACTCATTGCTGATTTGAGCATTCATGTACGTACAGAGTAACCTTGCCACGGTACTGCCCATAAAGGCATAAACCCAACCTACACGGTAGCAGCAGCGCCAACTGCCCGGACCTTGTATATGCCAACTTGTCAAGTTTTTCTCTGGAAGCATTCATGCAGCTTGGAAGATGCGCAAGCGAACCGCTAAACTACGGCAGCCCTGAAACAAAATCCCCGTCCGTCCGCCTTTTCTCTTTTGCGCCGTTGAAAAAAAAAACCCCAGGGTTTGGTGATCCTAGTAGTAACAAACATGGTAACTACTGTTACTGTTAGTAAAATTAAGACTCCATTCGCTTGAACTACTTTCAGCTTTATTCTCTCTGACAAAACACTATTCAATCCGCCGAAATCAACCGACTTTTATAACAGCCGAACAGATAGAATGCAAGTGAAGCACGAAACGGCATCTTGCAACTGAAAAGTCAAGATAATCTCGAAGCTGTTTGCTTTGACAGAGAATGCATATGGTAATTTCCCACTCGTAGTAAATTTTGAAGTCAGTCTAGAACATGTCCTGTCGCTTGTCTGAAGGAAAGCAATGCAAACCTGTCTGTCCTCTTGAGCCTTAGAGGTGCAGGAAGGCATCACATAATTCAGAATTGACTAGAAACCTGCAGATCTAATGACTGTTCAATCAGTGCCGCATCCTTATCTCACAAAGCAGGAAGGTGCGCCAAGCCTTTTCGGTTTTTTCTCCACAGCGACCGAAAAAAGTTGCTTGCGGCACTCAGCGGGGATCATGACGGGGACCAAACTTTCCTGATAAGCCCTGGCCAGGCCTCCCTACCTCCCTTTCTCCCTGTCACTACTGTTGTCTTGAGCGCTCTCTAGCTACACGCATTATTTTTTCCAAAGCTTGCAGTGCTAAGGACGCCGGTTATTTTATCAGATCTGATCTAGCCTGAATCCACCTGTTGTCTAGATCTGTCAGCCCACCGAAAGCAAAGCATCGCCTTTCGTTTCAAAAAAAAAAAGAGAAGAAAGCAAAGCATCGCCCACGATGACAGCATAGGCAAAACTGTCCAATCAACTATACATTTTTTTTTATAATAAATAATCACAATCCGTCAGCAGAAACGAGAGCAACAAGAACACCGAACAGGATTTGATCACCACGAGTAAGCTGCACGAACGGATTACTTAATAAGTACTGTTAACTTGTCAACATGCTCTAGTGTCCACTTGTTAAATGAAGCAGTTGAGTTTCTGCTGGCGACCGCTGCGCTGCATTTCCAGTGGGTTATATTGCGCAGGCAGTTGATGGGTGGATTCGTTGATTGGTGCTGATGCGCAGGTCACCGGCGGCGTCGAGGATCAGGGCCAAGATCCTGTACGCGACGTCGAAGCAAGGCCTGCGGCGGCTGCTGGACGGGGTCCACTACGAGGTGCAGGCCACCGACCCCTCCGAGATGGGCTTCGACATCATCAGAGGCCGCGCGCAATGAGTGAGGCCCGCGCTGCGCTCTGCCCCTACTTACTACTACCTGTGCGTGTGCGTGTGCGTGTGCGTGTGCTCCTACTACTCAGTACTCCTACCTCTCTGCGACTCTGCGTGCGTGTGTGATCTGCCGGATGCTAACTGGCGTTGGTGTGCTCCCGTAGCGATAGCGTCCATGATACCAATCTGACGAGGCTTCGCGTGTGTTTTGCTTTGTTATTTTCGGGGTTCTTTGGAGAGATGATGATGCAGGGCGTGGTGTGCTGATGTTGATGGGTGGAGTAGAAGCTGAGGGAGTGGCAGCGGATTAATGAAACGTCCGTCTCTGCGACGTAGAATTCCACTGAAACAATGCTCCAGTGTATCATAAGCTGCTTCAGATTATTTGATCGCGTTTCTCTCCG
The DNA here is from genome assembly GCA_022036555.1 of Microstegium vimineum. Lineage (NCBI taxonomy): Eukaryota > Viridiplantae > Streptophyta > Magnoliopsida > Poales > Poaceae > Microstegium > Microstegium vimineum. The sequence continues at coordinate 14,921,886 of CM039139.1, forward strand.
ACGGTGGAGAAACCAACCCTTTTTTTTTCTACTTACAATTCAGAGCAATGCTGTTCTGTGCTTCCATTTTTTGTTCAAAGAATATCAGAGTTTGCGTTCATGTTTTGTACGTAGAGAATCTGATCTCCATCCCTCTTTTATATGGTTGATTCAAAGGAAGCGATGTTGGACAAGAGCAAGTGCTCAGATCTGAAGAGAACTTTGAACACACAGTTACTAAACTCAAGGGTCGCAATCTTGGTACATGTGGCAAGAGAAAACCAGTCAATCAGGCAGGGAGGTTGTGCTTGATGGTGATTATTGCTTACGCCGCGCACAGGCGGATAGAACTGAGGTCTGAGTCTGAGGGTGTCTAACAGACAGCAATGTGTGTGAATGACACGGACCGGACCGGACCGGAACCACACGCTAGCCCAGAGGCCCAAACTTTGCGATTGCAATTGACCCAAATATACCTGTTCTATTGATTGCCTATAATCCAGGGTGGCCCAGAAGGTACGCAATTGTTTGTGGTCCAGCATGAGAAGCCGGACTATAGACTAAACGTGGGCTTATTTAACCACGGAAGATGAGGCCCAAACCTCGGAACCCAATGGACACCCTTGTCGATGACGCTCACGCGCGGATGTTGATCGCTCAAGAGCGGTCGAAGTTCCTTTTTCAGTATAAAAGTTGAAACTGACGTTGGCTGTGATCTCATGTGAACTACTACCCAAATTCTAAAATACGTTTTTTATTATATATTTATACATAATATATATAATATAATTATATAGTAAAAATTGTAATTTTAAAAATATCAAAACGTTCTGTAATTTAGAACGGAACGGATAGAGTAGTGACCTGAATCATCGATTCACCGAACATCGTAGTTAAAGATAAAAGGCTGGGCAGAACGTAGCCCTGATAAATCCACCGATAAATCGAATAAACTGGTTGCTACAAGTTCAGCACTGCAAAATCCAGCCAAAAAGTCACCGATTTTGCGCCATAATTTGGGCGCCTCATGACCTTTATTATAACTGTGCAGACGGGCAGAGAACAAAGAAACCGAGTCAATGAGGAGGTCACCGCTTTCGCGGGCAGGAGGGACCTCATAATTCGGTAACGCCTTTTGGGCAGAGGCAGATGCCATGGCCACTGAAAAACGGGCGTGGCTAGACCCCCAAAGCTCGCTTTACCGCCAAAGCACGCTCCCGTCTCCGCTCCCTGATCCGGTTTAGGATCGAATGCCACATTAATGCAGAACGTATGCGTAATCTACGTTTAGCCTTTGGCGTTTGCGGCCAGCTCGGCTGAGGTCCGGGCCGGAGGTCCCCTCTCGTGCTATGTTACTATCTCTCGCAATTCGCAAAGCCACACATGCGTATCGCCATCTCCTGGGACCCTACAACGACACCGGGGATCTTAGCAGCAGTATCACAAACGAGCAAAGTGCCAGCCAGGTCCTCGCGACCTCCAGGCTCCGGCATTCATGCTTTCATGCAAGCTGTATCCTTCCTGTTGTGTGTTGTGCCGATATAGAAATTGGCCCAGATGTTGGGGAAAGATCGACACACACCCGCGCCGTGCGGTCCTGCCACGTCCCACCGCTCACTTTGAAGATGGCGATGGCCACCCACGGTCTCGCTCGCTACCTGGTGTGCTGGTGCTGGTCGACTCGCTCGCTCCCTACCTGCCCACAACCGCAAGCGAAAGCACACGGCGGCAGCCACCAGCGTCCCACGCGCACCACGACCATTCCCAGACCTTTTCCCACCCTGACGACGCTCGCGGCATTTAACCGTGGCAGGTGCGTCGTTGATAGTACTACTCCGTTCCGTAGGCTATTGGCGCAGCGGGCCAAAAGACTTTACTACCGCCGCTGTTGCACGAAGGACGAAGCCCACGTCGACGGGCAGCGCAGCGCAAAAAGGCCAAAACCGCTGCACCAACAACAGGCCAACACCCCCACTACCCGCAATTAACTCCCCGCGCACTGCTGCCGCCTCCACCGCTTTGTCCTCGGCATCGGCACGGCGCCATCACTCTCACTCACATCCACTGTTGTCTCACTCGCTCGTTCGCTCACTCACCAATGGCGACTCCTCGCTCCCCATTCCTCCTCCTCCTCGGCCTCGCGCTTCTGGCGCTGCTGCGAGCAGACGGCGCCGGCGAGGAGGCGCGGAAGACGTACATCTTCCGCGTGGACCACCGCGCCAAGCCGTCCGTGTTCCCCACCCACGCGCACTGGTACGCCTCCGCCGCCTTCGCCTCCGGGACCACCCCGCCGCTGCAGCCGCTCCACGTCTACGACACCGTCTTCCACGGCTTCTCCGCGTCCGTGCCGGCGTCCCGCGCCGAGGAGCTGCGGCGCCACCCGGCCGTGCTCGCGGCGTTCGAGGACCGAGCCCGCCCGCTGCACACCACCCGGTCGCCGCAGTTCATGGGCCTCCGCGCGCGCCTCGGCCTCTGGTCCCTCGCGGACTACGGCTCCGACGTCATCGTCGGGGTGCTCGACACCGGCGTCTGGCCCGAGCGACGCAGCCTGTCGGACCGCAACCTGCCGCCCGTCCCCGCGCGCTGGCGCGGCGGCTGCGACGCCGGGCCCGGCTTCCCGGCCTCGTCCTGCAACCGGAAGCTGGTCGGCGCGCGGTTCTTCTCGCAGGGCCACGCCGCGCGCTTCGGCGCCGCCGCCGACGCCGTCGCGTCGTCCAACGGCTCCGTCGAGTTCATGTCGCCACGGGACGCGGACGGCCACGGCACGCACACCGCCACCACCGCCGCGGGCAGCGTCGCGTACGACGCCAGCATGGAGGGCTACGCGTCCGGTGTCGCCAAGGGCGTCGCGCCCAAGGCCAGGGTCGCCGCGTACAAGGTCTGCTGGAAGGGCGCCGGCTGCATGGACTCCGACATCCTCGCGGGCTTCGACCGCGCCGTCGCCGATGGCGTCGACGTCATCTCCGTTTCAATCGGCGGCGGCAGCGGGGTCACGGCTCCGTTCTACCTCGACCCGATCGCGATCGGCGCGTACGGCGCAGTCGCCCGTGGAGTGTTCGTGGCTACCTCTGCTGGAAACGAGGGGCCGACCTCCATGTCAGTGACCAACCTCGCCCCGTGGCTCGCCACCGTTGGCGCCGGCACCATCGACCGTAATTTCCCCGCTGAAATCGTGCTGGGCGACGGCACACGCCTGTCAGGTGTGTCACTCTACTCCGGCAAGCCTCTGGGCAATTCATCGCTGCCTCTGTACTACCCCGGGAGGAGTGGCGGGCTCTCCGCTTCGCTGTGCATGGAGAACTCCATCGACCCTTCGCTGGTGAAAGGCAAGATCATCGTCTGCGACCGCGGGAGCAGCCCGCGCGTGGCCAAGGGGATGGTCGTCAAGGAAGCTGGTGGCGCGGCGATGGTTCTTACTAATGGAGAGGCCAACGGCGAGGGGCTGGTTGGAGACGCCCACGTTCTCCCTGCCTGCGCGTTGGGCGAGAAGGAGGGCGACGCGGTGAAAGAGTACGCTGCCAACGCCTCTAACCCGACGGCGACAATTAGCTTCCGGGGCACGGTCGTCGGCGTCAAGCCGGCACCCGTGGTGGCCTCCTTCTCGGCCCGTGGACCCAACGGGCTCGTCCCGGAAATTCTCAAGCCAGATTTCATCGCCCCGGGCGTCAACATCCTCGCCGCGTGGACGGGCGCCACGGGCCCGACCGGCCTGGAGGGCGACACCCGCCGCATGGAGTTCAACATCCTGTCCGGGACGTCCATGGCGTGCCCACACGCGAGCGGCGCCGCCGCGCTGCTCCGGTCCGCGCACCCCGGGTGGTCGCCAGCGGCGATACGGTCCGCGCTGATGACCACGGCGATCGTGACGGACAACCGCGGCGGGCCCGTGGGCGACGAGGCGGAGCCCGGGCGCGGCGCGACGCCGTTCGACTACGGCGCCGGGCACATCACCATGGGCAAGGCCCTGGACCCCGGCCTGGTCTACGACGCCGGGGAGGACGACTACGTCGCGTTCATGTGCAGCATCGGTTACGAGCCGGGCGCGATCGAGGTGGTGACGCACAAGCCCGTGACGTGCCCCGCGGCCGCGGCGACGAGCAGGGCCAACGGCAGCACCCCCTCGGGCTCCGACCTCAACTACCCGTCCATCTCCGTGGTGCTCCGCGGCGGCAACCAGTCCAGGACGGTGACCCGCACGGTCACCAACGTCGGCGCCCAAGCTTCGGCGACGTACACGGCGCGCGTGCAGATGGCGTCCAGCGTTACCGGCGCCGGCGTGACAGTATCCGTGAAGCCGCAGAAGCTCGTCTTCTCCCCGGGCGCGAAGAAGCAGAGCTTCGCGGTGACGGTGACCGCGCCGCCGTCCGCTCCGCCCACAGCGGCGCCGGTGTACGGGTTCCTCGTCTGGTCGGACGGTGGCGGGCACGACGTGCGGAGCCCCATTGTGGTGACGTGGCTGCAGCCCATGTGAGTGTCAGGTGGGCACAACACTACGGCCTGTGGAGCGGGCCCTGGCCCCCGGGGCTGCCGATGGCAGCACTGCAGCAGGAGTCAAGGCGCAGTGGGCCAGTAACGGACGAACGGTAAAGTCGTGAGTTCGGCACTGCGCCATTAAAGACGGCAGCGGTCGGTACTTTAATGGGTCCTGAACCGGGGCATGCTGAAACAGTATGGGCTTATCCGGGTAGTATAGTGAGTGGAGTAGTAGTGACTAGTGAGTGACAGTCCAAAAAAAAAAAAGACTAGTGAGTGACAGTGGTGTGTGAAAACTGTAAACTCTGGTGTTTTTGCTTGCGTGTTTGGAGGCAACAGTACTTGCTTGCCTCTGGAGGAACAGGGACACAGGAGCAACGGAAAGAAATGGAGCAACAAGACAAAGCTATGAAATGGTGCTAGCGTTAGCTTGGCTATTTCTTTGTGGATTATCTGAATAATTCTATTGTCTAGTTGCATTCTCTCCCGCCTAATCGAAGTTTTGTCTGTTCATAGACCTTTCTTTTTTTGTCCTTGCATCTGATACTGCAGCATTTTGCTGCTTGTTGCCGGGTAGTTTTTTATGGATGGCTACAGGATCTCGTGACCTGATAAAGTTCGTTGGATGTTCTTATACAAATGGGTGGGTCCGACTCGGTATTCGCCTATACGATACTTTGGGTCGTTTTCCACGACCACTTTACCCAGCAGCACCCGCAACGAGGAAAGCAGGCTTGAGTATTTGATGCTAGTTCTCGAGCCGTGCGGGGATCATCAGGCGTTTGGTCCAGGTACGTAGATGCTTTGCTCCTACTTGAGCGTCAATCTAATAATAACTGATGAAATAGTGTTGCTGTGCATCAATGATCATTGATCGATAGCCTGGATTAAAGAAAAGATTAGCCAATAACGCCATCATGCTGTCTTGACGGTGACACCCACGAGTCCCAAGACAGAGCTCTCCACTGATGACACCGTGCGGGTTGGTGATTCACTAGTAGAACATGGATGGTAATTTCGCTAGCAGATTCGACCAAGTTCAACTGCGCCGTAGTCGGTACTCGCCCTCGCGGTCTTCACTGGCGGTGGAATCTGCATAGGCGGCAGTGCAACATGCAGGGCCAATTTGGCACGAGGAAATTAGGGTGGAGCACAGGATCGGAGGGAGGGAGGAAGACAAAAGAACGAACGAAATGGGCAAATGGCAGCTCTATCGCTTGCATTGGGCTGGGCTGGAAGAAGACGTTTTCTGTAGCGTGAGTTTCAGCTCGGCGACAAGTTTACCGCCGGCTCATTACTCTCTCTCTCTCTCTCTCTCTCTCTCTCTCTCTCTCTCCTGATTTTACCTCCTCTTGCTCTGATTTTACTAGGATACTAACGCTGGCTGACTGCAGAATCTCTGAGACCATACTTTGCACGAGGACATATATATGCAGGGGCGGAGCTATTTGGTCTGATCAGGTTAGCAGACCTCTATAAAATTTGACAAACCCATTATAAATTTACTGTTAGCGGGTGTATTTAGGTGATGATTAGTGGATCTGACCCAATAACTTTGTGTTATGGCTTCGCCACTGGACATATGTACTGGCCACCGGTGTTGATGGCATTCACGGTGACGCACCCACAGCATATGGTGAGTACGTGTTGCCACTTTCCCCTCTGCCTGCTCAATCAGTATATATCCTTGAGCTTTAGAAGATGAAAAGAAAATTTTAGTGAATTTTCATGACGATACTAGAAAACTCTGGCGCCTTTGTGAGCTCGCCGGTATTTTTTCCATGTTTTAGGCTACCGTTGAGGGCCTAAGCAAGCTGCATGTTGTGCCTTCCATGTGCCAACAACGATGCAGCGATGAAGGACAATTAGGCTAGTGATTCACTTTGCAGTAGCAAACTACTAGCTGCTTCACATGAAAAGTTTCAGAAGAACTGAGTCTCGGTACCGCTGCATAAGGATATCCTTTTTAGCTGTCTAAGAGAAGAACACTTGCTGTGGAAATTGCAGTGTTCAAATATGAAGAAGCTCAGCAAGGTTAATTTTGGGGATGCAAACACTCCAAGTATCCAAGAGTGAAAACAGTAAGGCATAAATAAGAGACACAGAGTCACAGAGCATAGCTGAAATTGCAGTGGAAGGCTATACACAGTTTCATCGGAGGCCGGACCAAACACGATAACTACAAATACATTCAGAGGGCGGCAGTGTTGATCAGACGAAAGAAGATTCCAATGCTGCTACTGAAACTAGATATCTCCAAAGCATTCGACACACTCTCTTGACCCTTCCTGTTGGACATTCTGCAAGCACGAGGGTTCGGGCCTGCCTAGCGCAGATGGGTCTCAGCTCTACTCAGCACAGCCACCTCACGCATAATGCTCAACGGCCGGCAAGGACCTACAATTGCACACAGGAGAGGGGTACGCCAAGGAGAGTCTCTCTCTCTCTCTCTCTGCGATGCTTTTCATTATCGCCATGGACATTCTGCACAAAATGTTCCTCAAAGCAGCCCAAGACGGTGTGCTGAGAGGAATGGAGCCAGGAGAGGTTAAATTCCAGTGCAGCTTCTATGCCGACGACGTCGTCCTTTTCATCAAGCCAACCAGGAACGAGGCTCATGCATTCAAGGAGATCCTGCGCATCTTCGGTGAAGCGTCCGGGTTACAAACAAACTTAACTAAGTGCTCCATCACCCCAATCTATGGTGGCGATGAAGAACTGGAGGACATCGTTGGGATACTGGGCTGCCAGGTTCACCCATTCCCCATCAAATACCTAGGCCTACCTCTTACCACCAAAAAGATACCGAAGGCCCAGTGTGACAGAACCTCTTCAGAAAGGGTCCACTTGTCAGGATTAATAGTCCATCCAACCTAATCCCGAGCAAATGATCCAATCCTTAATTAGTCCGTCAGGTGTCACCACTTTGCAGCGGGTCATTCACCTCTTTCCGAACAGGATCTCCTCATTACAAATATTGCAGAAGTAATACCATAATTTAATTTACATCAAAGTAGCGGAAATTTTAAAGTCATATTACAAACCATAAGTTTTGAAACATAACTTAGTGTCATACGACAATATTACATTAAGCGACTGATAGAGTAAAAACAAACAACCAAAGTACTCTTACCCAAGAGTCAAGCAAAGACAGTTTATTCTTCATCTTCATCCACACTGACCGGGTTGTGGCCCTCATCTGCAACAGAGGTTAACAAACCCTGAGTACGGGAGTACTCCACAAGACTTATCTGACAAATAAAAAAAAATTTGGTGGACAAAACAATATGCAAGTCATAGGATTCAAGGTGTGGTTTGCAAGAATCAAGTATTTTGCATAAATGAGCATTTGTAAAAGAATTAAAATTCATTTAATTCATTCATCAGATTACTCAAGAACCGATCTAGATTTATGATCGATACAAGGTAATAAATCATCTATGAAAGATCCACAAGTATCCAGTTGAAGTGTATTACTACGCGGAAGAACAGTGAGATAAGTCTCCATAACCGAGGAGCACGACGATTCGAATCGATTAAACCCAGCTGGGGATTCCCAATCACACGCCATATGTAGCATTAAAGCACACATATAACAACTCTTCCCTGGATCCTCTAGCCAAGACCGGGGTTCCGCCACCCGAGAGCACAGTACGGCTCCATCCAGTTCCTCGAACTTGGAGGGTACACACTACTTTCGTCATCTCTCCACTCCCAGTGCGGATTAACCGTTCTTAAGACTAGACTAGCCAGAGTCCAGCTTCCCTGAGTATGTGACTAGTACTCCAAATTCTTAAGTCATGCAATTCAACAACGGACGGTTCCTAATCGACGCAGGCGGAAAGAACCCGCTCACCAGTCACCACTGGTGGCTCCCAAACACCGTGTCCGCCCGGTCTTAAATTATTACTTCCAATCAAACATTCCTTTCTCGAAAGAACATAGTCATTTGCCGAAGCAATACCCTATGCGTAGATGACCGGAAACCACCTACTATAAAAGTTCTAAGCAACTAATCATGTTTAGCCAAAAGTTTGCATCTTTAAACAAGTGTCAAGGTGTAGTTACAATAACACAAGGATAAGACTATGCATCAAGTAGGAATTTAATTAATTACCGTAATACAATAGATTAATCATAAGTGTATTTAAAGCAATCATTTTAAATACAAGGAAATGTTTGAATGCACCGGGGCTTGCCTTGGTTGGAGGGATAAATGAACTCGGGCTCAGATTCAACAATAGAGAAATCCCTTTCACAAGAGGGATTATCCAACCCAACCAACGAATAATCTACACGATATAATGACATGCTTAGATGATGCTTGAAATGATAGACATGATGCTTTGCAACACATAAACAGGGACATAAAGGATGAATAAAACAGATTACAATCTTGAGTACAACTTTCCTTCATGAAACTAATCTAGATTAGAACATAAGGCAATTTAATTAAACTCTTATTACTTGATTACTTAAGTTAATAATTATGTCCAAAAGCATTGAGCAAACAATCCAATAAAATGCATGTCCAAACTGTGGTTGTCACTGGACAAATGAACATTTGCATCAAATAATCCAAAATCACTTAAAACCTAAAGTCATTAGGGTTTCTAATCATTTTATAATTAATCAAACAAAAAGCCATGTATAACAATTCATCCAAAAATTCTCAAAATTTTTGTACATCAAGGTATTAGTGTATAAAGGTTACACAAAAATTCCTAGAATTTTTGGAGCAATCTACATAGCATGAAAAATCATGGAAAACTCATTTCTTAATTACTTTGAGCATTTTTACAGGATTAAAAATGTATTGAACATGGACATGTTATATTTTTCTAAAATACTACACATCACAGAGAGCATACGAAATTTTTTACAGAATTTATTTATGCACAGAAATAAACATACAAAAATAAGAAAATGCATTACTGTGCAAAACAGAAAATAAAGAAAACCCTTCATTTAACCCACTGACGGCTGGGTCCCGCCCGTCAGTAGCACATCGGCAGAGCAGCGGCGCCGGCGACCAAAGAACATGGCGGCGCGTCGCCGCCGCCGACCAAACGACGCAACCAACACTTGCGCTGGACTCTACGCGCTGCCCCGAACCCAACGAGGTACGATAGAGCTACTTCCATCCCTCAGAAAACCCTCGCCGGCGACATCCGCGGCGGTCCGAGCTCGGTCGCTTGTGCGCCGGCGAGTCCAGGCAAGCGCCGAAGAAACCAAGCACCGTAATGGACTCAGGAAGGTAACGCGAAGAAAACGCACCACGAAAACGGGATAGAAAACCACCGAGGAACCCTCACCGGCGACCATGGCGGCACCCCGCACGCGGCCGCACATGCGCCGACGAACACAGGCCGTAATTGGCTCAACCAACAACCCCAGCATGCTTAGCGGCCCCCAAACAACGCGGACCGCAAGAAGAACGAAACAAAACCCAAACGTAACGACCTCGCCGACGGTGATGGAGGATGACAGAGATCTGCGCGTCGCACGCCGGCGAAAACACGCACGCGCTCGAACAACTAACAGCGCGAACAGACTCAGGACGGCTAGGCGAAGCTAACGCAGAACTCAAATCAGAAAATGATGGACAAACGCGTCCCACCGACGAGCGCACCGCCGCGACGGCCATAAACGACGGCGGAGCTCGCAGACAGAGCACTACGGCTCAAAACAAGTTCAACTAAGCGCGCGGAGAGTTCGAGGAGCTCACCCCGGTTATGAAGCTCTCGCAAACGCGGCCGGAGACGAAGCAGATGATGCTGGCGACGGAGACCGTGCCGGCGAAAACGGTGAACCGGTGGCAACGTCGGCGTTCCTGAGGCTGTAGACCACCGACGAAGAAACGACGAAGCCGACGAGGTTCAGCGATGAATGAAGAAGAAGAAACAAGAAAGATAAAAACAATGCGGCTCCTGGTTAGCCCGGACGACGACGGACCAGAGGGGCGGCGCTTCCGCCGGAGCCGAGGAAGACGGGTCTGCGCCGGACGATTTACGCGGTCACAGCTTCAACCAACTAGTGTGGACGATGCACAAGCTCAAGGCGAAGACAATTGAAGTGTATTGGGGACTTGGCGGTGGTTAACGAGCTCGGACGAGCTTGTCGACGTGGGAGGAGCTCGCGGCGGAGCAGAGCAGAGCGGGTGAATGGCGTGGAAAGGGAGAAAGGGGTGATCGGCAACCCGTTTTGAAGAGCACGGGACGTGCGCGACGATGCCACGCACAAGATAGGACGTGCGTTGCGGACGTGCGACGCTCGGCGAGCTCGGCAGCTGGCCGGCCAGGTGTCGGCGTCGAGTTCTTTGTTGCCATGCAACTGCTCGAGGAAATGCCTGAACTGCCCCTGGGACTGTTTTGCAAATTGGTCAAGTGAAAGTGCATCTAGCTCTTTAGTGGGTTTTGGTGAATTGAGTGACAACCCAATTAAAGGTCTAACAAGTTTGCTAAGTGAATCAAAGGTTAAACAAGAAAAGCAAACTTGATGGTATTCCACACAGTGTTGAGATGAATGTCAAATTGTATATTGTTGTATTGAAAGACTATGGAAACAATCTAGTTCAAACAAAAGACAACAATGCAAATGGAATCAATGAAATGACTTCTATGTTGTGGGGTATCATAGTATCATGTGAAAGCAAGCATGTTTGGCAAATGGCAAATGAGACATGAGTTGATAGTTATGGATTGGTCTCTATATTGGCTTGCTTTACATGAACAAGAAGAGTTGGATAGTGGACTAGTGTTGATCAAGGATTAAATAATGAATCAATAGTGCATTAGTGAGAAAACACCAAGCAAAGGTCAAATGATAAAGGAGACAATGTATATTGGATATAATATGGTCTCTACTTTTAGTTTGCTTGTATGGACAAAGATTTGGAGAATCACTTTGCATTAATATGATCAAGCTAGAAGTTTGAAGATAGAGATTGAAGTGAGTGATAGGAGTGTCAAGCCAAAATAAGGAGGATCTAAGGAATTGTGAATTGGCTTGACCATATTGATGTGGAGTCTCATATATCAAAGCTTAATTGATCTCAACATTCATATCTACAAGATATCAAGCAAGGATCACAATATTGTAGAAATGGTTTTCAATCGGTGCTTAATATGGTGTGACTTGAGTATGGCTTGATAGGGTGAAGATAGCAAGGAAAGGACTTCGAGGTACTAAGCAAAGGTGAAGATAAAGGAGACCGAGGTACTATGGCTAAGGTGAAGAAGAGAGTACTTGCATTGAGTCGAAGTACTAATCAAGCTATGAGGAGTCATATTATGTTGAGGATCAATTTATTAGTGGAAGTGACTTGAAGCCATGGGCTGAATTCATATATGTTGGAAATATTTAAGTCACAAGCTCTAAGGTGTGTTTGCTCAAAAAGATGAGATAATGATGATTACAAACACATGCTCAAGGTATTACAAGAATGAGGACAATACATTCAATGATGCAGCCCCAATTTGCAAAGGATACGGTGTCCGGCTCAAAGGCGTTTAATTTATTTGATGTTTTGAATTTGAGTTTAGGAAAGGCCGTACTATAAAGGGGGATGCAATGTGCATGCTTAAATGTGCAACCAAGTGCTCAAATTCCACCAAACTTCCTCTCATACCATGCCCAGTCTCCCTGCAAAACAGTTTTTCATTTGGAGCATTTTTGGGCAGCGCAGCAGTGCTGTTCCCTTGAGCAGCAGTGCTGGGAGTCCAGCAGTGCCAGACTGTAGGGCAGCAGTACCGGACCTGTCCGGCAGTGCCGGGACTTGAAGTGTCCGTTGGACAGCAGAGGGTATTTATTTCCCTTTCCTGCTGCCCCCAACGGTCATCTCGACCATTCCCTTCACCAGTGAAAAAAAAGAAAGCTCTCTTCCTCTCTCTAACTCCATTGGAGCCCCTCAAGCTTCTCTCTTTGATTCCTCTCCAATCCTTTGAGAGATTGAGCCTCCAATCTTTATTAGAGAGCAACCCAAACTGTTCTTCATTGCCTAGAGCACTTGGTTCGCGTTCAAGACGGTGAATTGTATTCATTACTCTTGGAGCTTGCTCCTAGCCGGCTAGAGCGTCGCCCGTGGAGCTTTTCAACTTGTGTGGCAGCCCCGAGAGGTTTGTAACCATTCATTGCAGCTAGTAAATCACCCCTCACTTCAAGAGTTCACTCTTGATTTGAGAACGAGGGAAAGGCAAGTCTTGTGTGGCGACTCTCAACAACGTGGACTTAGGCCAGCCTTGGTGGCGACGCTGAACCACGGGATAAATCTTGTGTCACTTGTGTTTGTGTTGTTTGCCTTACTTACATTTGTCCTCAAGGTGATTTCTAGGGTTTGGTCCCGATCTACTTGGTGGGTGTGTTGCTACCACTTTCAAATGGTGCTAGAGGTTCCCTACACCTCTAGGAAGGTTTTCATTCAAACACAATTTCCATTTTAGTTATACATTTTGAATTGTGCTCAGTTCTGTCCTGGAGGCCAGCACTGCCAGGCTTTAGAGCAGCAGTGCCGGGCACCCCGGCAGTGCCGGACCTGTGCTGACAGAAAATTTGCAAGTTTATTTTAAACAGGCCTATTCAACCCGCCCCCCTTTAGTCCTGCTGGGCGACATCAAGATCCTTTCATCAAGCTTCCAGGGGTTTTCATGAAAAACTTTGAATACGAAAGTTGCTCAAAATTTTATGATCTACAATTTTGTTAATACCCACATTTTCAAATTCGGCCTAGAAATGAAAATGTAAATTTTGAAATTCAAAAACCCTTTTAAAGAGATTTATCCCTTTTGAATTACTTTAAAAACTTGAATAACACTTGAAAAACTGTAAACACAACAAATGCAATTTAAACAGAGCTCTACAACTTTTCTTAAACAACCATAAGAAAATTCTTTTTAGATTTTTAAAATCAAGTTTAGGGTTGGATTTAACCCCTCTGGGAATTAGGGTTTGAATTTAAATTTGAAAGTTTGAATTTGTCAAGATGACCAGCACTCAAACAATTGAATGATGCTTAATGCATATGATGACATGATCAAATTTTAATTAAGTGATTAATATCAGGGATGTTACACCCAGGTACAAACTATGATCGAAGCAGTGGTGAGAAAACTGCCGCCGTGCCATGGCTCTCTAATGGCACGAAGTGGCCGCCTGGTATGGATCAAATCAGTGCTGCGAGCTGTCCCTGTCAACGCCATGATGGCAAAGAACCTCCCACCATGGGCACGCAAGGAGATTGACGCCATTTGCCGAAACTTCTTTTGGGCTGGACGGGACGAATCCACCAGGGGCAAGTGCATGGTGGCCTGGGAAACAGTGTGCCGGCCAACAGCCTTGGGAGGGCTCGGCGTCTCTCATGTCTGACTGATGGGCTACGCCTTGCAAGTCAGATGGTTGTAGCTACAGAAGACTGATCATGATCGCGCATGGAGCCAGCTGCCAATCAAGGTCGACCCCCATGTACAGGCATTCTTCAAAGCATCCACATACACGGTGGTAGGTGACGGTCTCCAGACGCTTTTCTGGGAGGAAAGGTGGATTCATGGGGAATCGATCTCCGAGATGGCTCCAGCCCTATCAGCTCTAGTCGACAGAAGAACGAAACGGCAACAGACAGTAGCGGAAGCGCTGACGAACAGACGATGGGTGTGCGCCATCACCGGCGGCCTCTCAATTCCGGCCATCACTGAATACCCCACCTCTGGACGATCATGGAAGCCGTGGTTCTCTCTAACCAACCTAACAGAACAAATATGGCGCTGGACACCGGATGGAACTTACAACTCTAAGTCGGCATACAAGATGCTGCATACGTACTGGTGCAACCCAGTTCCACGGACACAAGCTCCTCTGGAGGACGTGGGCACCTTTACGAATCAAAATTTTCCTTTGGCTGGCACTCAAGCACCGGCACTGAACAACAGATCGCCGAGCACGCCATGGCCTGGAAGCGAGGGACAGCTGCTACCTGTGTGACCAAGCCCTAGAAACAATCGACCATATCATCGCCGTCTGCCCCTACACTAGAGAGGTTTGGTTCCACATCTGTCAAACGCTGCATATGCCACTTCCGCCTCAACATAACTCGACCCTCAAATGGTGGAGGCAACTGCGCTCTGCGAAAAGCGGCGAACAGAAGGTCGGGATGGACTCCCTCTTTGCTTTGGTCTCCTGGAATGTCTAGAAGGAGCGAAACGCTCGGTTTTTAGAGAAACCTCCTGCACTCCAACCTCTCTATTTCAGTCCATTCAGTTTGAGGCCCTACGTTAGATTCAGGCGGGAGCAGGCGGCCTGGCTAGCTTGAGGGGCGGTAATGGCTACCGCAGCGCTGCTCCTTCATTTTCTGCTTTTTTCTTTCAGTTGTTTTGTTATGTAATCCTCCCTGTCCCGGCCGTCCGGCCTCTTGTACTCGTTGAAACCTCTTCTTCTTAATGGAAAAGATACGCAACCCTCTTGGGTATTCGACAAAAAAAAGTTATATTATAACTGCTATAAAGTAGTGTATACGTTAATCCGTCACTTATGGAAGATGGCAAAACAAAAAACAATAATTACAGTATTAGTCTATCTATAATTATGCAAAGATAAATGCAGGGAATATAATTATATTTTTGTATTGGACTATTGCATAACTTTTGAGACAATTCTGAAATCAAAATTAGAGGACAATAAGACTTCTATCATACCAGTTTATAATGTTAACGACTGGGTTCGATAAGTCTTAGTCTGAATATTGATAGCAGGTCGGTGTCCTTCTGGGCCTTTATATACATGTTCCTTTACGCAGATACAAGGAAGTCCTTTTGAATTGAAGCTAATTGGGCTCTAAATGATTCGTGATAATCCTGAGGAATTAGCTTTCTGTAGTGGACCTGTTAAGAGATTTCACATACAAATTTCCTTGACTGAAATATCATTGGTAGAGAGTAACTATTATTGGTACTTGATCTAATAGTCAGTATATAAAGATTCAAATGTGAGTAAAGCAAATATTAGGGAAGACTGAAATATGATGCGATGGGGGTGAGTAGAAGGAATGCATGTAGAAACAAATCAATAGATTTGGCGGCACTCAAATCAGACTCAATAACAAAGTAACTTTGGCTCCATGTTTTGAGTAAAGCATAGATCGACTGGAAAGACAAAAGGCCATAATCAGTGAGCATCCCCTTCATTCTACTATATAGTACCCCCAGGTTTGTATAACGTGAAAGTGAAATGAGAAAAATAATTAAATATAACAACATTTGGTGTTCCAATATCAATAAGAAACAGAAAGTCACTTTAGAAAACAGAGACTGTAATAACGTAGGCACAATGACATGTTTTAGTAGCAACAACCAATTAGAATTTCACATTAGCCACATTTTTCTAAAAAAAAAAAGATTGGCCACATTTGGCAGTGCAGAGTTGGGTATCAAAGTGATGAAGATATCATTCCGCTACGTAGAACGTAGCTAAGGAGCGGAGGAGGACCAGCATGGGTTTCAACTCGATGTCTTCGTGATGGAGGCCTAGTCCAATTGAAGTTGGAGTCTATCTAGGATTCCATCAACGTTTAGGGTGCATACGAACTCCGTTTTCGACGAACCATATATGCTTGGAAAGATATCTTCATAACCTATCCAATGGATTTAGGTTCAAGTCAAAATTCTTTTTGAGTCAACGGGAATCGTCGATACAAGTCAGCATTCAGAATCTGCTAAGGTGCTACGACACCGTCTTTTAGTCCATCGAACCATGTATTGTGTTTCGGCCCATTAGGGAGCTCCTAAGACTCTATATTATGCTATCGTCATTCTTTTTTCTCTCACAAAGTTCTTTGATTCTTCTATCTAAGTTGTCGTAAGCTTACAATCCACCATTCTTCTCTTTCCTCTTATGCATTGTACACCTTAGTATTTACTATTTAGTGAGCTTAGAGCAACTCCAACGGTTTAGCAAATGGGCTTTGCATTTTTATTTTTGCACAAAAGTCTAAAAAACTAATATCCAACGGTTTAACAAATGAGCTTGCATTTTTGTTTAAGTTGGCAATTTCCTCGGAAGGACTGACATATATGCCAACCATGGATCGCGCTTGGCATTGCTCCCTCGCGCAGTTCCTTTCCCTCTAAGCGCGTCTTTTCGCTCGCCGCCACAATTTTGGTCCATAATTTTGGTAATTGCCAAAGCGTTGGAGACTGACTCTTTTTACCTTTGTCATATTCATTTAAAACTTGGTAAACTCTCAATTTTATCAATCAAAATATGCAAAACCGTTAGAGTTGCTCAATGTTTTACTATACTTGCTAAACTGCTTCAGTGCTGCTATCACTTGTGGCGTTGGAGTGGGTCTTGTTTCGTCTCGACGTTTTTTAATGTCAGTCCGTGCCACGCAGGCCTATTCCCTGAGAAGCCCGTAAGGCAGAAACATGGGACAACAGCCATCCGGTTTCCGTTTGGCCCACCCACAAAAAGCCTCCTCGAGACTTCGTGAGCGTAGCAGCGCGAGCAGCTTTCGGCCTTTTTGTCTGCACCACTGAGACTCTATTAAGAGGATGAAATCATACGTGGGCCGAAATGCAGCCCATCACGCGTTCCCCGTTCCAGAATTTCTCAATGCTGCTGGTGCGTCGAACGAGCCGTCCCTGCTGGTCGGCGCGACCTTGATCTGCCTGCGTTTCCGTGCCGTCGCTGGCAGGTCCGTCCATCTTGGCAGGCTGCAGGCTGCAGTGCAGGCGTAGGAGTACGACGGAGACCAGACTCGCCTCAACTCTCCGTCGCCGTGATGCCAAGGTACGAAAGGGAAGTTTGCTGTGCGTGCCCTTGCATGTGCAACGACTAATAGCAGAACGTGTGGTTTCGTTTTCGGTTCGCCGAGCAGTGCACTGCTAATTAAAATTTGCTGACCGCGGCGCGCGAGGAGGGGCAGAGGACACAGGACAGTGGCACTATTTCGTCGGACGGCGCAGCACGAGCAGAACAGGAGCAGCTACAGCCACAGCCACCACCAGCCGAGGCCGGAACGGTGGGCAGCGGGGCCGGCCGGCATAAAAGAAAAAAAAAACTGCCGCCACAGTCCGCGAGAGGTCCTTTTCGCTTGTGATTTGTGAACCTGCTTCGCTAGCGAGCTGTTGGTTACGTCGCTCATCGCGCAACTTGACCAAGATGTTGTGGACGTGATGCAACGGTCGGCGGGGCGCTCAGCAGAAGGCAGGCCGATCCAACACTATGCTGCTTATCCTTTATTAATTACTAGTATATATAGTATTATGTACTACTGGTAGTACCTATAGTAAACGCATGTATGGGATTGGTGACACGAAATGTCAAATGCGAGTTAGCTGATGCGTGCTACAACCATGAGATTGTACATCACATCGACAGGCCAGACGATCGTGCCGCCATTGATATTTGTTCGCACCTTTTCTTGTACTACTGCTTCTACTACTACATACTGTCAGCACATGGCACGCACGCCTAGAAAGATACGCGCTGACTGGAGCAGCACCACGGCACGGCCGGCATGCCGAGCACATGCGGTTCCTTTCCTTGCTCGCTCACCCTCAGGATGGCGAGCGAAAAGGCGAGCGGAGCAGGCCACCCGTCGTCGCAGAAATTCAGCCGACAAACCCACAGCTTTCTCCGGAGCCAAGCAATGGACAATGGTTGCTGGCGCCGCTGGCTGACGCGGTCCCGGTCGTGTGCGACCGCCTTTTTCCCTTTGGCGGTGCCGGATGCCGGCGCAGGTCGCGTACGACGGCAGAAAATTTCCTGGCGCGCGCTGGATGATCGCCGTCTGCGCCCAAGAGCTGTGACTGGATGAATGCGACCATGCATGGCCGCTGCCGGGCGATATTTTGTCATAGATCACGCATTCTGGTGTCAAACCACCTTCCATCTATCAAAGACGGAGACATGGTGTTTTATATTGGCAACTCGTGTTCTGCGAGCAAATATGATGATGATGCCTGAACGTCAGCAGATATATATACTGGCGTTTGTTTGCCTCGCCAGAGATTAGTTAGACGTAGCTGTCGGAGTTAGCCACCTTCAATTTATCCTTCTAAATTCCAAGGGCCCCTCCTGTCATCGATCCATCGCTACTACCGGCTTCAGCGCAACATATACACATTCCGGGCACAAGATTTGGTAGATTTCTATTGATTTCTATAGGGGTGGTTGCTAGCTGCATGTCGCTATGGTTCGAGATTATTCGAGAAGATGACCAGACCAGGTTGTTTATATGGATGAGTGGTGGTGGTTATTAGCCTAGCTCTTTGATCTCGTCATTAGCAGAAAAGAACGGGCAACTGGGTTATAAGAGATTTTCACAGGAGCGCCGCCCATGGAGATTGTTTGACCTGCACATGTATTGTATTTGCCCCACTTGGAGAAACCAAGAAAAGATCTAGCTAGCCGATGCTATCGAGGTTGCGCTAGCTTACCCAAATAAATAAGATGTAACTATATGACATTTTCAGCTGCCACAAATTAAAGCTGAGATGCAGCTGCACACCTACATTGTACCCCCCACAGTTTGCTCTGTTCGGTTAGCCCATTCGGCGTCTGGAACGGTTCTGATGCTATAGAAAATTATGAAGAAAACGTTTGGCTGAGAATGATTCTAACAATATATAAAGTAAACACTCGTATATAAATGGACACTCATTAATTATACAAACATGCCCACATATATCTTATAACTTATGAGCATATCTTTCAAATACCGAGAATAAGCTAATAGATCTCGACGTACATATCCGTCCCAGATTAGAAGACGTTTTAGGATTCAAAATCTGTACCAAAAAGAAGACGTTTTAGTGTTTGGCAGCTCAGTACTTGTGCAACAGTCTAGCATGTCCTACAACATCCTAGCCTGACACCCCATTCATTCTCCATCGGCTCATCACCCACCCTCTCTATACGTCAATTCACAAGAGGAGTTTTTTGACTGGGAAAGTAGGGGTAGCAACGTCATTTATTTGTTGCCTTGATACATGCTCTCGCTGCTAGAACGACAAGCATTCTGGAACAGAGGGAGTATACGAGATCTAGGTACACCATTAAAAGAACAACGATATTAAACCCAAGATATATATAAAACAATCTCCAATGTTTTCTACTTGACCTCGTGAAACTGCAGGGAAATTGTGTGCCCAATAAAATCACTTTATTCCTACCAAATATATAGAAAAAATGATATAGCTGAAGTTGTAAAGTTTGAGGGAGGGTATGATGTTTTGCTTTACATGCTAAATTCGTCAAAGGTATTGTAAAAAATCCGGCGCATGATAGCCTTAATTAATCAGTGTAGCTTCTTTTACCGTACCGGTTCCATAGTTTTTAGCTTGCTTTTCTGCAGGAATATCTCATTGGAAGCCCTCTTTTTCAACTTGGTCGGCGCTTAACAAATCTTCAACCGTCTATCCTCAAATAAAAGAAGAGAGATTCACCTTATCGTGAGCCCACGTGGTTTCCACGATGTTCACGGTAGATCGTCCTCGTCTCTTCCCCCTGGGGGAACAGCCACCCAAAAGGGTCATCACAGCATCACTTTCTCTAAAGAATTCTTGCTTTTTATCAGACTCTCATCAGCAAGCTGGTGTAAGAAGGATGCTTGGACTTGAGTAGTGGTAAAGAATAGATCGACCCTGACAGATAATATAATCAGTGGAATATTAGATGTATTGCACTGGATCTTATGAGCTGATTATATAGGGTACATAGGACTAACACCTCATGTGACTAGACAATATGAAGTATTCCTATTTACTCTAACATCCCTCCGCAGTCACAGCGAGAGCGCTACAGACGGTGAGACTGAAGAAGAAGCTGACAAGCTAACATCCTCTTGCAGTCATAACAGTCGATACGTTGCGTATGCTGTGGCTGGAGAAGAAACCGATGAGTCATCATGCAAGGCGGTAGCCCATTGTGCCGATGTCGTGGTAGCCGAGCGGGAGAGCGCAATAGCCGTGGTCGGAGAAGTTGTGTTGAAGATTGCCGAGGTCGACGTAGTTGTGTCGGGTTGCCGTGTCGATGGAGCTGCAGGCGTAGGCGCACAAGGGGCGCCATGGTGATGACGGAGGGGAAGTGTTGAAATATAAGTGAATTGTCCACCTCTCCCCATCAGCTTAAGCTTTTGGGTTGTACTGGTTGGTGCATGTAACTCAATATGGTACTATTCCTATTTACTCTAACATCCCCCGCAGTCATAGCGGAAACGCTACACATGGTGAGACTGGAGAAGAAGCTGACAAGCTAACAGACCCTTCTGTTAACATGATACCTATGTACTAGTAGTCTTGTACTGGTCTAAAACCATGTCATTATATACACTTTTCCCTTTCCAGTAAGCAATAAGCATTCACATCTTTACAGAGGTATCTACATTCATTTTTAACCTACGCTTTCTCCTAAGCATTCACATCTTTACAATTGAGGTATCTTCATTCATTTTTTTAACCTACGCTTTCATTCTCCAATTACTCCTCTTCCCTATCTAGGCTCCAGCCTCCAGTTAGTTGCAAGGTGAGGCAAATGCACAAACAAAAAAATACAGAGGTTTGTTTCTCTAATAACACAACAAAAACGTTCATCACTATTGCACTCGTTCATACACGTATATACCCCCCTTCAAATTGAATTTACCGTTCGACAAACATATGAAATTTACCATCCCCAATACCAAGAAACTATACCTCTCATCTAATAATTTAAAAAGGTGATATTGGATATGGTTATTCCACTAGTAGATAATGGGTGCTACATCCATTTATTATAAGATGTTTTGATCTTTTTTTGATACATAGTTTTTGCTATGCACTTAGATATATATACACCATTCTAGATAAATAGCTAAAATAATATATCTAGAAAACTCGAAGCATCTTATAGTTTCTGATAGCTACATATAATTTAAATAACATGTTTTCTATATAACACACCTAAACACTAAAATTAATCTCTCCAATCACATAACAACGATATTTTGACCTGAGTTTTAATAATTTCATATTCAGTTAAGTAGGAAAATGATTTTAATAATGTACAAGTTAGTCATATATGGGGGCAACACCACGCCTAAAGCAAGGATGAATAGATGGTTAAAAGAAAAGCCTACAAAAGCACTAATGCTGAAAAGAGGTAACCCGTCCAAAACAAAAGCTCTCCGCCTTTTGCTCCGCAACTTGTATGACAACTATTAAGAGCATCTCCAAGAGACTATGTAAACATACTAGTCAAATTTAGTGATTTAGTTGCTCTCTAAAATAGATAATACTAGATTACTCCAACAGACTCTGTAAAATGAAGAGTCTAGATGGCTAGTGAGGTAGGCTATCCAAAGATAGAGAGTAAATGAGGTGGAATGGAGATTTTCTAAATTTAGAGAGTCATTTACAGAGTCTGTTGGAGACATCTTTTTCTTTCATAATAGCCAAATTTACATTTAGAAAACGATTTGGCTAATCTCTTGGAGATGCTCTAAGCTTCTATTTTGCAAGATGCAACGTTTTCACACTCATTCCAAGCATTCCACGGTCTGAGTTGCATAGCTTAACCCTAATATCTTCCTTTAGACGTTTAGATTTGTGTCCATTAAACACAAGTTTTATGCTAAATCTGCCGACCAACAATGACAATATAGTAAAAGTTGGAAGCATGATGTTATCTTTGTTGAAACTGATTTTTAGCATAACAGGATCTTAGACTTAGTCTAAACATGATCGCTAACATAATTTAGTGTGCAACTAATTTTAGATACTAACCAAGATGTCATGTGTGTGTGTGTGCGCACACGCGCACGATGTAAAATTAATGTAGATGAAGCAAATTTTAATCTTCATCAGATTTGGGGCTTCACGATCCTAGTTGATGAAGAACTTGATGTAAATTTATCGTAGCAACAATATCTGGACGTGGGTACAGGATCTTCCATACCCTTCAACGCCAAAGATTGATGGGGTTTTCCTGGTAGGGAAAAACATCAAAGGGGGGGGGGGGGGGGGGGCTTGAAGCGTCACTTGCACTACAGGCCAAAGGATGGAACCCTAAAAAAGCCTAGGGATGTATTATTTGGCAGACCTAATAATTATTTGCTAATTTAATATGTTGTCCGAGACCATGTTCCAACAATCTTCTAGTAAAAAAATTAGTGTGCTTTATTCTTAATAAAATAAAATTAAACAGGAAAGTGTGAGCATCCATACAAAATTAAATATTGAAACTCATTATACATGTTCCACGTAAAGAGCATAACCAAGTGAGTGTTATATTCACACCCAAAACTATAATCATATGCTTGATATACAGATATAAATAAAAGTATTTCGATCCGCCACATGATCCATATATATTGATCAAAAAATATAGCACTATAAATGTTGCTGTTAGAACTCCCTACATTCTCGCTCGATTCAGCCGCACCATGAATCATTTCTTCGCCGCAGCATGCCTTTTGGGGAGAGCTTTTAATTTTCTGCTAGCTAGGGTATCCCAAATACGTGTAGATCAATTTTTCTCAACTTTAATTAGATTTTTAAAAAATGTGTGTAACATTTATATCTCTAAATAAATTTATTATTAAAGTATATTCAACGACCTACTCCCTCTGTGAGAAGTCAGTTTTTTAAAACTTTGATCAATTATATATAAAAAAATAATAATATTTGTAATACATAATTAGTATCATTAGATTGGTCGTCGAGTATACTTTTATAATAAATTTATTTGTAGACATAATTATTGCACATATTTTCTACAACTTAGAATCTCATTAGATACTTCCTGTACACATATCTCATAACATCACCTATTTTGGGATAGTATTAATTATATATTATACACCCTCTATCTATAAAACAATCATGTAAAATTATGTTCTATAATAAATCTTATGATACTAATTTAATACTATATTTTTTAATATTTTTTTAAGAAATTTGGTCAAGATTTTAAAAGTTTGACTTTGGATAATTTTATTTTTTTAGGCCAGAAGGAGTAAATAATTAGAATCTTTTATATATAATTGATTAAAGTTAAAAAAAGTTTAAATTTTTGGGATGTGAAATAACTTATGTTTATGTTTAGGGACGGAGGAGCAGTGCGTAGCAGCTGGACTTCGCCCATCTGCATTCGTGCATCTGATCTGACCACCACCAAATCCAGCGCCTTGCACTCGTTTTGGCGGCGCCTTCGTTGAGAGGAGAGAGTGGTTCGTCACTCTTTGACGCGAGTCTTGGAAAAAGCCTAGCCTAGCAAAAAAAAAATGCGTGTTGCACCAGGCGCCGGCCGGTGGACCCGGCAAAAGGCCGGAGGAAAGCAAGGCGTCGTCGCTTTCCGCGTGTCCCGCGCGGCGTTCAAAACGCCGAAACCGACGGACGGCCCGATGCGGCCCAGCGGCACTGGCTAGAATCCCGATCCAGCGGGTGGCGTCGGTTTGGCGGTTGCCGGCCTACGCGCAGTCGGTCCCTGTCCTCCATATTCGCGCTACAGTAGAAACCTAATCGGGCCGTGAGACCTTTGTGGCGCTGCATGTGCCGCGCTCACTGCGCTGTGGGACCGGACGTCTTCTTCTGCGGTTTCGTGGGTCTGCTGTCATAGAAATACTCCAGGTTTTGTGAAACATAAAACTTGCGTGGCTGCTGTTTTTCTTCTCTTTCCAAGTCTGCTGTTGGCATGACCAGTAACTGTGCGGTGGCTGCTGTCAGCATTTTTGTTTTGCAAAACCACACCCACTTGCGTTATTAAGGTCCTGTTCAGTAGACCTTCAAATGACTCCAGTTTCTCTAACGTATTTACGGTTTATGAAAATCGTTTTTATCTATCATCTCTCCACCTCTCACATAGCCAGCAGGAGAAGTCAATTTTTCAGCTTCAATCTGTTCTCATTGGCTCTATAAGAGATAGAGATAAATACAGCTCCTTTGAACATTGTATGAACAGTGAATGCGTCAGAGAAACTGAAGTCGTCTAGAGCCATGCCAAACGGGATCTAGTTTATCCCATTCCCATAGTCCCATTTTCTCAATCAATACTGGTAACGATTTGCTACAACGTTAACCCACATCCTCAGTAATTATCTCCATCTAGATAATTCTTGTTCTCTTATTAATTAAATAGTTTAAAAGTTTAACGAAATTTGTAAAAAAAACACCAATATTTATGATATTAAATTACTGTAGATATATTATGAAAACATAACTTTTTTTCAAGTCACATACAGGTGCGCTTCTTTGTACTTAGGTGGAAAGAGTTTGAAATTTCATGATGTGAACCATAAAAATTGTTGCCAAAGCTAAACAGAGCTTGGGCTACACCACACACTTATCCAGCACCAGAACACAACGGACTACTCACACAATTGTTCGCTTGAACTAGTCCGAGCTTATTCCCTCTCACACAACACTATTCAATCAGATTATTCTCTTTCACATAACACTATTCAATCAACTCGTTTTTCCACCAACCGAACAGGCTTGTCTTGGTACTGTTGTGGTAGATCACTCACACACCGACCTCGTCCACACACATGTTTGATGGCATTGATGTGTTCTTGCTCGATGGGGAACAATTCCCGGATAGCCTTTGACATGCTTTGGCTAGAGGTAATTTTGATACTGCCTTATTGTATGGCTTTGATCAAGCTTGAGATGTTTTTTTATTAAATATTATATGAGTCATATTTTTTTATGGATGGAGGAAGTATGAATTAAGCAATTAAAGTAAGGTTCAAGGCATACACATTGACCAACTAGCCATTTATATTTCCTATAAAACATACTTGCTTTAGGATCAAAAGAAGTTTTGAGAAAGTTCAAATTATTACAATATACAGTTACTTATACAAATCCAAAGGTCCAAATTAATAGATCCAGCTAAAACAAATTATAGATAAGTAATGCATTTTTCTAGAAAAGGGTTAAGGAGTTGGTATATTTTAGGTGCCTGAATTTTCAGGCAACAATCTTAGACCACCAATTAGTACAATTTATATAAAAGGACAACTTACAAGAGACAATTTACAATTTTTTGTATAGTCAAACAATGACAAAGTTGTCTGAACAACAACAAAAAATCAAGCACCTGAAATATATGAGAAT
This sequence comes from Microstegium vimineum, assembly GCA_022036555.1. NCBI lineage: Eukaryota > Viridiplantae > Streptophyta > Magnoliopsida > Poales > Poaceae > Microstegium > Microstegium vimineum. The sequence continues at coordinate 14,947,424 of CM039139.1, forward strand.
TAAAAAAATTATGCATGAAGTATTTAAAATACAAGTTTTACTAGTAATTTATGTTACAATATTTGAAAAAATGGCAAAACTATATTGATATAAAAATGCATGTCGAGACAAATATACTCATACCATTTTCAAATATCCAAACTTAAGACAAAAAATAATTTGTCATTAAAATTTGGAATATCTGACTTAAAGAAAACATGAAACATTACCTGATTGCTTGTAATTTGAGGGGAGTACGTACTTGCTTCCTCAAAAAGGAAAGAGAGACATTATATTATACTTGGTTATTTTGCCCCTGTGAATGGTAGGCTGGTAGCTAGTGTTCTGAGAACAATGCTCACAACTGGCAAAGAACAAAATGACATTCTCTCTCATGGGGCATCATCAAAAGTTATGTTTAAATTACGCTATATGAGATAATTGACACGTGCAAATCTGTCATTAGTGGTAAAGGAAACGAGGGCGCGGTAGTTTGTGGTCAATTGTCAAATCCCTTCCCATTTTCCCCCAAACGTTAGACGGTGTGACACCTAACCCACCTCTCTCGACCTTCTCTCTCGCTATAAAGAGGAGCCTTGCATGCCACCGAGAGCTGTAGCCCGGAGGTGGAGGGTGGGCTTAATTTGTTCCTGTGCAAAGGCCGTTCCCTCGCTCTCTACACGTACTAGATAGCAGCAGCAGGAGGAGGAAGATAACATCTCCACAAAATAGATATAGCTGCTTCTCCTCTTTGGATTTCTTTGTTCTTCCCTTTTCTTTGTTTTTCTTTCTTCTTCGATCGATCTGAACTCGCCTTCCATCGATCCTAGCATCCTTGCTGTTTTTCTTCCCCAAGGATTTTGCTAGCTCTCTTCTCTTGCAGAGATTATATATTTCACTCAAACTAATACAAAAGTTCTCTCAGCTCTTAACCATCTGAGTTCTCCTTTTATATCCTTCATTTTCCATTCAGCAATCAATATCGAAAACCTCTTTCTTGAGCAAAATAGCGCAAATACTACCTAAGAAGAGCTTTTGTCCTATATATAGATCAACAAAAACAAGATGGAAAACGTTCTCCTGGATCGATCGTCTAGCAGAAGCCTTGAGTTCCCGAAAAGGTCCGTTGGTCGCAGCCGGCGGGGGCCAGCTGGCGGCGCGAGGCCGGCGGTGCCGGGCGGCGGCTCGTACAGCTCCTTCCCGACGTTCCAGCCATACAATCACCACCTGCAGAAAGGTGGCGCGTGGACCTCCGCTCCAGCGCTTCCATACGCGAGGCCTCCGATGATATACTCGTCGCCGTCTCTTCCCCTCTCTGCCGTCCAACCAACCGCCGCTCTTGCCGCTCCCACCCACCGTCACCAAGTACACCACTTTCCCCGGCCTTCCACCAGCAGCTCCACCCCCACCACCGCCGGCGCCACGCGCCGCCGGCAGAGCAGCAGCGGCGGCAACCACCACAGTGTCAGGAGCAGCGCCAGCCCCTGCGCCGCCGCCGCGCCAGAGGCCGGACAGAAGGAGGAGGCCGGCAAGGCTGCCGCCGCCGACGACGATGGAGAGGTCTGCAGCGCAGACGAAGAAACCGCTGCAGCGAGCGACGCCTCTCCCGCCCGCGCCAGTGGTGACGGAGGCACTGGACGACCTCGAGCAGGAGGTGGCCAGGAACTTCGTTCAGGACCTGCTGCACGTGCTGGCGCCGCCGCCAAGCAGCCTGCCGCTGCCCAGCTTCTCCCTCGTCGTGAAAGCGTCGTCCCCTGCCCAGGTGGCGCCGGCCGCGCCGTCCTGCAACGTGGAGGCCGCCGCCACCGCCGACGGCATCCGCGGCCTCCTCCGTATGTAGGACAGCAGGAGAAGACCTCAAGTACTGCCGTGCTTGGTATTCCATAATATTAATTTCCCCGCCAATATTATTTTTTTGGTTGGGAAAATTAAATGGGTACTAAAGGTAGAAAAATAATGGAAGAAAAGATGTGACGCTCGAGCCATGGTCGGTCGAGTTGTCCGTAGTGTGACTGTGATGTTGGCGTCGTTGGATGGATGCTACCTCTGGCGGGCGGTGCAAAAGCGAGAGGAAGACGACGATGTCAGCTAAGGTTAGTTTGTGTGAGACGTCGCGTGGTAGATATCTAGGGTTTTACGTAAAGTGTCTACCGCGCGCCGTACTCCACATATATACTGCTTTTCTTGATTGGGTGATGGGTTTTTGAATTGCCTTGTATCAAGAGATTACCACATATATATATATACGATGTATGCAGGTGTGTGACTTTATTTCATATATATATATATATATAACTGTGTGTGCTTCATAAAGTACGGAAATGTTGAAAAATTGTTACCTTTGTGATTTAATCCGCCTGTACGCATTATATATTTATATGTGTGTCATGAAATCAGCTAGTAGCATTTCCTTGATTTGCAATCTGGGGGTGATAAGTAAATGGTCTCGATTGCAGTCTCCTTCAAAGTACAAGGCAATTCAGTCATGCTATTGCTTGAACTTATCAGCCATATTATATTCAATTTATGATCTTGTGAGAAAAAAAGTATTGTACCATACTTCTGACCTTTTTCCTATTCAAGTTCCATAGTATATTGTACCATACTTCTGACCTTTTTTTCCCTATTCGAGTTTCGTAGTACAAAAATGTTTGAAGTACTGTATATGTACTCCCTCCGTCCAAAAAAAACAATTTTTCATATTTCGAGAAGTAAAAGAGTTTAAACTTTGACTAAAATTACATGAAAAGCACTAAAATCCATGAGACAAAATAAATACAATTAGATTAGTATATAATATATTTTTATAATAAATTTATTTGGAACATAAATATTAATTGATATCATGTACTATAAACTTGGTTAAACCTGAGCCAAATTGCATTTTTTTCTAGACAAAGGAATTATAGACTAAGTGGTAGAACACAAAAAAAAACATGTATGATGAAGAGTTGAACACTGTCTCTATAAATTGTTCATTTGTAGTGTGCTCTCGGCTGTGGCAACAAATCCTGAAAAACTCATTTAACAAACTTGTGAATCGTGATTAAGCGAGGCTTATGTTAGCTTAGCCTCTAATGAAACCCTTTATACACAGCTGACATTGTTGTAAACAAGTTTAACGTAGTTGAGGTGGTTAGAGGTTCTTTATAGCAGAATCTAAATCTATGTGGGTTTAAGTTCTTACCTTGGCACGCATGTTTATATTTTTCTAAATTTAGTATTTGAAAGAAAACAAAGTTAATTATTCTTTTAGTAGAATCTAAATTTAGTTCAGGTGGTTAGTTCCTTATAGCAGAATCTAAATTTGAAGTTTCATCTGTAATTAAAATCAACCGACGCCTGTGTATTATAAAAATATATCTCAGATAAATTTAAGAACACTCATTTAATATTATGAATATTAACATTTTTGTAAATTTAGTCCAATTTAGTAACACTTATTTAATATTTTTTTTATAAATTTGTTCAAAGCTAACCTTGGTATTTGGCAACCATAAAAGAGGTTTGGTATTCAGTTGTTGTATACTTGGTGAGCATAATTGAAGATGCTAAGCCACCGATTAAGGCCCTGTTTGGAACATGGGAAATTTTTCTTGTTCCTACGTTTGTTATGTGAAAGTGAACTGATTCCTGTAAAATTCTTGCGCAATTCTCGTAAAATTCCTACATTCCAAATAGGCTCTAAGTGTTTAGTGTTTGTTTGGCTCCATTAATACTAATTTTAGATATATGCCAGCAATCAATTAGCGCTAATGGATCAAACAAGCCATATAAATAATCAATATGGCTTACAAGACCGTAGGAGCTAACCAAACACGTTTAGCAACCTCTGTTCCTACACTCTACAGAGATCAAGAGTCGCCTTCTATCGAGTCCGTTCTAGTTGGCACGACCGCGCCTGGCCGACGTCCGCTGGCCGAATACCGGCTGGGCTGCTGGCGCGCCGCGTGGGAGGCCCTCGAGACTCGAGACGTGTGCGGCCGTGCCGTGCGCGGAGGGCGTCCGCCGGGCGGCCGAGACGCGACGACCACGGGAGGCTAGCCGGCCGTAGCCGCTAAAAACGCACGGACGTTTCATGACGTGTTGACTGTGGAATGAGCCGAGCCGCCCGGCCGCTTCTACGGGGCCTGCGCCGCGTACAGTTTCGAATTTCAGCACGCTCTTCCCTTCGTGGGCTGAGGTGCGACGATGTCTTTGTCTGGTGCGGACCACCGCGGCCGTGCGGCCTGTGCAGCTGCGTGCGTCTGATGGTATCGCCGTTCGCCGGTCCGGCCCGGTCCAATCCAACCGTCCAAGTTGCGTGATGGGGTCGCCACCGACCAGTCGACCAGAATGGTATGCGAGTATATGACCAGATCTTTCTTCAAGAGTTGAAGAAAAGGCTCGCCCGCATGGCCAGATGGACTTTACCCTGGCTCGCTGTGAAAGGAGTACTTCTCAACATCATTCAACGAGTCAAATAGTTAATAAGCTTGCCAAGTTATACCAGATCAAGTAAAAAACAGTTTAAAAAATCTTCTATTTGCTTTTGTATACCGGCGTAGTATCATGTAATGCCTTCATCCTATCCCAGTCAACATGTATATATTCTAAATGAATGCAGGTGGAAGATAAAAAGGAAACGAAAAGGAGAAAGAATCACTTCCCAGTGATCTGATAACGACAGGAATTTAAAACAAAACACAAGCTCACCCTGGCAGCGCTCAAATGCTGCAAAGCAAAGCCATTAAGCAGTTCGAGATGCCGAGAGGAACTCAATTCCTAGGCACCGTATGCTTCCCACATTTTGCAGGTAATGCCGTATGACCTCTTCCAGATGCCTATCATATCATACATCAACAATGTCTTGGCTTTTTCTATTGCTGCTCACGTCCGGAAGCGACGAGGAGGAGAATCGATGGTATCTGTAGTTATCCAAGGATGACACAGGCTGCTGCGGATTCAGAGTTGGTGGCGGTGTGAGGTTCCTCTGTGCAGGGAGTGGGACTACTCCGTTGTACAAGAACCCCTCACCGCTAAGGCTGCACAAGATTATAGACAAGTAGAATAAATTTACATTTTTGCAACCAATGTCGCAATTACGCACAGATGAATAAAGTATTTCCCCTTTTATGTCATCATTTTGTATGGTTCATCTGAGCTTTGTTTTTTTAGGGTGACCTTTTTTCATGTTAGGCATGCTCACCTTTTCCTTTGGAAGCTATCGACGCCACCTCCAAGACTCTCCACAGGAAGGATGGTATCTTCTCTTGGAGTAAGGGACCAGGGACTTGGGGCAGGAGGTTCGTTTGAAAAGTATCTTCTTCTGATAAGCTGAAAAATGTATTTCGGTAGCATTATATTAAAGGTGGAATATACAGAGCCAAAAAATAAACCCATGAAACTCTTTCAATAACAAACCAAGCGGAAAAACTTGAACACAGCTTCTTTGTCATATCTTGCTTGTTTAGCAGCCTAGAAACAAAGCATACATGTTACTGTGTCACATTCCATAACAGAAAATGAAGCACTCTGAGACAAGAGTAGGATGTTAATAAGAGATCTAACCGACACGAGACCGGAGTTCCCAGGAAAGCTCTCTGTGAGTGGAAGTTCTTCACTGCATCGAAGAAGGCCCTGCTTCTCAGCCCATTGGCGAGCAAGATCAACAAGATTTCCCCTGCTTGCTCTTGTCCCATCTCTTGGAACGATATCCACTTTATTAGCAATTACAAGATAAGGCACCGGAAGCCCTCCTGGCCCACCAGATCCCAATGGAGCTGAAAATGTGCCAGTTTCAGCAACTTCAACTGCCCATTTATTCAAATTTGTCTTGGTCTTCCTCTGAGAGAGATCATAAACAAATATGACACCTGATGGATAATTTTGGAAATGGTGAATTTGATGTTTAGTATTGATTGATAAAAAACACGATAACTAGAAAGGACAGAGGTTTCCCTGTTTAAGATATTTTGACAGTTGGCAAGACTAAAGTGGGAAGAAATTTAGAACCAAAGTAGAAATAAAGCAAAGAACTGACAGAATGATATAGACATGCACAAGGTGTGGATCAAGAACTGCTAAAGGTAGCCTATGCGGATTGAAGCATTGGCACTAGAAAATATAATAAATAGACCTACTGCAAACAAGGAAAGATCCACATGCCCACGTAGGAAAGATCGCCAAAGATGCTTAAAAAGATCAAGGATATAAACAGTATTATGTTTGAAATAAAAAGAGAGTGACACAGCATGTACCATTGATTTGTGTATAGAAAATCGACCGGCATGCCTTGTACCGTTCATGTCCTGAGACATCCCAAAGCTCAACAAAGAAGTTCCTTTCGGCATCACTGATGTTATTAGATGAACCGCCCGCACTTCCATAAGTAACATGCTGAAACGGTAAGCAGGAAAAAGGAGTGTAATTAGACATAAATTGCAAACCCTACAAGTGACGAAAGCACAGAAAATACTCACTTTAATGCCCACAGTGCATCCTACTGTTTGAGCTGGACGAGCAATAGCAGAACTTTTTAAAATGAGATGCACCAATGAAGATTTCCCAACACCTGACAAGGGGGAAAGGACAATGCATACAGCTAAAGAACTATAGCCAGCAGTGTAAAATTTAAATCGTGCAACTTTAATGTGGACTGTTTAGTTGCCACTTGCCAGTTCTGTAAGCACACCATATAACAAGTAGGATTAAAGCAAGGAATGTAATTGAACATTTTAAGTTATTCAAGGAAAAAATTAACAGAGTAGCCGTTGAAGGTCTCAACTGGTGTCAGGACAGGATGATGCAATATCATTTTCAATACAAAAATGGCTTTTGTATCCCTTTTGTCATGTAAGTTGCAGGCCGATTGGTCCAACATGAAATTATCTGTGACTTATTTTTTTTCTTAGTACTTAATGAATCATGCGCATTACATGTTCTCGAAAACAAAACAGATAAGTAGCAAAGCTCAGTTTGTTCTATGCTGCTTCCTCTTTTTTTGATAGGTCTTACTTCAAGATATTATTCCATAACACTATATAGAGTAAGATAGGCAACACAACCTTCAAAGAGAGATATTACTGCCATTTAAAAGTTGCACATATGCTTAGGAGAAGTGAAGGAGTCCATGCGGTGGGTATTCTTGCCAAAGGTTCACAGGGATCAAGTTTCCAGGCTAAAGACAGCAAAGCTCCAAGAAGGGTTTAGTCTTGGTACAGTTACCACAACGTGCCACCAATAAAGGTGCCATATTTCTATTAATATTAAGATGCCAGGGTGAGTGCCTGATGAGCTTCCCTGAACAATTCCAACCAGAGTTTCAGATACTGGAATCAGGTTCAGAACCAGACACTGGCCAATTAGCAATTGACGGTTAGTTTGCTTTCAAGTATGAATAGAACAGCTGAACTTGGTTAGATTAGGCGACAGACTAGTCAAGGATTCCAAATGCATGTGTGATTCTGATTTTAGTGACTTAATATGATGCCAGCTTCCATTTTACAGGTCGGAAAATCCCAATCCTGACAAGGCAAACAAGTGCAGCCGCATCGCATGACTTCCATTCCGTTGGTGTAACTGGACATAAATACTACTGTAGGACTTACTTCAATATTTATCCATAATATGATGGAGAGCAGGATAAGCAATTCAATCTTCAAAGAGAAATGCTATAGAGTTACAGCTCTTTAAAAGCTACACATATGCTTATGAACTAAACACAATGATGTTTCAGGCATTATTGCTCATAAGATTCATGGTCATAAAACCTACGAGTCTCCAAGAAAGGGTCCAATTCTGGATTACTTAGGACAACAGAACACCAGTAAAGGGACCATATTTCTATGAAGATGCTAGGGCCAGCCCTTGATCGATAATTGAATCAGTGAGTATCCAGCCAGAATAAACTTCCAACCACGGCTTCAGATATTGGGACCAGGTTAGAAACCAGAAATTACTGGATGGAAATTTGCAGTTACTGCTTTTGAGTATGAAACACTCCCTCCGTCCCTTTTTGTTGGTCGCTAGGAAAGCGTGTGTATGAGGGAAACACGGTTTTCTAGAGACAGATAAAAAGGTACAGAGGGAGTAGGATATCAAAGTTTAGTTTCAAGTAGGAATAGAATATCGAAATTTGCTAGCATTGGGTGATGATCTAGGCTGGGATTGAGAAACTGCGATTTCAGTTACTCTGTACCATGATTATCCCCATTGTACAGTTCAGAAAATACTAGTCCCCACAAGGAAAACTAATGTGGCTGCATCAGCAGAGTTACTCTACGGGCTTGGTTGACGTCGACATGAGCCTGTATCCAGATCTGTGCATTGCAGCTTGTGAATGTAAACTTGCACAATGCTCAAAACAGTGCAGTATTAACTAAACATGGTTTGCTTGTGAAGGACGACCAAACACAAACAGTGAGACATTGCATATGTTTACACTGACTTAGATTGTGCTGCATAAGATCCCAGCCCAATTACACCATACAACATTGATATAACTGCTGACTGCACCTAAATCCCGGCCCAATTCACACTGTCAGAACAGATAATGTTAGCATGCGTCACATTGATGCAGGAACATCCCATTCTGAATTTTAACAGTCCATTTCGGAACATCTCACATTCCGAAACACCAGACAGACCATTGACAGTTAATACGATTGCCTATCATGTTCTCGGATTCTCGAAACGTTTGTCATGTATCAGGTTCAGTCAGGACAAGTCGCGAAGGCTCACCTGAATCACCGACGATGAGGACGCGCACTTGGCCGAAGGGGCCGACGCCGTTCTGATCCCGGCCGCTGCCGCTGCTGCTCCGGCTGCCGCTATCCTTCCAAAACATCGCCGCCGCCGCCGCCGCCGCCGCCGCCGCCGCCGCCGCCGCTTGAACCCGACGGCGCCGACAAAAGCCCCGGCGGTTAGGTCTCCGGTCTCCGGATCAGGCCATGAGAAGACCCACCCTCATTGGCGCAATTCGTTGCTACGGGAAGGAAGGGAATGGTACCTCAGGCGTGGTCCGTGGAAGGGTGGAGTGGAGGGTTCGGGGCTTCGGGCACCGACAACGGAGACCGCGAACGGCCGCGACAGCGTGGCGAAAGACGTGAATCTCATCTCCTTTTGTCTTTCGTCTCAAGCTGATTGCACTTTACGGGTACGATTGACTCGCAATGAAATATGTTGCGCTTGGATCCTGACCAACGGCACATGTGATACCTATAGGGCACTTCATAGAGTCCAAGATTATTTATTACTACTTATTTATAGTATTTTACTGATGTAATAGTATATTTATTGAAGAGAGATAATAAAAAAACAAAACTAAGTCTTATTTAGACTTAAATTCACAATATTTAAGATAATAAATAAATTTAGACTCTATAATAGTCTGCATTGTGAGTGCCCTAGTAGTCAATCAAGATTTTTGTACACGTCGGATCGCTCAACTAAGAAATACGAGTACTAGAAAAGACCCATCTTTCGAATTGTTTTTTTAGCTATCTTTCTATCTTTCGATTTGTTGCTATGCGACCGAACGCGCAGTGCTGTTAGGTCAAACAGCACAGTGCGTGTGTCACGACATGAAAGCACGACTGTTTTTGCACTAGAATATGTGAAGATGAAAAAAAAGACATTAGCAAGAGTGCAAGATAACCGGATGTGAGATTCGTTCAGATTGCTTTACAGGTTGAAATCATCAATGAACATGGCAAAATCAGCTCGCCAAAATGAACGTTCATTGGCATCCGCCCTAACATTTAGCCATAACGATGCTACTGCATCATTGCCTGCTCACTCTTCGTTAGTGATCAACTCCAAAAAAACCTAGCTTCTGAGATGTGTAGACACTGATTTGTTGCTGCCTTTTCGAACTCTGATTTAAGTGCAACAATTAGCCTCACAAAACTTAGATATCAACGGCCCTTTAAACAGCGAGCCACTATTTGAATCAGCTAGGCAACATCCATAATGAAATGTTGGCATCTCATTTGTGTGAGGATGCGCGGTTCCACCTTTAACAATCTTCTATCATATCTTCTTCTTCTTCGGAGTTATTTCCATCAGAGACTCCCAAGAGCGAGCCACCTACGCCATGGGCCAAGCAGCTGCTTCTATGCCCATCATTACGAGGACCAATCCATCTCTCGAATGGTCTGAATTCTGTGACCAAGTCAGAGAAGTTGCAAAAACCACACGTCCTTGAACAATCAAATCTTTCCTTCATAATGTGGTCCTGCATTTTTCCCCAACAAATTGAAAAAAAAAATACTATCAGACACCAGCTAGTAATGAAAATTAAGATAATCACTTCAGTGGAAATCACTGGCATCTTATGAACTTCCATCGACACAGCTTATAATGTACTAAAAAGCATGCTAAAACAAGCATGCCTGAATGCTAAAACGAAGAATTTAAGAACGGATGGAATTCAGAAGGCGCCAAAAAAAAGTTCCGGAAACCATGGAAATATTAGTATGATATAACAAAATGGGTAAGGATAAGCATACAAACTTTCTGTACATCATTCAGGTACTTGCGTAAAACATGCATATTGTCAGCTATTGAATTTACCTTATTGGATCGAAATGATTGCTCAATTTGCCAAAGCTTCGGGCTCCGGATTGTATGCCACCTGCTTAGGACAAATCATAGTAAATAAATAAATAAATAAAGTCCCTTAGCTCTGCCATATAAAATAATGCCGACGATCTAAATACCTTGATGGCGTGACATGAGCATTTCCAAAAAGAACTCCCCGTGCCGCAACAGAAGCAGCAATGAGCTGTGCTATGTTTTCTGAGTTGTAGGATGCGATTGGACTAGCAGTAAGAAGACAATCTGCCTCACTCAAATATGATACCACAGCCCATGCATCATCAACAGCTTCACTGTCAATGAAATCAATAACTGCAAACACCAAATGCCAACTATCAGGGTAAATCTATTTAAATGATGAGAGTGAACAAAATGATTCAGTAAAAAAAAATCAGCGAAAATGAATCAGCAAAAAGAACAGCACAAAATTACAAATGGGGTCTTCAGCGGACCCAAGATAAATGCTTATTAACGCATTTTAGTGAAAGTAAATGTCATATTGCTACTTCTGATAAATAAAAGGATGTTAACAACCTCCAAGGTGAAGCCACGTATGCAGCATATAACAGTAGTTCGTTAGACTCTGGATGTATGCACTATTATTCTGTGCTCAATTAAAAGATAATATATTTCTGCCCTTTCAACTACTAGCACTGTTATTCGTGTAGCATATATTATGCTCTTTCGACTACCAGCATGTTATTCATCTGCATGTTATTCATGTAGAAATGAATATGGAATTTTCTTGTACTTCGTTAGTATGACCAAATGGCTTGTAGAATAACATCCGAATGTGATACAATGGTCATACTGCATTAAATAAGTCAAAATTAATGTGAATGCCTGGTTAAAGCAGTAAAATTCAAATGTTCTACTTCATCTGCAAAAATACTGTTAGAAAGGCAAGAAATAATGTTTCACACATTGACATAGAATCAACTGATAACTCCAGCAGACTTAAGGAAAACATAACAATTCTGCGCCATTCTACTTCAAGTACCTTCAACACATGTAAAAGAACTAGATAAAACTTGAGAGGGAAACAGAGTATACACTATGAGGTATTCTGTACACCTATGATCGATAGATAGTTACCATTTTCATAAAGAAAATCCGCAACTGTCCGTACTTTTCCATGTGCTTGTGAAAGAATCTTTTCTGGAACATCCATTTTGAGTGAATTTCTTCTTAGGTTTTCTTTAAGAGGAAATGGATCCAGGTCTACAGATGAAATATTAAAAATTCCGGGATCAAAAAGAAAATTAAACACATTATGAAACACAGTATGGAAATCATCGATAATGATGAATTAGTCAGTTCAAACTGAAAGTATACCATATAATTGTAGCATTATGTAATAACATGGCAGTAATTGAAAATACGGAAGTTTAAGAGCATGGATATGTAGTAGCAAATATTAGACGATGAAATAATGCAAAATAATTTAATAAATAAAACACTAATTCCAACCCTGTAAAGTGCAAAAAATACTCTGAAATTTGAAAAGTGAATTTTGGAATTATTGAATGTGGATATTATAGTTAAACAAACGCAATGCAAATCCTAAGAGGGACAGAAGTGCCATCATCTGGGTTGCAGAGATTTCCCCCGAGTCTTGTCAGAATTGAACTATTTCTCATGACATTCCTGCATTCTAAGCAGGCTCTAATGGAGAAACATATGTGTTCAAATCAGATCCTGTGAACTGAAAAGGATGTACAGCCATTGCCTAATAAACAATTAAGAACGAAGAAATTAAAAACTAGTGTCCAAAAAGGTGCTAACAGTTCAAAGTAGAACTCAATGTACAAACAAATAGAAAAAAAAATGCTAGAATATATTTATGTGAAAAAATACCCTCAGTAATTATTTTTTTTAAGGAAATAGTACATAGTTCTATCACAATATGAAGACACAAATATTTGCTTGGGAATTAAAGAGCTTTGTGAAGTTAACTTTCCATAGGAAGAGATAGTTCTTAGTTCTTACATACCAATATCAACATCGCTATGAGTTTCCCTCTTGTTGTGCAAAAATTTCCCCAAGGCATGAAACAGTGAAAGTGTCTCATCTCTTCCACATGGGGATGGTAGTGCACTGCTAGGGCCATAGCTCTCATGCCCTGGAACCAGAGAATCATGGCTCTTTGAACCAGTACGAGTAGAACTTGTTGCCAGTGCAGAACTATGCCTTCTGGGATCAAGACAATAGTATTGAAGAGACATTATTGCATGTCTGATATCACCTCCACTAGAGGTTGCTATTTGATGCAATAATTCTTCAGATGCATGACAGCTTTCTTCTTTGCATATTCGAACAAGGATCTTCTTGATAGAATTTGTGGTTACCGGATTGAAAGCAATCTGCAAGAAATTGTGGTGCACTATTGAGAAAAAAGCAGTCTTAAAAACTTAATTAGTGGTCATCATCAAATCTGTCAAACATTTGATTTTATACCTTGTGAGCACCAGCATCTTGAAGTAAGGACTCAAGGTCCTCAGAATTCCACATTGCAGTATCATTACTCTCACTTTTGTGATAGTGAGTGAGTGAAATGACAGTTGGTACTTGAGTACTTCGAATCAAACCAGTTAAGCATTTTCCTAGTCTTGCAAAAGCAACACTTCCACTTGTCACAGGGATGTCATCAATCAAAGTGATAATGAGCTTCCTTTCGGACCTGCTGTTGGTTGGACAAAGCACTGAATACTTCCTTATCTTCTCTACAAAGGTTTCAAATTCTTCAAGCTTGGATATATATCGTAATCCTTCAAACAATAATTGAAGAAAACTATATAAATTATTTGTAACTGAAAAGTACTGACAGCTGGAATGCTTTGACAATGTGCTAGAGTACTATGGACATGAGTACGATACAAGTATGTGATATCGCAGACTCTGCATCAGTTCTTTCAATTGCAACAAAGAGTTAGAAAGCACATTTAGACAACAGATGGTAACCGCTACCTGAATTAGCATGAACATGTTCAGCCCACAGTGTTGGTACTGGAGTTGTCCACTCACATAAATCCGCTCCAAGGTCAGCAGCTATTGCTTTCATAGTTGCCTGGGATGAAATTAAACATTACTAGCAAGTACAGTTCAAGAGCAACAGAATCAAGTTATCCACTACGGATAGATTAGTGGCTTTTTCTCTCTATGTTCACCTAAGTATTCTGAAGGAACAAGTACTAACACCCAAAAAAAACGTCCCCACCCCCCTCTAGAAGAAAGATTGAAGGGACAAAATCAAAGAAAGAAATGATTCAACTGTGTGATATACAGGATAGTATCAGAAATTGAGTGTGTGTGTTGTGGGGGGGGGGGGGGGGGGGGGGGGGGGGGGGGAGATTACTGAACAAACAGCTGGCCTTAATCAAATTGAGCCCAAACTCACTTTGATCGTTTGGGTACAAAATTTTCAAAGTGGCAACGGGAGAACGTACTGATTTTCCAACACCAGTTTGCCCAGTTAGGACAAGGGTCCATCCTCCAGCCGTTGTCTGCAAAATTGCCTTTGGACTATTAGTATTCCTCTATCCTCAAAAATTGGAATATAAAAAATTAGAATTGGTAAATGTAGCTGACTAGAGTAGATATTTGGTCATTTTGAACTGCCTAAAATCACAAAACAATTGTACAGTTCAAAATTTACACAAGTTTTATAAATGCAAACAACTCCTGCCAGGCAGTCACTATGGGAAAAGCTCAAGGACTGCGCTTGATTCCTGACAATTCAGACATTCACTGGATTCATGTATCAAGGAAAAGGGTTCCTGACTACTCATGTATTTTTGTGAGATACTCTAGCATGAGGTGATGTCTGATTGCAACATTATTGTTACAATCCAGATGCTGGTGAATTGTACTGCCAGCAAAGGCATACACAAAAAATATATATATCAGAGAGTTCTCAGGGGCCAATTCCCATCACATTTTGAACCATCACGTAACCAGAACGGGAAAACTACAAAAAATATAGCACCATCTGGTTTGCGGTAATGAATATTCTGACAACCTAACAATTCTGATTATACACTTACACATGATCTCGTTGAATATGCGTATTATCCAAAAATTTTGGACTATATTCCACTAACTAACTATAACTCACAATTGAATTTGTTTCAATTCAAAATAATCACCTTTGGTGCCTTCAGCTTCTCTTCCAACCATTTTTTTACATCTTCAATCTACAAGAATAAGATTGTGTGCCACGTCATGTAAGTGCGTTCGTATTCATTGCTAATGCATGGTGAAAAATTATGAAGAAACTGAAACAATAAATCAACACCTGATATATTGACATTTAAAAAAAAGTATGGATGAAGAGGAGATACATAAAGTAGGGAATAAAATAGATTGAGTATATCCTATCAAAGGACGAACTAATTTAAAGCTTAATAAAGGTGTACAGCAAAACATGTGCTGTAAGTTTGTAACAGAAAGAACCGACCTTCTTTTTATGAACAGCAAGCTCAGCCAACGAGTGGGGTGTGTACTTGTCAACCCAAAGCTCTTTCGTTTTCCGTATAAACCCTGCCTAGAAGTAGGCTAATCAGAGAGGAAAGTGAAATGGTGAAACTTCACATTCACACAGGTCTGTGACCACCACAAAATCAAGTCAGGAAATATCAATCAGCCAGGAAAGAAAGAAGAGATTGCCCAAGACAAAGGTTCCACATGAAGACAGGAAAGTACAGGTTCATCTTCTAAGAGCAAAAAAATAGACAAAGGTTCCACGTGAAGACAAGAAACTACAGGTTCATCTAAAAGCAATATATATATATATATATATATACAAATAATACATGTGAGGCTATATGTTGATCTTGATATTTTACTTGCCATGAGTGACAAAAATATCCTCTGAAGTCTGAACTGTCTTTTTCCATACAGTTAATGATATATTAATGTATCAGTAGTACATGTTTGTATCAAAATCCTCCAATATGTCCAATACAATCAACCAACTTATATGTCCTAAATATTCACTCCATTTAAAGATTCCCTTGATAAGGATGAAAGGCTTAGCATGACAACTAGTTTGTCAAAGGTGTGCTGTGTCCTCCTAAATTGCTGATGCTAGTGGTTACCACCTGTTCTCAATTTGTATGGAAAATTTGAATAGAAAATGCAGTGGCTACCTAAGAAGCTTTCACAAGATACACGAAAAAAAACAGGAGGAATGGGGGGGGGGGGGGGGGGGGGGGGGGGGGGGGGGGGGGAAGAGATGTAGTTATTCAGCATACATTTACACTATTTGATATTATGTTTTCTGGGGCAGTTCACCTTGCTAATTTATCCTAAAACTTGTTTAGGCCGTGTAATTCTAGGAATCATACTACCATCCTAGAAAACTTTCATAGTGGCATCATCTAGAGCTGATTCAACTTCAAATTTAACAGTAGTACCAATCCAAACAAAGCAATACAGGTTACTAAACGCCATCTCACCTACAAGAATACTTAAGCAAACTATCTATCATGTAGCAATCGTGAGCCGTATTATGCCTTGTATTGTCATGATACTATATTGACTAGATATGATAGGTAGGGCAGTTCTCAAGCTAAGCTCACGGCCAGCCACCGAACATCAGCAGACAACTCGGTTCAGTTCAGAGTTCTAGTACAGATCCCCGCTTGTTACACAACAAGAAGAGCATAGCTCACATAGAAAACGGAACTCTCTCTCACTAACGTTGAGATTAACAGGCACTCATTCTGAGCCTTGGTACTGCGAGTTGGGCCAAAACAGTCGCAGCGCGCGAGGCCTAGCTGCTTCTCGAACTGAAAGCACCAATACGGAAAACTATTCAGGAGTTCCCTCCCAATCTTGAGCCAGCACTAATTCCCTTGCCTGATGTTGCTGCAGGTTGACCGGCTTGTCTGTGAAATGAATAACCGCAACAGTATAGTGCTAACTTCAGTGCGAAGATCAAGATAGGCATTGGGCATCCTTTTTTTTTCCATGTCTCAGTCTACTTTGCTTGGTTTCCCAACAGTATTTAGGATTCAACCATGCGGTACAGCATGTGAGCATGGTGACTCAGTCATTGGAGTACCATTCTGCAATGTTCCAGACCAGCACAAACGAGACAACTCAGAGCTGCTATCGAACAGCAACCCACTCAAGTAGCAATGCATGCCATGTACATTGGATGCTCACAGTATGTCCTGTTTGGGAGCTTTATCAAAAGAAAATTCTACGTTCATAATTTCGTCTCGTTAAGTCATTATATGGAATTCAGAATATAATCTTAAAGGAACATACAGTTATACAAGAAAAGAGATGAAAAATAAATATACCTGGCATGCTGAAGTCGTTAAAACACTCTGAAAAATCTTCAGAGAGCATATCAAATTCAGCCTTTCCAGATAAGCGAAAAAATATCAGTAATCCATTAAACAAAAGGGTCAGCTCAAGTTAGAAAGGACTGGACGGTAACAGACAAAGAAAAATCATATAGCACTAAAAACAAGACAGGAAATCCATTTATAGAGTGTTTTATCCCCGTATGTGCCTAACTAGTTGCTCATTTTCAGTTGTTGGAGAGCTGGACAGCTTGTGAGTTAATCGCCAACATTTATTATACTGAGAACTTGGTTCAGAAACTAAAAAGATCTCAAAATATAACCATTGTTCCATTTGCCATTTAGATGAAAATGAAATGAGTAATGAGGAGAAAATCGAAATAGATACATGTACACAGAATCAATGTTTTCCATATTGACTTACGTCAGATTTCAAGCTAAAATGCTAAAGGACATGCCATACAATTATAGAAATCCCATGTCTCAGGATGTGACGGCCTAGATTAACCAATCAAATATGCATCATATGAAACTGACCAGGAATTCATAGGCTTGACTGCGATAATATAACTTAAAACCATCTATGTGTTCAGCATCCAATTTTAGTGGTAGAAGATGAGACTATTAAATTGGACTAATAGCAAACCAACTATCGTGCTAACTAGGCACGTAACAAAATCGCCCAACCAAACCTAGTTCGAGTTTATCACCTTCAAGGAGTCGGACGGCAAGAGTTTAGAGGTGCGGCGACGGCCTCTCCCCGCGCTGCTCTCGCGGCGCGGCTTTTTCCTCGAGGCGCCTGCTGCCTGAGCCTGCACCTGGGCTGGCGCCGGTGCGGAGGCCGGCGTCCTCGGCCTCCGCGTCCTCGGGCCGCGGCGCCCCCGCCGTCATCTTCCCCAGAGGAAGAGGACAGAACAACGACCTGCGGTCGCTTCCCCATTGGTGGAATGGTGGCGGCGGGGATTGCAATTTCAAGGGCCAAGGGCTAGAGCTCGGAAATCTGCACGACGAGCGAGATTGTGGGGGTTCGTTTTGCTCCCCCGCGCTTGGGGTGGGACTGTGGGAGACTGGGAGGGGTTTGCCAGGGTCTAGTAGTCGGGGAGGGAAACTGAAGAGAGAGGGGGGAGGGAGAGCGCGCGCGGCGCCTTCCAGGAGAAGGAAGTGAATTCCTCCTCCAGCGACGAGAGAGAGGAGGGGCTGATCTCAAAATGATTTTTTTATTGTTTAGCTAAAATTGTTTCACAGATCTAAAGTTATTTTTTAGCTTTTTTGTCTCTTAGTTCATTTTAGAAAATTACTTTATAAAATCAGAAAAAAAATATTTTTATGAAAAAATACGTTTGGGATAAGATTCCCTATGGCCGTCCACGTGAATATAGGCAACTCCTGGGTTGTGAATTTTGGATATTTTGGCTTTATGCCTTCGATCACTTGTTTGTATGCAGGATTGCAGACCATATAGAAGTAGCTTTTTAGGATACAGTTATACTTCCATAGTTTGATAAAAAAAAAGACTTTTAAAAACAATTCTAATCATATAGATTGTGTACTAGTTTTGTATATAAATTTTTGATAACTTCCTACATAGTTAAATAATTTTTTTTATGATGTTTGGTTTATCAAACAGAATGAGACGTCAATGGAATCGCTCCCGGTGCTAACAGTTGCAAAGCAAACATTAACATCATCTATTTAGTTTCCACAGTCAGTTGAAATCATAAAACAAGTAGTGTCAGGAACAATTACCGTTAGGAGGGGAGGGGCAGCAATTATGCACTGGGCCATAATGATTCACGTTGTGACAGGTTGCGGGCTGGTCTATCCAAACACCGAGCAGCGTGACTCGTTCACCTGGGTGAACCAATGACAGGTTGAAATCGGTGAAACAAACAACACCGAGTAAATCATGCGGCTCATATGACAAATTAAGAGAAAGGAAAACATGGGTCTACCATAGTTATATTACTTATAGCATCTCCAATAATTTAAAGAAATTATAATTTATAAATCAATGAGTTTCCAAAGTTGCTAAAAAAAATAGTTTATGACAATTGTAATGAGTTTTTCGTTTACATAGACGGTATCAAAGTATAACAATACTTTCACAGATTTATAAAGAAGTTTTTCAAAGACAAATTTAGTCATACTCACATACGTTGATTTTGCATTAGGCGATTTTACTAATTTCTTGCATGGTTAAACTTGTGAAGCCTCAATCACATAGTTTAATAAATTATTGAATGGTTAAACTTTTGAATCCTCAACCACACGGTGCATATCTCTTTTATAATAGATCAATCCAAACTATTTTAGGTACATCAAATAATGAGTCTTCTGTTGAGAGACTCTAACCACTGTGCATCTAAAAAAATGCACCCAAGATTTTAATATTATTAAAAGCTAATCCTCCATCGCAAGCTTCCACTCGATCCAATGAACAATATTATTTGGATCTCATGGCTTCAACACACCCAGGCTTCAACCCCATGCGCGTGCCATCTGCATCTCAAGCGCACAATGTTTGATCCTACTCGCTCCAACAAATACAATAAAAACGAAAAAAACAAACCCTACGCCCGCACATGGCACATCTTCCCGACGCAATGGCGGCCAAGAAACCCTAGGAGCATCAAGAACAAGCAGTCACATGCGAAAAGTCATGTTTTTATTCCACGGTCCTATAGCCAAAAAGAGAAAAAAAAGACAAATATAAAAAAAAAGAGCGAAGGAGGAATCGAACCCTGACTATGGATTAGCAGTGACACATGGCTAGCTTGTTTTTTGCGTGGGAGGATGAGGAGGTTGACACAACCAGCGTGGATTGTTGGATCTGAATGACTAAGTAGAGAGAAGATTTACAAGTTAATCTAGGCATTTATTTTGAAGATATTTTTTAATAATGTTTTGGGTACATGAATGAGAAGCATATCATTGAGTGACTTTTTTGGGGATGCGTGTTAACAATGAAAAGTATGACGAATTAGTAGGGTAGAAAAAAAACTATGCAACAAATAAGTTTTGCAGTCAACAGAAAACACAAGTAAACAGACACAATTTCTTTGGCCCAACTCATCATCCTAGAGTGATTGCGTAAAACCTAACATTGCCAAGGTGAAGCATACATTGTACTTATTTGTATGAATGAAAAATATTCTAGTGTGCAATGTATGCATATATCCCTCTTTTATGTGTCCACCATCCGCATACTAAAAAAACTTCATAATTTATCTCATGCATTCTTATATCTTACCTGGATGCATTCATATCCACATTAATTCACGTATATTGGATTAGAATAAAAATTAAAATAAGTTTTACCCTAATAACCAATCATACTTCGACACATATAAATTGAAGTGGATCTAATATCCAATGAGCCCTTAATCTATTGTGTGGGGTTTGTATTTTTGTCTTGCTGTGTCCCAATGTTTGAAAGTTATAATCAGTTTTAGTATTAGCAACTCTAACAGATGTTTTAATTTATATCCTCTTGTATTGTTAAGAATAAAAAAGAGTCGATGAAAAAAATCTATTTCATCAACTCCTCAACTAGATTATATATTCCTAGCTTCTCTTCACCAAAGACAGAGCGGAGGAGGCTCTTTAAAGTGCAGAACATGGTATAAAAAATTTTGTTACAAAGTGGAAAGACAAGAGTCATTTGATAAGGTAACTATATATTAGGATTTAAAAAGTAAGTTTAAAATCATGATAGCGGTTCTTTAGAAAGGACGGCAAACATTTACGGTTGTTTTTATTAGATGATACAAAGTAAAAACATAGGATTATTTTTAAAAAAAAAGACTCACACACCCCAAACAACAAAACTTTCGTTATAGCGATTTTCAACACATTTTTTTTACATTTTTATAGGAATGCTTACTGCGGCCAAAATAAAACTATTATGGCACAGTACCATCCAAAATGCTAAGTATTTCTAAATATACATGGATCGTATTAATCCTCAAGATTAGGAATGCAAAGCGGCAGCTCTCGAGCCTACATATAGGCTTAATTTTACGGATTACCGTTTGAACCCATAAAAATTAAGTCTATATGTGGATTCACGAGCTAACCCACTTGCATCCTTACTCAAGATACACCATTTCACCATACTTTTTTTTAATCACACCTACACCATACCCATTTTGTTAAGTTTTCTTGGTTTCAATTGACCAAGAAATGTTTGGCTTGCCCCTAGTTCGGTAGTTGCTTAACGAGAGCGGCAAATACAGCTATTCCAGGTGGAGTTGAGGCGGTCTCGACCTCCGTGTTCCCACGTGGCATGGACAGTAATCTCCACCGTCATTGCTGGAACCAATTTGGCTACACGGTTACGCCGGCCCTGGCCGACCACCTGTGTCCGCTCGGCCGCGCCGTCGTCCACCCCCGACCGAACTGCCCAAACACCTGGGGTAACCGGGTAACCTTCACTGTCGGCGAACGGCGATGCGACGAACGACCATGTACTGTTTTGAGTTTCGGCGAAACGACAACATGGATGGTGCCCTGGTGGGCAGTGAGCTCCTGGGCAGGTATCCGTTTGTACCTATTACGGGGACAAGTTCGGCACGTTCCGCGCCAATTTGTCTTTTGCCAATTTCAAAAAAAAAAAATCGTCTTTTGCCTCGTCTCCAGCTTTGTTTCTGCTGGCGCCTCCGTGTCCGTTGAGTTGTCCCGCCCCCGCCACACGGCCTTTCGCCGCGACGTCTACGCGTCGTTCCCCTGCTTCCTTTCTTCCAAAGTCTTCTCGTCTTATCGGCTCGTGGGGATCCGCTGCCACCACCATCTCCGCAGACAGACCTGTGCCCGTGGCGAACGTCAGCCGCGTGTGCTTCGGTCTGAGCAACCGTCGCAGGTTCGCGGCACCAGCCAGCCGATGGGCAGAAGTGAAGATCTCCGCGACTCCGCGTCGCGCCCCTCAGAGACACAGCGAATAAACCGTCGCCTTCACCACTTCGCTCTCTCCGTATTAAAATCCCACCCTTCCCGTTTCTGCTTTCCCACCACTTCTCCTTGCTCGATTCGATCCCCGGAGAAGAAGAGCAAGCTAGGCGCAACCGACCAGCCACGCAACACAACCATGGCTTCCGCTTCCTCGAATGCCAAGCAGAGCCTCTACCCGGAGGTGGACCAGTCCCACCCTGATCTCAACACCCCCTTCTTCTCGCGCGCCACCACCTCCACCTCCACCGGCGCTGGCACCGCCACGGGCAGCTCCCTCTACCCCACCGTCGACCCCAACGAGCTCGCCGAGAACCTCTTCCCCGAGACGGCCGAAGAGGACGCCGCGCCGCCGCCGCCCACCATAGAGGAGACCGTCGTTGCCGTCCCCGGCGCGCAGCTCCACCTCGTCGACCCCGACCGCAGCCTCGACCTCGGCGCTGGCACGCTCTCCATCGTGCGCCTCCGCCAGGGGGACCACTCCGTCGCCGTCCTCGCGCGCCTGATCCCCGAGAAGCCCCACAACCGCCGCGGCCTCTTCCGCCTGTTTAGCAACAGCAGCGGGCGGTCTGACGGTGGCGCCGAGCAGGAGCCCGTCCAGTGGCCGCTCACCCGCGATGTCGCCGCGGTCAAGCTCGACCCCGCGCACTACTTCTTCTCGCTCCATGTGCCGCACACGGACCACCCGGACGACAAGGATGACGCGGAGGAGGACGCGGAGGCGTCGCTGAGCTACGGCCTCACGGTCGTTGGGAAGGGGCAGGAGAAAGTATTGGAGGAGCTGGACAGGGCCCTCGAGGAGTACACCACCTTCTCGGTGAAGCAGGTGGAGGCGGCAGCGAAGGAGAAGTCGGAGGTGATGGACGCGAGGGCAGTGGCCGAGATCACGCCGGAGGAAGCTGTCGGGGATAAGAAGGAGGTCGTCGAGGAGAAGTCGGCGGCGTTCTGGACGACCATCGCACCCAACGTGGACGATTACAGCTCATCGGTGGCGAGGCTGATCGCGCGGGGCTCAGGGCAGCTAGTGAGGGGCATCATCTGGTGCGGCGACATCACGACGGAGGGCCTGCGGTGTGGTGAAGCGGTGGTGAAGAAGAGCGTGGGGCCCAACGCGAAGCCGACGCAGGTGAAGCCCAGCACTCTCAGAAGGATGAAGAGGTAGGATGGTCAACAATCTTACTACTAGCATCTGTTGCGAATTAGATTATTAATTGGCGGATTATATTATTCCAGTTAATTTATAATGCAATTGTTCCTATTGGATTGCAGTATTTTATACACTACTTATCATAAATAGGAGTTAAATTGCTGTGCTGTTAATAGGGTGTTTGGATCCAGGGAAGTTTAGTACATGTTACATCGGATGTGCGATGCTAATTACGGGGACTAAATATGAGCTAATTATAAACTAATTGGATAGATTCGTCTCACAAATTAGTCTTAAACTATGCAATTATTTTTGTAATTAGTCTATATTTAATAGTCCAAATTAGTGTCCAAACATCGGATGTGAAAGACTTTAGGAGGTGGAACCAAACGCCCACTAAATCTTGTATGTTGTGGCAGCTCGATAGACAACTTGCAGATAGTTCTTACATAGTGAATGTTTCTTAATTGGAACTCCCTTTGCACTTCACGTATTGATACATGCTAGCAGGGGATCTTTTGCTTGAGCAGACATGTTTTTTTTTTCTGAATGCAAAGCAAATGTCCCATTTATGTATGATCATGTCAATCATTCCTTCAGAGTGTTGCTATCCATCTTTATTAGTTGATTGGTGTGAAATTGACCCTGAACTTATCCATTGCCTGCTTTACGGTGGCCATCTAGTATGTATGAATCTTCATATATATTTGCATCCTGTTATGAAGGTACCTAGCAACTCTTGATAATGATTACCACTGATATTTTCCTGCCTGATGTAATGATGTTACCTTATGATGGTAATGAAAAATGTCAGCATATAGCAAAGATTTGTGACTGAGATGGAAATCAGGTTTCTTTTTTTGGAGCATCTATCTAGTGCTCTAGATCACGAAGGGGAACTAGTGTGCTAGATTGCCAATCTGTTTAGTCAAGTATTCCACTTGTTATCAACCATGTGTACGTAAAAGAAGTTTTACAGCACCAACTGTTATTCATGTCCCTTTCGGTTGGTTGTCGCTCATTGCTATTAAATAAATGTATGATAATCAATTTGTGTCCCTCTTCGTGCTGCTTATGGTTTTCTGTCTTCTTTCTTAGGGCTAGGAGGGTTACAAAGATGTCCAACAGGGTGGCAAACTCAATCCTGTCTGGTGTTCTGAAGGTCACTGGCTTTGTCACAAGCACTGTGTTGAACTCCAAACCAGCACAAAAGTTTTTCAAGTTAATGCCTGGCGAAGTTATTCTTGCTTCACTTGATGGATTTGGTATGTCTGCTTTATATTTCTTTATGATTTGCTTGAGAAAATAGGTTCATTTTGGCTAGTTTATATGCTTCTGGGTTTATTGAATCTATATGATAGATTTTTAAATCTAGCAGATATAATTGATTTCATAACATGGCTTCAGATTCTACCCACTTCACTTCACTTCACAATGTTTAACTTTTGCTGTATGTCTGCATTGCATGTTATGTATGATCGGTTGATTTACTCCTTATTCAATGATACAGGGAAAGTATGGGATGCTGTAGAGGTGTCTGGCAAGAATGTGATGCAGACATCATCAGTTGTGACAACTTCTGTTGTAACACACAGGTAACATACAATGCAATGGATGCTTGACCGAATCATTGGCTTTGTATTATCTTTGTGGATCCTGCAGTAACATTTTTTTTTGTTTAGGAGTCCTCCATTTTTCCAAACTATGTAAATGTAACTCTTTTTTTGGCAATCTTCTACAAACTTGGCATTTTACCAGCAAATTCAAATAATAATAATCTCAATAATCAGCAGAGATTAGAACTACAAGAGATCCAAGAAAAATTGTTGTTTTAGAGAAATAAAAATGCCATGAACTAGGAAGTACTGCTCTTATGAGATAATGCAGGGAATATTCCTTCTGTTTCATTAGGAAACCTTTGTGTTTCATAACATGATTTTGCAACCATTTATGCATAGAAATGGCTCTTGTCTGGTTATCACCTGGCTATTAGTCAATGAAAAACTAACTTCCAGTGAGGCTAATGGTTCGATTGATGCAGATACGGTGAGCAAGCAGGGGAAGCCACACACAATTACCTCCACGCTACAGGAAATGCTCTCGGAGCTGCGTGGGCTGTATTCAAGATTAGGAAAGCACTCGACCCTAAGGGTAATTTGAAGAAGTCATCTTTTGTAAGCCAAGCAGCACACACTGTAGCTAAAGAATCAATTGCGAGGCAAAAGAAGAAGTGAGCTGGCCTGGTCGACATTTCCATTGTGCCTGTGATTTAATCTGTTGCTGTTGTAGTATGTTAGCAATAGGAATTAGGAAGCTACTGTAGGAAGCTACTGTAGATCTTGTGAGTTAGTGACTCTTGTCATGAGGTTTTGATCTCTTCTTTCCTCCTTTTTTGGGCTGTGTTCATTTTGTTGTACACTGATGTTCTACATACGTGTAAAATCATACGTTTGTTTTGTGGCACGACAATTTCTTAATTCCACCTGTGCATTCCGTTTGCTCTTGAAACTAGGTTGTGTTCCATACTTTCCATCAGTTGCTTCGTGCCTTCGTGTGCTGCATTGCTTTCTCCTCGGTTATCCAGTGACCGAAGGGCCGCCGTGCAGCGTCACACTTGAGCGGCCGCGGTTCCGCGGAGGCGCAGATGCGGGATGCGGATGCCCACTTGCCCACAGCTTCCTGGGGCAAGCGGCTGGCCGGCCGGGACCCTGTCACAGCGGCGCACATAGGTCGTTGCTGCCCGCGCGCGCGGCGCCTGCACCAGGTCCGATGCACGCATCGCGGAGCCACCTGCCCACGTCCGGCCAGTCCCTCCTCCGCCTCGTGGCCGCCTGCCGCGCGCCCGCCCACCTCCCATCCCTGCACGCCGCGCACGCGCTCCTCCTCGTGCTGCTCCACCCTTCCCACCCAGCCGCCGCACACGCTAGCGTCAAGCTCATCCAGGCCTACGCCGCCTGCTCCGCGCTCCCCTTGGCACGCGCCGTGCTCGAGTCGCCCAGCCCCGACGGCAGCAGCAGGACCACCACCGTCTGCTTCAATGTACTCATTCGCGCGCTCACCGCCGCCTCTCTCCACCGCGATGCGCTCGTCCTCTTCGCCTCCATGCGGCCGCGGGGCCCCGCCTGCTTCCCCGATCATTACACCTACCCGCTCGCGCTCAAGTCGTGCGCGGCGTTGAAGGACCTCCTCCTCGGCCTCCAGATCCACTCCGCCGTCGCCAAGCTCCGCCTCGACGCGAACGTCTACGTGGCGCACTCCGCGATCAGCATGTACGCGCGGTGCGGCCGGCCGGAGGACGCGTACAGGGTGTTCGATGGAATGCAGCACCGGGATGTCGTCTCCTGGAACGCCATGATCGCTGGGTTCGCGCGCACTGGTCTGTTCGACCGTGCTATTGAGGTTTTCACGCAGTTTGTGGTGCTGCAGGGTTCAATGCCGGATGCTGGCACCATGGCAGGCCTATTGCCGGCTATGGGGGATGCCAAGTCAGAAGACATTTTGTTTGTGAGGAGAGTGTTTGACAATATGCAGCTTAAGGAACTTATCTCTTGGAATGCTATGCTCGCTGTATATGCTAACAATGGATATCATGTTAAGGCTGTTGAGCTGTTCATGCTAATGGAAAAGGATGACGTTGAGCCAGATCCGGTGACTCTGGCAACTATTCTTCCTCCATGTGGAGAGCTCTCAGCATTTTCAGTGGGAAAACGGATCCATGAGATTATCAAGAGGAAAAATATGTGCCCTAACTTGTTGCTTGAAAATGCTCTCATGGACATGTATGCAAGCTGTGGATGTTTGAAGGATGCTACGGAGGTCTTTGATTCAATGAGTGCACGGGATGTGATATCATGGACTTCAATCATATCTGCTTATGGCAAACATGGTCATGGAAGAGAGGCTGTTGATCTTTTTGAGAAGATGCTAGGACAGGGGCTGGAACCAGACTCTATTGCCTTTGTTGCCGTTCTGGCAGCATGCAGCCATGCTGGCCTTTTGGATGATGGAAAGCGCTACTTTGATTCCATGACTTCTAGGTATCATATCCCTCCAAAAGCAGAGCACTATACTTGCATGGTGGACCTTCTCGGCCGTGCTGGATGTATAAACGAGGCGTATAATTTCATCGTAACAATGCTGGTCGAGCCAAATGAAAGAGTCTGGGGTGCCTTATTACAAGCTTGTCGAGTTCACTCTAATATGGACATAGGACTCGTGGCAGCAGACAATCTGTTCAGATTGGTACCTGAACAAACAGGATACTATGTGCTGTTATCTAATATGTATGCTAGGGCTGGGAGATGGGCAGATGTTACCTCGGTGAGAAGTGTCATGGTGAATAAAGGTATCAAGAAATTGCCTGGTACTAGCATTGTCGAGCTACGGGATCGCGTTTACACATTTCATATTGGTGATAGATGTCACCCCCAATCTGAAATTATCTATCAGAAACTGGATGAACTACTGGGCAAAATAAGGAGAATGGGTTATAACCCAGAGGTAGAGGCTACACTTCATGATGTTGAAGAAGAAGACAAGGAGGGTCATCTTTCTGTTCACAGCGAGAAATTGGCGATTGCATTTCTCCTTTTGAACACTAATCCAGGGACAACTATCAGGGTGACTATGAATCTCAGAACCTGTAGCGACTGTCATCTTGCTGCAAAGCTGATTTCGGCAATCACCAGTAGAGAGGTTGTCCTCAAAGACACCAATAGGATCCATCACATAGTACAAGGAGTTTGTTCATGTGGGGATTATTGGTAGAGGATGTACAATTGTCATATACTGCCTCGATTGAAGCATGGCTGCTTGTAGAGAAAGGATTTTTGCTATCCACCTTTCCTCAATTTATGTCCTTCAACTGAATGGATGGTAGTTTTCTGGATAACATTTGTAACAGAAATTCAGCATCCATGGTGAGCTGCAGAATAAAGAAGAGAACACTACGCTTGAGCATTTGATTTCTTTGTCCAGTATTCGGGCTCTTTTGTTCAACAAAATGAATCTAACAGAAAGACTAATAGAGAAGTCTGCCAATCAAATATTAGTTGTCTATATTTCTTGAACTTTTGGGAAACATACATATATAAAAGTGAACTCCAGGCACTACGTGATACAAGAGCATTCAGCATTCATCGGCTCTTGATGATAATTTTTTTATGCCATTTCCCAACTGAACAAGAATCAATGGACTATGGAAGTATGGAACAGAGATGTTCTGGGGGCATGCAAGAGATAGGATCGTACTACAGCTTTGTAGTGTTCGCTGTAGTCCCAACAGATCTTAGGAGTACAGTCACTGAATCTAGAACCTGATATCAATGTTCTGAAGTTACTGAACTTTGTCAGTTGAGCTTGCTAAGCAGTTCTCGATTAGTAATGCACCCACTTGGATAGTCAAGGAAGGCAAGCAGCATTATGAATGGAAAGAAAAATTTATCATGTCTGCTGCAGAAATCTGAGGCATGTGCTTCTCTTTCTCCAGAAGCCCAAGAAGAGTGTGGATTTGTCAAAAAACTTGTCTTTCTCCAGGACGTCACCTCCGCTTTGCATGGGGCTCATTGGCTGGGAGGAAGGCAGACGACAGCCTTGATATCCTGGTGATTGGGAAATTTGGAAAGAGCACAATAGAATAATTTTCGTACGGAAGGAACTCAAGGAAGAAGGACATGCAGGCCTGATTGCACATTTGCACTTGCACTGATCTTCGCCAAGGTCGCTCCAGCGAGAAGCGGCAGAAGCCACCTTGCTTTGCTGATAATTTTAGTTTTTGAGTGGGGAGGGCATTGAAATGTAAACTAAGGAAAGCTATACTTTCCTTCCATCTCAATGAAATGAAATGTAGTAGCCCGTCTATATTCTTTTATTATTACGTTACAATATTATCTACTTTAAAGAACAAATAATCGAAGGAACATGATCATACGCCTGTTTACCGTAACTTCATGGCAAAACCGAAGGAACAACATATATAAAGCAGGGATCCAATATTGAGGCGCTTCGTCAGTCGCCATCAGTAACAGTAAGAAATGGGGACCATCCGTATTGATCTGTTGATACTCGCACCTTTGTTTCTCATCTATGTTCAACTGCAGTGTATCCAGTGTTGATTTCACAGCCAAACTTATCCAGAATTTCTTTTGAAGCAGAACTTATCTAGAATTCTAGGATACAAAAAAAAGTATGCGACGCCAAACCACAGTATTTGAACGACTGCACATCACATAACAAATTTTGTCTGTTAGTACTACATACATCCGTCTTGAGATATAAAGCATTAAATATTTAGAAGTTTATCCCGAATTATAAGGTATTCAGGATTGTTCAACCCCATCCATACATATCTGTCTTTTATACCCCATCTATACATGTCTTTTAAAGGTCATGCCACCCAAAATATTGGCAGTCAAGATCAATGACATGTGTGCCTGACTTTTTAAACTATACCTTACTAGAAAATTAAGCAAGTTAACAACCAAACTAGCTAATTAGTGAGGAGCAAGTTAGTCTTTTTACGAACTTATTATTTGATTCTAAAATTGCTTCAACACTATTCAGATCACTACAGGAAAGATAGGAATAAGTACGAAGCATTCAAATTATTGGGGCAAGTAAGCAATTGTATATGATATTGATACATATTATTGAAAGCTTTTGAGGAAAGATAGGAATAAGTAGGATCCATTCAAATTATTGGGCTAAATTTTGAACACCTGTACCTTTACCCAAATGAAATTATGAGATCAAGATGGCTTTTATCTAAAAATATTAGGGAAGGAATTAAGCATGGTACTGCCTTGTCAGCTCCCACTTGTCCTTGTTCTATGTAGTAGCCACTAAATAACAGTATACTAGGATCTTTTATAGCTGGCTGCTTGGTTTTATCTGCTTCTTCAGTGCATCATAGCCTTTCCATCATTCAACAAATATCCAAATCTACTTTATAGTCGATGTATACCGCACTACAAACTGTAATAGGACAAATAATCGAAATCCTGAATTAATGTCTCTATCAAATTTATGATCCTGGTTGAAGGCTTGAAGCTGAACGCTAGAAAAGCCAGCCAACATTTATTGTGCAGGAAAATCAAGTGGTTGTTTTGTGCACTTGTCAATCATTCCTGACATCACTTCCTGTCTATGAATCAGGGAAGAAATCAACAAGACAATAATAGCTTATCTCAAAGAACAACAACGGGAAGTGCATTTCTGTTTTTCTATATGCTTCTAGTATATTCTGATTTGACCTGTGTTGCTACTATGAATCAGTGTTGCCTTTCACTCGCAGTTGCGTCCATCTGTTTATTTTCTGTTCCTTGCGTTTGCTCCGGTGCTTTATCTTCCACTGACGAGTTCTGCAGTAGTTATTAGTACTAAAAGTTGGTCTACCAATCTTACTATAGTTAAATAGTAGTAGCTGTTGTTTTCCCATCACAACTTGTATTGTTGGATCAAATCTAACATAAGTAGTATATTTTAGTGTGAGCTCGTCTGTTCTGCACTAATGCGGCATTGGAATGCAGGAAAGAGATTTTCCGTATTGCTGCCGGAATTCAGGCCGCTCTAAGCATGTTTATTGACGTACAGTAGTACAGTACAATTCAAGTACTAATTATGCCCGTCGCCACACGGAGTTTCCAGCTCTCAAGTCAGTTCATAGCTCAGACACGTTTAGAAATTAGGAGGAAGAGGCACTTCAGTATTATTAGTTCTCCTCCTGTGATTGAACATGATCTGATTTGTTGATATCACAACAGAATGAAAGCGAAGTGGCCGATACAACATCTCATGCATGGGCCAGCCGCGCGCGTGTGGATTGTCTGTCTCCATAAGAAAATCGCAGAGAGAGGTTTTTAAGAATTGCATCAGAAGCAATGCTTTGCCTAACGACCTACTACCAGGTTGGGTCAGGTGAGGTCAGCCTCAGCCAGGGCCAGGGCCAGGGAGGCAGATCAGACGAAGAAGTGGCATCAGACCCCATCAGCTTCAGTGCTGCAGTGGCGCCGCTGCCCAGCTGCCCGTGACCGCGAGGCATCCGTTGCGACGCCGCACTCGTGGCGCACGCGACGTGTCACCCGATCACAATAATTGGCGGGCCGATCCATCCTAGCCTGCCTACTACTATTAGGTGGCGGGCGTGCAGGTGCGCCGTCCTGTGGTTTTTCCTCGCTCCCGCCATCGTTTTCTCGACGGACTTTTCCAGCTCCTCGGCCGGCCTTTCTCCCCGCCGCCGGCCGTAACCCGGCACGAGCAGGCGGCCAAAAGGCGATGCTTGTGTTGGGTGTCACTACTGCCTGCGCGTGTGCCGTGAGTCGTGTTACGCGCTCGATCGTCTGTCGTGCGTTGCATGGTATTGTGACAGGACTACAGGAGAGGCCGGGAACAAAAAGTGAGACGTCGTCGATCTGATGTGTACGTGACACGACAGCGTGGAGATTTGAGAGATGTGCTGGTCACGCAGCTTGCCTTGGTCGGTACTTCACCGTGTCGTCGAGGTGGCGTTTCATCGGGGTTTTGCTTATGTTGGAGGGGATCAATTAGCAGTAAGCACTACGTTAAACACAATGGGCTGTGGAGGAAGTTACGGCAAGCTTGTGAGACATGCTGACGCATGCTCTTCCCTATTACTGCTTCACGTCGCTTCGCACTGGACCCCTTGCCCATGCGGCCCAGACAAGGAGGTGATGATCTGACATGAAACAACTGGAATCTTCTTTGCTGTTACTGTTGCATTCTCTTGTTGTTGGAAAAAGCCTTCTCCAAACATGTTATGAGACTGCGTAAAGGTGAAGGACCATCGACAAGACCTTCGGAGTGCTGAGAGCCTTCGACCGAGGGTCTCGACGTACACAGGGAGGAGACCTTCGCGGATGCTAAAGGGCCCACTCAGGCGATAGACGATGATTGGTGAAAAACCCTAAAATTCAGGGATGTTGTCTCTCTTTTTTTGTTGGGTGGTGACCCTAGTACACTGTTCCAGTCACAATTATCATTACATAAATACCCTTCTACCTACTCCGGAATATTCGAAGGTCTCTCTGGGCGCTCCGGGGATCTTTTGGGGACGCCGCATTTGGCGAGGCTTACTGGGCCGGAGCGGAGTCTGGTGGAGGCCCAATCGTCCGGGCCCAGCAGGTTCCCCGGCCGCCTTCCTTGAAACGCTCCCCGGCATCCTGGACTCCTGACGAAGGCGCCACTTCTCCCGGTGCCCCTTTGAGGGTCTTCGCGTCGAAGGCCTCCGCTTATGATTTCGTCTTAGCTCAGTTAGTTTGGCGAAGGCCTCAGTCTTTCGCCTTGGGACCTTCGCGTTGAAGGCCTTTGCTTCGCTACGGCCGTGGACATGTGGTTGAGCGAAGGCTCTGACCCTCCGTCTTCATGACACCTGCACACAAAGGCGACATGCTCGTCGGGGTCAGCTTGACGGGTGGAGGCCTGTGCCTCCTATCCCGGGTGCGCTGCGGGCGAAGGCTCGTCGGCCTTCGCCGTGGCCAAACCCGTGCGTGCTTTGGGGTTGTTTCGTCTTACTGAAAGCCACATCTGTCCAACAGGGGACCTCCGCGAACTCTGTCCCAACAGTTTCCCCTTTGAGGGACTGACCCGACATTCGCGGGGTGCGGCCCTCAAGACAGTGTACAAGAGTTGCGAAGGTTTGTTTTTCCCTGTTGGGCTTCCTTCCACCTCGCGCCGCGTTGTGTCGGGTTCTGATTGGTTGCGGATCCTAAGCTTTTTATGATGTGACGCGCCCTTTGGTTTCCTTGGGCGATGTGATCGAGGCGGTGGCTCCCCCCCTATATAAGGGGGGTTGGGGTATGCGTGAGCTCCCGCCTCTCGCGTCGCTTTCACTCGCTTTCGCTTTCCAAGCTTGCATTTGCTCCCGCTCCTGCTCTCTGCTTTGTTTTGCTTTGTCTTCGGTTGTGGCTTCGTTTGACCATTCCGCTTCTCGTTGGTCTTCGTTCTCCGGCCCTTACTCCACTCTTGTCGGTGTTCGGGCCTCTGGTTGGTCGAAGGTCTTTGAGGAGTGTATGCTTGCTTGCGCTGAGGCTCAGACTTTGGAGGAGGAATTAGATCTGGAGGAAAGCTTGGGCAGCGTGGAGGTTTCTGTTGGGGACTTGATCAGTGTTGAGGAAGATTCTCCGATGGCAGGGAAAACTTATGAGATTGGAGCTTCACTCATGGCTCTTGGGATGATCGAAGAGCTTCTCAAGGATGGTGTTTTTCCTGCTGACAAGTACCGTCTTCCAAAGGGTGAGTCTGCTCCTACTCCTAAGGGTAATGAAGCTGTTGTCTTCCGTGACTGCTTTGTCTGCGGTCTTCGCAACCCTTCGACGACTTTTCTTCGGGACGTGTTGTTGAAGTTTGAGCTTCAACTTCACGATCTTACACCGAACAACGTGCTTGCCTTGAGCCAATTTTGCTGGGCTTGCGAGTCGTATGATGCGGAGCCGGATATAGATACTTTTTGCGCGAACTATGAGATCCAGTTCCAACCGAAGAAGAATAAGGAGACCAAGGATGCGATTCAGTTTGGCAGATGTACCTTCTTTCCTTTCCGTAAACCCAACGAGGTGAGACCGGAGATATCCTTCTGCAAGAAGAATAAGTGGGTCGGGGAGTGGATCCGCCACTGGTTCTATGTTACTTTCCCCGCGACAGAGGATGCTGTCAACCCCTTCGCGTCTGTGTTGCGTCCCATGAAGCCAAAGACCCGAGTCTCTCCGCCAAATGAGGTTTCTGATCGGCGGGAGAAGTGTGACAAGGCCTTCGACTTAGCTTGCTGTTTTTCCGGAGGTCGCGATCTTGTCGAAGAAATGTGTGTCGTCGCCTACTGGCCTTTGGGTGCTACCCGGCCCAAGTT
This sequence comes from Microstegium vimineum, assembly GCA_022036555.1. Lineage (NCBI taxonomy): Eukaryota > Viridiplantae > Streptophyta > Magnoliopsida > Poales > Poaceae > Microstegium > Microstegium vimineum. Next base: position 14,981,244 of record CM039139.1, read on the forward strand.
TTCTATAAAAATAGTGGCTATTCCAATTTTTGGTGATCCCGAGAGTGTTCCTTTCCCTGTCTTTGGGAAAGAGCTTGGTGACATCCCTCCGGAGCAATTTGTCTGCGAGATTGAGGCGGAGGCCGTTGCCATCGTTGGTGAGGTGACCGAGAAGGAGTTCTTAGCTCGGCGATCGAGCTCCGGGACTGCCTCGGCTGAACCGTGTGTTCGAGGAGCTAGGAATTACATATACCGAAAGGTCGGTTCCTGCGAAGATCTCTGCTGCCGTTCTCAAGAAAGAGGCGGAAGCCGAAGAAAAAGAGGCGGAGGAGAGGGTAGCGAAGGCTTCTATGATGGGTATGGGTGCATCTGTTTCTTATGCCGCTCCTGCTGCTGGGTCAAAGAAGCGTGCAACTACAAGTTCTGCCGCTACTGTGGTTGCCGAATCGAAGAAGAAGAAACAAAAATTTCTACTCAGAAACCGGCCGCTGCAAGTCCTGCGGCTCCTTTGGTGAAGCGCAAGGCCCTTGCCAACAGGGCGGAGGTCCCTAGAAAGAGGGCTCGGAAGGCGGCTGCCACTGCGGATCTTCTTAGTTTTGAACCTTCGTCTTCCGAAGGTGGGTCTCCTATCAGCCATTTTGGTCATCCTGACCCTAGGGTGTTTCGTGACCCTTAGCTTTTTTATCTGGACGATGATGATCGGTTCGAACTGTACTTGCCAGGTCCTTCGCCGAAAGCTTCTCCGCCTAAGGTTCCTTCACCCGAGGCTGTGGTAGCTGACGATGTGCCCGTGCCGTCTCTATTATTGACTGCGGTTGAGGGCTCTGCGCAATCTTCCATCCCTCTTGTTGGGGTCGCTGATGCCGAAGAAGCTTTGCCGAACGCATTCAGCCCTCCTTCTTCTTGGACGACAGCGTCGGGTTCTTCTACGTGGTGTTCTGGCAGCGTTCGGGAGGAAAGCCCGGAGGTCGTCGGCCCCAAGCCTTTGACGGAGCAGGCCTCCGTTCCTGCTTTGGAAGTGAATCTTGGTTCTCCTCAGCGTCGGAGCCCGACGCCTTCAAGGGTTGCTATGGTAATTTCGTCTCCAGCGAGTCATGCTGGCGAGGAGCTACCGTCGAAGGGTCATGCTGCTGCTACGGACATGAGCCTTGGTATGGTTGTTCCTCACGCCTTTGGAGTGTTGTATTCGTTTTTTGGCGACTCTCTCCTTAACCATGTTGCCTTTTGTGCTTAAAGGTTTTCCGTTTGAAGCTTTGAAGGAGATCCCTGGGGAGGATTCGTTACCCGAAGGGATTGACCTTGCTCGGGTTGGCCTTGATGGCTTGGGCCTTCATACTATTTTTTCGTCCCGGACTTCGCCTGGGACGAGCGCTCGTGCTGGAGGTATTTTTCTGCCTTGTTTTCTTATGCGGTTTCTTTTATTTCACTCGTGTGTATTGTTTTGCATGTGTGTTATATATCATTATGTATATATATGTTTTTTTTTATTTTTGCAGCTGGTGCTTCGTCGGAGACATTAAGTGGGTGGACTGAGTCTTTGCGGATCCTTAACCAGGATACCGGAGGTTCTTGTAGTTTATTTTTACATTGCCATCTTTGCTCTTGGCTTGTTTTCTGATGCATCGTCTTTTGTTTGGTGTAGATCGGATGCGTGATCGCTTGAAGGAGGTTGACGTTTGCGAACTGCTGCATATAAACTTGCAGCACCAGTGTGTGGTAAGCTTTTGTCTATGATTTGATTGGCGAAGGTTTTTGTGCTGGTGTTTTTACGCTGCTGCTGCTTCTTGCTACTGTTTTTTTACATGCATATTGTTTTTGCAGAGCCATCATTTGGGGGCGGTCATTGAGGGGAAGTTGTCTTTGGCTCTTCTTGAGAGTCGCGATGCTCTTTCCTTCGCGCAGAGGGAGCTTGGTCGGAGGGAAAACGTATCTCCGAGCTGGAAGAGGAGGTGGTTGGCCTTCGCCCCCTTTTGGGTCCAATGAATAACTTAGGGGCAAGATGGATAGGTTGGCAGATGCCCTTGAAAAGGCAACCGATAGCGAGAAGGCTGCCTTAGAGAAGCTCGGGAAAGCGGCCGATGGCGAAAAGGCTGCCTTAGAAATGCTTGGGACCGCGGAGGCTACTGTCGAGGGTCTTCGCAGAGAGCTTGAGGGTGAGCGCTCATCTGCTTGCACGCTCAAGGCTCAAGTTGACCTGCTCAATGGACGACTGGAGGCTGCCCGAGTTGCTGGTTTATCTGTCGTTGCTGCTTTCGTGAAGGCTTTGGCTGAGTTTGGTGGGGTGGTTCCTCCACCTGCTGACGATTCTTTGGCTCTTGCCGTTTGTAACTGGCTGCGAGCTTAGTTTAGTAGGCTTCCAAGCTTCATTGCGAAGGCTGGCGACTTCGCAGCTCTTTCTGGGGTTGCTAATTTTGTGAGGGCCTTGGTCGATGGTGGTTGCGAGCACATGGCTGCTCTGAAGTGCAGGGATTACCCACAGCCTATACCGCCGTCTGCGATGTCGAAGCCCGTTTTCAAGGCTATCACGAACTTCATGTATTACTTCTATAGCAAGTTTGGTCGGGCCGATGCTCATGTTTTGGTGGAGGCTAGGCGTCAGGAGGTTTGCTTTGGACTATTGCCTTCTTTGCTGTTTTGGCGTCTTTTCTTAACTGGTTCCCTGATCCTTCGTGTGGGTTACTGCAGGCTTTGGCTAAAGCTACTGGTGTCGCGGGCGGAGGTGGTGTTCACGTTCCCGCACCTCAAGACGCTCGCTCTGGTGTTCTTGGTGGTGGGGCTGTTGCCGCTGCTGGTGCGCTTCCGGGGACTGCGGATGCTGCTGCTTCCACTGAAGCCAAATCGGAGATACCTGTGCCCTCGTTTGAGGAGGTGGGGCAATGACTCCTAGTTTAGGTTTCGTGGTCAGGCCTGCGCGCCTTCGCAATGTGCCCTGATATGGGGTGTGTAAATAACTTTGATGATACTTTGCTGGTTATTTCTATTTTGTGAGGTTGTCATGCGATGGTATGTGTTTTGCGTGTTGATTTTTGTGGTTGTCCCGCGCAGGTTGCCTTCGACGACCTTGTGCGGGACGTTATGCCTTTGACGTTGATGCGCAACGGCGTTTATGTCGACGACGATTTGTGGGAATACTAGTGCCACAATAATTCGCAACCTTCGGTTGATAAGCTATTCGAGTTCGTCCTATATTCAATCGACCACTGGAATGCTGTTTTCGTTCGTTCCTTAGCTTGGCGGGGTCCTCTAGACCCGTTGTAATTTTGTTTCGTGTGATTGGCCTTCGCTCCATATGATGTATTGTACCCTTTTATTTGCTCGGGTTGTACTTGTATTGTTGTGCTTCATGAAAAAGAACTGTTTGCTAATACATTTTGGTACATCTGTGGTTCTCCTTTATTACAGTTCTTTGGACCTTCGTGTCCTAATGTTTCTAGGGGTGCGCTTGCGTTTCTAGTTGCGTATCCTTCCGTCGAAGGCTTTGTTTGAGGGAATTTTCAAGTTCTCTAAAGATTTGCTGCTTAGTGCTTCTCAATTTTTCGTGTCCTGATATTGCTTCCATAGACGACTTCTTTCCGTCTTGACTTTGATTCCTTTGAGGTGATGCCGCTGTTACGAGCCTTCGCGTGGTGATCACCTTTTGTGCTGCTAGCTTGGCAAGATTCTGGCCTGCATTGTCTTTCCCCCTACTCTCGAATAACCGCTTACTACTTGGGTTGTTCGGGGTGTGTCTGAGCTTTATGCTGTTGGGGGGTGCTACTTGTTTTATAGTGCGCTTCCTCTGTTGTTTTAGGTGTGGTCATGAATGTTGTGCACATGGCGCCTTTAATTTAGAGGTGAATTATTACGGCCTTCGCTTTGAAGGCTGTGGGCCGCCCCCCTTCTTTTTCCTGCATCTTTGCCCATATGCCTTAGTGACTGTTTTGTCAGGACTTTTCCTAAGACGAGACCTATCTTGGGCGCGGAGGTCCTCTCGCCCGTTCAGCTGTTTTAGCTGTGGGTGGCGGAGGTTCTCTTGTGTGTTCGTTGAGTCGAATGATTTGGCCTTGTTGCCGACCACTTTCGATGTTTTTGATTTTGGCTAGTGCAGGCGGGGTCTAGCGGCATTTTTCCTAGGTTTGTTCCCGCGAGACGAGTTTGCATGGGTCAGTATAGAGACCTTCGACACGTTATTTCACGACGGCTTATATTTTGGATAGAAGTGAGCTCCGGGCTCGTTTACACACATAGCGCATTGCTTTACAATTGGCACGAAGGCCTTTCTAGTTTCTTTGTTGTTGGTCTTCGGTCGCTTCTTGCTCTTGACCTTGGACACCTTCGCCCGACTTATCCACACCGCGCAGCGGGACGTGCATGCCGGTCTCCTACCCAGGCTCGAAGACCAACACCTTCGCCATTTCTGTCGCTCGAAGACCTGCTTCAGGCGACTTTTGGTCGGGTTGGCCTGGTGCCTGACCATGGGTGCCCTTGCACTTTTATCTGCCACCTTCGCAGAAGAAGCCGTGCAACGGGATGCGTGCTGACCTTCGTGGCTTCTTCCACCTCGACCTAGGTGGTGGTGTGGTGGTGTGACAGAACCTCTTAAGATAGGGCCCACTTGCCAGGATTATTAGTCCACCCGACTTAATCCAAAACAATTGATTCAAACCTTAATTAGTCCGTCAGGTGTCGCCACTTTACAGCGGGTCATTCATCTCTTTCCGAACAGGATCTCCTCATTACAAACATTGCAGAAGTAATACAATAATTTAATTTACATCAAAGTAGCAGAAATTTAAAGTCATATTACAAACCATAAGTTTTGAAACATAACTTAGTGTCATACGATATTATTACATCAAGCTACTGATATAGTATAGACAAAACAACTGAGTCACTCTTGCCCAAGAGTCAAGCAAAGACAGTTTAATCTTCATCTTCATCCACAGTGACCACGGTCATGCAGCACGAAGCCACACAGACCGGGTTGTGGCCCTCATCTGCGATAGGGGTTAACAAACCCTGAGTACGGGAGTACTCAACAAGTCTTATCCGACAAAGAAAAAATATTTGGTGGACAAAAAGGTATGCAATTTAGGATTCAAGGTGTGGTTTGCAAGAATCAAGTATTTTGCATAAATGAGAATTTAAAAAGAATTGAAATTCATTTATTTCATTCATAAGATTACTCAGGTACCGATCTAGATGTATGATCGATAACAAGGTACTAAACCATCCATGAAAGGAATCCAACAAGTATCCAATTTAAGTTTTATTAACTACGATGTAAAAGGCAGGGTTATGTTTCCATATCCGAATAACATGACGATTCGAACCGGTTTACCCCACCTAGGGACTTCCCAATCACACGACATATACAACACTAAAGCACACATATGACTACCTTTCCCTGGATCCTCCCGCCAAAACCGGGGTTCCGCCACCCGAGAGCACAGTACGCCTCCATCCAATTCCTCGAACTTGGAGGGTACACACTACTCTCGCCATCTCTCCACTCCCAGTGCGGATTAATCGTTCTTAAGACGGGAATAGCCAGAGTCTAGCTTTCCCAAGGTATGTGATCAGTACTCCAAAGTCACAACCCTCTAACTTTTTACAACGGCAAGGCCCTAACGACACAGGCGGAGAGAACCCGCTCATCAGACACCGCTGATAGCTCCCAAACACCATGTTCGGCCGGTCCCGAATTATTACTTCCAACAACATTCCTTTCTCCCAAAGATCATAACCATTTGCCGAAGCAATACGCTATGGTAAGTGACCGGAAATCACCTACTATCAAAGTTCTAAGCATACTAAGCATTTTTAGCTAAAAGTTTGCATCATAAAACAAGTGTCAAGGTGTAGGTACAATAACACAAGGATAAGGCTATGCATCAAGTAAGAATTTAATAAAGTACGATAATGCAATAATATAACCATAAGTGTATTTAAAGCAATCATTTTAAATACAAGGAAAGATCTGGATGCACCGGGGCTTTCCTTCGTTGGAGGGATACACAAGTTCTGGCTCAGATTCAACAAGAGAGAAAACCCCTTCACTAGAGGGATTATCCAACCTAATCAACGGACAATCTACACGATATAATAACATGCTTAGGTGATGCTTGTAATGATAGACATGATGCTTAACAACATTCAAGCATGCACTTAAATGATGAACAAAACAGATTACAACCTTGAGTACAACTTCCCTTCATGAAGCTAAACTTAACTAGAGCATAGAACAAGTTAATGAAACCCTAATTAAGTTAATTAGCTAGGCTAACAATTAAATCCAAAAGAACTGAGCAGACAACACTATCATTAAACATGTCCAAACTATTGTTGTCATTGGACAATGACCATTTGCATCAAATAATCCAAATTCACTCAAAACCTAAAGTCATTAAGTTTACTAATCATTTTATTAGTAATTATATAAATAGCCATGTATAACAGATCATCCAAAAATTCCCAAACTTTTTGTACAACAAGATATAAGTGTAAAAATGTTACACAAAAATTTTCATAATTTTTGGAGCAATATACACAGCATGAAAAATCATGGAAAAGTTATTTTTCATTTACTTTGAGCATTTTTATAGGATTAAAAATGTACTGAACATGGATATGTTATATTTTTTATTAAATACTACACATTACAGAGAGCATACCCAAATTTTTACAGAATATAAATATGCACAGAAATAAACATACAAAAATAACAAAAAACATTACTGCTCAAACAGGAAAAAGGGGGAAACCCTTTGATTATCCCACTGACGGCTGGGTCCCGCCCGTCAGTGGCACAGACGCAGAGGAGCGGCGCCGACGGCGAACCAAACGGCAAACCAACACCGGCTCTGGACTCAGCACTTCACCCCGAACCCAACGAGGTGCGACATGTCCATTTCCATCCCTCGGAAAACCCTCGCCGGCGACATCCGCGGCGGCCCGAGCTCGGTCGCTCGTACGCCGACGAGTACAGACATGCGCCGGAGAAACCAAGCACCGCGACAGACTCAGGAAGCAAACGCGAACACAACGCAACAAGGAAACGAGGCTAAAACCTACCACAGTGACTTCGCTGACGGCAATGGCGGCACTTCGCACGCGGCCGCACATACGCCGGCGAACACAAGCCATAAACGGCTCAACCAAACACCCCAGCATACTTAGCGACCCCCAAACAACGCGAAGCGCACGCAAAACGAACCAAGAGCTAAGCGTAACACTCTCGCCGACGGCCATGGCGGACGGCGGAGATCTGCGCGACGTGCTCCGATGAAAATGAGCACGCGCTCGAACAACCAACACCGCGATAGGACGCACGAAGGCTAGGCAAAGCTAGCGCAAGACTCAGACATGAAAAAGACCAACTAACAAGCTCTCACGGTGGCGAGCACCGACGCGGCGGCGCTGACACGCCGGAGCGAACACGAACCACGGCTACAGTTCAGAATTAACTACAACCAGCTACTCTATGAGAACCAGTAGCTTACCCCGAACACGAAGCACTCGCTAACTCGGCCGGAGACGAAGCAGATGATGCTGGTGACGAAGACTGTGCCGGCGGAAACGGTGAGCCGAGCGGCAACGATGGTGTTCCCGGAGCTGCAGACCACCAAAAGCGACACGGCGAGGCATACGAGGATCAGTAACGAATGAAGAAGATGAAACACGAAAGAAGAAGACAATGCGGCTCTTGTGTAGCCAGGACGACCGCGAACCAGAGCGGCGGTGCCCTCGCCGGAGCCAAGGAAGACGAGGTCGCGCTAGGCGAATGGGGGCTCGGCGTCTTCAACCGACTCGCGCGGGAGGTGCGCGAGGTCAAGGCGAACCCGTCAGAGGTGATTTGGTGGATTGGCAGTGACTGGAAAGCTCGCTCGAGCACGTCAACGCAGAGAGCTCGCGCGGCGGCGTGAGTAGAGTGGCAAGGTGAGCGTGAAAGGGAGGCAATGGGAGCTCGTCGTCGCGTTTTGAAGGTGTCAACGTGACCGTGGCGTTGCCACGCACTTGATGCGACGTGAGTCGACGCCATGAGACGCGCGGTGGCATCGACAGGTGGCCGGCCAGGTGTCGGCGTCGAGTTCAACGTCGCCATGCAACTGCTCGATGAAATGCCTGAACTGCCCCTAGGACTATTTTGCAAATTGCTCAAGCTTCTAGGGGTTTTCATGAAAAACTTTGAATACCAAAGTTGCTCAAAATTTCATGATCTACATTTTTGTCAATACTCACTTTTTCAAATTCGGCATAGAAATGAAAATGCAATTTTGAAATTTGAAAACCTTTTAAAAAGGATTTATCCCCTTTTCAATTACTCTAAAAACTTGAATAACACTTGAAAAATTGTAAACACAACAAATGCAATTCAAGCTGAGCTCTACAACTTTTCTTAAACAACCATAAGCAAATTCTTTTTAGATTTTGAAAATCATGTTTAGGGTTTGAATTTAAATTTGAAAGTTTGAATTTGAAAAGATGACCAGCATTCACACAATTGATCAAACACAATCAAGTAAACTTATTTTAGTTTAATGCATAGCCAGGTTCTCAATCAATTGAATGATGCTTAATGCATATGATGACATGATTAATTTTTAATTAAGCGATTAACACCAGGGGTGTTACAACCCTTCCCCCTTAAAGAAATCTCGTCCCGAGATTTAGGAGTGAAACAAAGTAATGGAAAAGGAAATGTATCAAGCACCTTCTCTTTTTCATTTCTCATGTTACAACTATGACCAAATTTTACAAACAGCTCAAACAATAGAAGCATAAAACTCTGGGAAATTCTCTAAAAGATAATCTTCAGATTCCCAAGTAGCTTCTTCTTGTGAGTGATGATTCCACTGAACCTTGTAGAACTTGATAGTCTTGCGACGAGTAACTCGATCCTTTCGATCAAGAACCTTTACAGGATACTCAGAGTAGGTCACATCAGGTTCTAACTGCACTCCTTCAACTTCAACGGTCGTATCCTTAACTTGAAGACATTTCTTCAACTGAGATACATGAAACACATCATGAACGACGAATAAAATATCAGGTAGCTTCAAACGGTAAGCCACCTTGCCAATGCGTTCAAGAACTGGAAATGGACCGACATAGCGAGGTGCCAACTTGCCTTTCACTCCAAACCGAGAGGTTCCTTTCATAGGCGATACCTTCAGATACACATGATCTCCAGGCTCAAACTGTAAAGGACCTATCCTTTTATCAGCATAGCTCTTTTTCCTAGATTGTGCAATCTCCAGATTGATACGAATTTGTTTGACTTTATCTTCGGCTTCCTTAACTACGTCGACACCAAAGAACTCACGTTCCCCGGGTTCCGACCAATTAAGAGGAGTTCTGCAACCTCGACCATACAAAGCTTCAAATGGCGACATTTTTATGCTCTGCTGGTAACTATTGTTATAAGAGAACTCGGCCAAAGGTAAACATTCATCCCAGTTCTTGGAAAAGTTGAGCACGCAACATCTCAAAAGATCTTCAAGAATTTGGGTTACTCGTTTAGTTTGACCATCGGTTTGCGGATGATAAGTTGTGCTATACAAGATCTTAGTACCCAGAGACTCATGGAGATGTCTCCAGAAAGCTTAGACAAACTAAGTCCCATGATCAGATAAGATGGTCTTAGGAACACCATGAAGACTTACTATTCTTTCCAAAAAGAACTTAGCATAACCAGCAGCATGCATTGTGGTTGGTTTGGTGGAGGGGCATTTTCTTTGTGATCGCGTCCATTGAGCCGGTGCGAGGGGAGGTTACGAGCCTTCGCGCGGTAATCTCCCATTGCCGGTTCCGCTGCCTGATTGTAGACAAGCGGAGGCCGGTTCTTAACAGAAGGTGCCCCCCTTCTTATGAGTCTTCGCACGGCTTGTGGGATTTGTTCCCTCTTTCCGTGTTCTAAGGAAACGTCTGCTTCCATGGGACGAAGGTTTGGGCTGACGGCTTGGCTCCTTTTTTGTGCTTTCTGTTGGCTGCCCTTGGCTTTGATTCTGGTATAGGGTGCAGATTTGATGGTTTGGGCGGACGGTTCGGCTGCCTTTTTATAGTGTCTTGAGGTCTAGCTTTTATTGCTAGGGGTAGTTGGGGCGATAGTAGTTGTTTGTTGGCGGTTGAGCCTTTACTTCTGACCGAGTTATTGCGGCCTTCGTGTTGAATGCTGAGGGTCCCCCTTCTGCCTGCAACTTTTGCAGGGCTTTTGAAGGGTTTTGTTTTGGTTTTATGAAACCCTTCACTTCGGTGCTCGAGTTGTCAGGTCTTCTTCCGAGTTTTGAGCGTTTTTAGAGCGCGAAGGTTGTTCTGTTCGTACGACCTTTTTTCCTCGGTGCCCGACGTGTCAGGACTTTTTTCGAGTTTTGAGCGTTTTTAGAGCGCGAAGGTTGTACTGTTCGTACGGCCTTTTTGCCTCAGTGCCCGACGTGTCAGGACTTTTTCCGAGTTTTGAGCATTTTTAGAGCGCGAAGGTTGTACTGTTCGTACGACCTTTTTGCCTCGGTGCCCGACGTGTCAGGACTTTTTTCGAGTTTTGAACGTCTCTTGGGCGCGGAGGTCCTGTCGCTCGTTCAGCCTTTAGCTGAGAGTAGCGGAGGTCCTCTGTGCTTATTTTTGTGTCGAATAGTATGGCCTCGTTGCTGGTCACTTTCGACGTTTCTGCTTTGGATTTTTCGGGGATAACCTCTTTATAACTTTAGAGGATTTTTACAAAGGTGCTGCCTCGTTAAAAACCTCACGCCCTTGGTTAGGGTTCCCCTGTGAGGAAAAGAGTACGATGCCTTTCGAAGCAACTACGAAAGTAAAATGCTAGAGAAGGTAAATCTACCTATAAGCCGACCTTCGCTTATATTCTTGCGAAGGACGCTTTTACATTAGATGTAGAATCTCTTTAGGTTGCTGGAGTTCCATGTGTGCGCGGTCGTCCTGTCTTCGGTGTCTGTCAGCAGAAAAGCCTCTAGTCAACCTGCAGCCTTCGCGATGAAGGGTCCCTCCCATTTGGGAGGTAACTTTCCAGCCATTTCTGCGTTTGGCTTTCTTTGGAGGACGAGATCTCCGTCTTTAATGTTTTTGCGTATCACTTTGCTATCCCTCTATACTTTTGTTTGCTCCTGATACTTTGCTATCCCTCTATACCGCTTCTAGTCTTGTTCCTTCTATTGCTTCCTTGGAGTACTCTTCATCCAAGGCCATCGCGTGTTTTGTCACTCTCAGGCTTTGGTGGTTTATTTCTTCTGGTAACATGGCCTCTTCGCCATAAAGTAGCTTGAATGGGGTAAAGCCTGTTGCTCTGGAGGTTGTTGTGTTGTGAGACCATACCACCCTTGGCAGTTCCTCTATTCATCTTCCCTTGCGGAGGTTGAACAAGGTCTTTGCGATGGCAGAGAAGATGATTCTGTTTGATCTTTCCACAGCTCCATTGGATTCTGGGTGGTAGACTGAAGCAAAGGCTACTTGGGTTCCGACGCGTTTGCAGTATTGCTTAAATAAATCTGAGTCAAACTGTTTGCCGTTGTCCACTGTCAAGGTTCTCGGCACTCCGAATCTGTAGATAATGTTTTGCCAGAAGAATTTCGTTATTGTTTCGGAGGTTATCTTCGCCAATGGATTTGCCTCTATCCATCTTGTGAAATATTCCACGGCGACTACCACGAATTTGTTTCCCCTTGCGACGGTGGTAAGGGTCCTACTAGATCCATGCCCCATCGCTGCAGTGGCCATGTTGCTGGTATGAGCTGAATGGTTGCTGACGGTAGTCTTTGGTGCGCTGCCAGATGCTGGCATGCTTCGCAAGTTTTTGCTATCTCTTCTGCATCCTTTATGTGGGTTGGCCAGTAAAATCCTTGGCGTATTGCCTTCGCAGATAAGGCTCGAGAGCCTATATGAGATCCGCAGATCCCTGAATGTATTTCTTTTAACAGTTTCTCCCCGTCTTCGCTTGAGATGCACTTTAGTAGTGGTTGTACCACTCCTTTCTTGTACAGGTCTACGTCTATGACGGTGTTAGCTTCATGCCCTGGCGGCAATTCTTGCTCTTGTAGCTTGGTCTTGGTTGTTTTGCTCGTTGTTCAGGTGTTTTCGGATTGGTTCTCTCCAATCTTCTGCTTGTAGTGTTAGTACCTGTCTTGTTGATTGTGATGTTGAAGGTTCAGTGAGTTCTTTGTAGAATGTTCCCTCAGGCAATGTTGTTCCATTCGCTGTTGCCTTCGCCAGCTCATCCGCTTCAGTGTTTGATGCTCTTGGTATGTGTTCCACTGTGAATCCTTGGAACTTTCTTTCTGCCATTCTTACGAGCGCGAGGTACTTTGCCAACTCTGGTTCATGTGTCGTGCAATCTTTTTCCACTTGCACTGCCACTATTTGGGAGTCTGTTTTGACCCCGAGTCTTTGTGCGCCTAGGCTTTTTGCCTTCGCTAGAGCCAGGGCTAAGCCTTCGTACTCTGCGACGTTGTTGGTGGACTTAAACAATAATTTTGCTGCGTACTTGGTTCGTACCCCTGATGGTGAGATCAAGACTGCGGAGGCCCCGACTCCTTTCTTTCCCCAGGCTCCGTCGGTGAATGTTGTCCATGATTGTTCTTCATTTGAGTTGGGTACCACCTTGTGCGGGGTCCAATCTGCTACGAAATCTGCTATAGCTTGTGATTTGATGGTTGTTCTGGGTACGTAGCTGATGTTGTACTGTGATAGCTCCGCTGCCCACTTTGCTGTTCTGCCGGAGGCTTCTTTGTTCCTAAAGATGTCGCCTAGAGGTTGTGTCGAAGGTACTGTTATATCGTGAGCTTGGAAGTAGTGTTTGAGCTTCCTTGATGCTATTAGGACTGCATAGGCAATTTTTTCTATCTCTGAGTAATTTAACTTTGCCCCTGACATTGCTTCCGAGATGTAGTAGATCGGATGCTGGTGTTTGGTGCCTTCGACTTCCTTTTCTTGTGTTAGCACTACGCTTACTGCGTGTTCTGTTGTTGCTACGTATAGCAACAAGGGTGTTTCTGGTGTTGGAGTTGTGACCACTAGGTCGCTCGCCAGGTAGGCTTTCAGCTACTAAAATGCCTCCGACTGCTCTTTCCCCCACTCGAATTTTTCTGAGCCCCTGAGTACCTTGAAGAATGGTAAGCTTCGCTCTGCTGATTTGGAGATGAATCTGTTTAATGCTGCGATTCTTCCTGTTAACTTTTGCACGTCTTTCCTAGTTGTGGGTTCAACCATTGCCTTGATTGCTTTTGTTTTGTCTGGGTTAGCTTGTATGCCCTCCGGGCCTATCATGCATCCAAGCATCTTTCCTTTGCATACTCCGAAGACACATTTCTCCGGATTTAGCTTGAAGCCTGCTTCCCTTAGATTCGCGAAGGTTTCTCTGAGGTTGGCCAAGTGTTCTTCCTTGCTCCTGCTTACTACTATGATGTCGTCGACATAGGCTATGATGTTGCGTTGCAGTTGGGGTCCGAGTACTACCTTGGTCATTCTTGCGAAGGTTGATCCTGCATTTTTCAATCCTTCTGGCATTCTGACGAAACAATATGTGCCGAAGGGTGTTGTGAAGCTTGTTTTGTCTTCGTCCTCTTTTTTGAGCCAAATTTGGTGGTCCAACATCGAGAACCTTTTGCACCCTACTGCTTTATCGACCGAAGAGTCGATTCTTGGTAGAGGGAATGCATCTTTCTTGCATGCTTTGTTCAAGTCTGTGAAGTCGATGCACATTCGCATCTTGTCATTCTTTTTGGGGACGAGCACGACGTTGGATAGCCAATCAGAGTATTTGACCTCTCTGATCACTTTCGCATCTAGCAGTCTTTGGACTTCGGCCTTCGCTGCTAGTACCCTGTCTTCTGACATCTTTCTTTGTATTTGTTTCTTTGGCCTACATTGTTCGCTTATGTCCAGTGAATGCTCTATCAGTTGTCTGCTTACTCCGCCTAGATCGGATGCTGACCAGGCAAAGATATCTCTGTTTTTTCTAAGGGTGGTGCTTAGTTGTTCCTCTTCTTCTGTTGTTAGCTTTGCGCTGATTATGACTTTACGGTCTAGTAGCTCCTCTTGGAGTGGGACGACCTTCGTTTCTTCTTGGCTTCGCAAATCTGTCTTTCCCCCTGGCATGTCGGGGGATATCTCAATTGCCACAGAATTTATGTTTCTTTGTGCCTTGTTGATGTTTCTTTATATGTTTCGGGCTTCTTTCTGACTTGCATGGATCGTGATGACTCCATGAAATGCTAGAATTTTCATGCATAGGTAGCTCATGTGAATGGCTGCGTTGAATGTTGCTGTGAACCCTCTGCCGAAGATTGCGTTGTAGGCATAGTGCAAGTCGACAAAGTCAAAGGTGACTTACTCCGTTCTTGCGTTGTTTTGGTCTCCAAAAGAATCTGGTAGGGAAATCTTCCCTAAGGCGTTGATTTTCCGGCCTCCGAATCCTATTAGTGGCAATTCGGAGGGTTGGAGTTGGTTTCTGCTTAGCTTCATCTGGTCGAAGGTGTTGACGAATAAGATATCGGCTGAGCTGCTTGTATCTATTAAGATCCTGCTGATTTCCCATGCTGCTATGTTTGCCCTGATTACCATTGCGTCGGTGTGTGGATAGCTTTCTAAGCAGAGATCTTCTTCTGAGAAGGTGATAGGGGTCTTCGACCAGTCTGTGTGCGTATTGGACCTTCGACTACGACGTTATTGACCACCTTGTAGTGGTCCTTCTTTTGCCTTTTGGTTTGGAATTCCATAGCTGAGCCTCTAGCTACGGGCAGTATCATCCTGATTGTTGGGAGGGGGTTGTGTGGATTCAGCTGGTTTTCGGGGAGGGGCTCGGCTTTTGGTGCCATTCCCTGGGGCATGTTTTGCATTTGGGGTGGTGGAGGAGGTAGTGTTTCGTACGATGGTTCTGTCCTTGCGTTTGCTGCGATGGTTCCATGAATGTTATGTGAGGCGGTGGTGGGTTGGGTGCGAAGGTGTTTTGCTGTGGGGTCGAAGGATTTTGTGGTCTCCATGCTGGCAAGAAATTTGGGTAGTATGACGCCACCATTGTTGAAGGGTGTACTTGAGTTGAGTTCAGGCTTGTGTAGACTGGGCAATACTGCTGCTGTTGCTGCCATGCTTGGGCTGTTGTGTGGTTCACTTGCCTTGATTGAATCTGGTTCTGCAGAGGCTGTTCTTGCCTTGCTTTCATTCTCTGCTGCATTTCCTTTGCCTCCGGGCAGTCTCTTGTGACGTGACCCTTGTCTTCGCCATGGAAGAAGCACCATGGTTTCTTGGTCTTCTGTCCTTGACCCTTGTTCCATGGTTTGTTTTGGTTGTGCCTTCGATCACTACTCTGGTTTTGCTGTTGGTTAGGCTGGCTTGCTTGAGGTTTTTCTTGAGTCTGTTGCTGCTCATTGGATACATTGAAAACATGCGTTGTCTTCGGTTGTTGCCAGTTGCTATTATTGTCTATTCTGGGTTGCCTGCGGTTCCCTTGAGACTGGTTTGGGTCTTGCTGCTTGTAAATGTTTTGTTCCTCTATCCTTCTTCTCAAGTCGGTGTCTGATCTGCAATATTTCTCCAATTCGTTCTACAGTTCACTGATGCTTTTGGGCTTTTCTCGCGCTAAGTGACCTGCGAAGGGTCCTATGCGAAGATCTTTGACTGCAGCTTCGATTGCGACTTCCTCCGGAACGTTTGGTGCTTTAGCCTTGAGAAGAATGAACCGCTGAAAGTATTCTTTTAGTGGCTCCCCCTGTGCCTGTTTGCACTGAAACAGATCCGACGAGGTTAGGGACTCATTGGCGAAGCCTTTGAAGTTTGCCGTTATTTTGTCGCGGAGGTCTTCCCATGAGTATATTGTACTTGGCCTAAGCATGGAGTACCAGGCTAGCGCATCGCCTTCTGCTGCTATCACAAAGGATTTTGCCAAAACGGCCTCATTTCCTCCTGCGGAGGCTACTGCTGCCTCGAAGCTCATGATGAATTGTCTTGGGTCGATCTTGCCATTGAACTTTGGTAGTGAGATAGGCTTATAGGTCGGGGGCCAAGGCGTGTTTTGCAAGCCTTCCGACAATGGCGACTTTCGGTCGGTTCTCCATTACTGGTGATTCAGGTTATATGCGTTCAAGTTTAGTGTGTTCCTGATTGCTAGTCCGCTGGTCGGAGTTGGCATTTGGTGCGGCTCGTTTGTGGGTCGCTGTACACCTCCATCCTGATTCTGTTGCAAGCTTTGTATTTCGCCTTGCAAGAGTGCTAGCTGATGTTGCACCTCCGCTGCTTGTTGCGATAGCTGCATTGCTCTCTGATTTGCCTGTTGTGCTGCGACTAGGCGATCTCTTTCCTCTTGCGCTCTTTGCAATTCTTACTGTAGGTTCTGTAAGACTTGTTCTTGTGTTTGTTCTTGGGGAGCTTGTTGATCTTCGTCATTGCTCTGAGGCGTTTCTTGAATTGGCGGGGGCTCAGATTGGGTGATTCTCGGAGCCCTGTTTCTTGTTCTCGTGGGTGCTTGCTGTCCGCGAAGGTTCGGCGGTCGCTCGCCTCGTGTTCGTTCTGGCTGCTCTTGGCCTCGTTCGATTTGATGGCTCTGGGACATCATCTTCGAGCGTTGCGTCTGCTGTGGCATAAGTGTTGCGTACATTGTGGCAAGACCTCTGAGCTTC
Organism: Microstegium vimineum; assembly: GCA_022036555.1. NCBI lineage: Eukaryota > Viridiplantae > Streptophyta > Magnoliopsida > Poales > Poaceae > Microstegium > Microstegium vimineum. The sequence goes on from CM039139.1 coordinate 14,997,821, forward strand.
TTCATTTAGCCCTTCTTCGCCTAGTTCTTCTAACATTGCTCGTTTTGATGTTATCGTGGGCTTGAATTCGGCCAAGCACGGTGGGCGCCATTGTTGGAAAAAGTCTTCTCCGAACAGGTTATGAGACTGCGTAAAGGTGAAGGACCATCGGCAAGACCTCCGGAGTGCTGAGAGCCTTCGACCGAGAGCCTCCGGTTGTTTCGTCTTACAAAGCCGCATCTGTCCAACACGGGATCTCCGCGAACTCTGTCCCAACACTCGTCCTCTTCTTGGGAACGACCGCCCGGTTCTGCTTTTATTTTTATGGCTTTCAGTTGGTGGGTGCACGATCAATGGATCATAACTCCTGATGCTGATCGGACTGAAGCAGTAAGCCAGTAACCATGCTCACAGAATCTGGAATGAATTCTACGGTAAAAAAACTGCGTTCTGAATTCTACGACGACGGATGGCATATACTCCATATATACTCAATATGTCCCGAAATATAAGATATTTCGTTTGACCGTTTTGATAGCTGATAAACCGATTGATGTTGTTTTTAGTTGTTTTTAGTGGATGATAAGCCAAACGAACAGTCTCACGATCCTATATAAGACATGCCTTTTAAACACTATCTATCTGTCCCAAATAACTCATCTATTTGATAGCCGAAATCAATGATATGCATGTATACCTTTTTAAACAATGTCTTACTATAAAATTAAACAAGTTAACAACCAAACTAATTACTTAGTGAGGAAATTTGAATACCTTGTGTTTCAAGATTGAGTAAAAAAAAAGATAAAAAAAACCAGATATTTTTCTTAGATAGTACTCCTACTAACTAGTAATTAAGCTTCATGTTGCTAGTCCATTCTCGTTTACTTGCCGTGTTAGAATGCGTTTAGTCAGTGTTCAAAATGCTGACCACTAATACAAACATTTGTCACATAGAAATGATATTGGTGGATTGGTCAGTCAAAGTTCGTTCTTGATAGCACTGTATTTTTCATCAATATTTTTTTTCTCTCACGCAACGTAGTAGTGCTACTACTGTACTGTGTGCAAGCATCACTCTCGGACCCACCACGTACAGTTGAGGGTAGTAACTTTTTGGTACATCTTATTACTTCCATTATTAAAGAGCAAGCTGCCGACCAGACCATCCGTGCGTACTGTTCTCTTCGATCTGAATCAGTTGGTGTTCTTTCCTTAAAGAAAGGGAACTTTCTATTGGTTCATAAACGAAACGACAATGCAATCATCTAGCTGCGATAAAATACATACATGTTCAAATGAGTGGTGGAACAAAATATGCCCTTTAATGATTCAAATCTCTCCGACCGACACACTAGAATTATGTCCGACAAAAAGATAAGAAAGGCTCCAAGGCTGGAACGAAAAGACGCACTAACGCTCGTACAGGCTACAGCATATGGAGGACAAAGTAGTAGTGTGCAGTGCGGTGGCCCCAAATTTGAGTTTCTATACTGCTCGGAGTACATGCATGCTTATTGGCGCCGGCGAAAGAGTCTTGCTTTCCGATTCCTTGTACTTCTTTTTATGTTGTTATTACAACAGAGGCATCAGTGAACACGTACGCTTTTATTAGACAAACACAAGCCACCAGCTATCAGATCAATTGGTCAAACCTCCATAGGGTGTTCCTTGTGATCAGGGCTTAAAAGCTTAAGAGAGGGCGAATTTTTGGTCGACGATGTGGAAAAAAATCTCTTTGTTCGAGGGTTTTCGATCTCGTACTGAGATGAGAAACCCTCTAACTTAAGCTACAATAGCTTGGGGTTATCTAACCTCCGTAACCCGAGTTTTTTTTAGACAAACACAAGATATATTTATTTATTTATTTATTTGGCGAAACAACACAAGATCTTTTGCTAGAGCTATAACAAGAGCAGATGATCAATTATCGTCCCCGAAAGATGACGATGTTCTATCAACGATGATTTGGTAACAGTGAGTCCGTGTCCGTATGCAAGGGCTTTGAACGGCGCTTGCTCTCTGCGTCCAGCAGCCTGCTGCAGGTTAGCTTATCACACCAGGCGGCAGGTACATGCATCGTGCATGCCCAGCCTCACTAGCTAGCAAAGCAAGTAGCCACGTAACTGCCGGTGGATGGAGCACGCTAGCTAGCTAGTGCCTCCCGGGCCCGCGGGCCTCAGCTCAGATCGTATAGAGTCGTCGGTTGCGTCACCCGGGCCGGCCACAGCGACAGCGATGACCTTTGGCAGCACAGCGATGGCCGGCCACTCGATCGGCTAGCTGCTCCCACCACTCCGCAGAGGAGCGTACGGCAGGCGGCCGGTCACCAGCAGTACGTCCGGCCACGCGCCAATCGCAAATTCTTGGGCAAAATCCTCGGTCGGCAAGGCAAACCGTACCCGCGGGCCGCGGGCAGGCGCAGGTCCGCCCAAGTGGTCAAGTGGATGCTGGCCAGGGCGTGGCATGACCGACGACGATGACCTGCCACGGCCGTATGCGATCGGGGAGATATCGGAGCAACTGAGCAAGCCTGCACGTACGTACTACCGGCTTCTGGCCGATGCGCGGGCGCACCACGTACGGGGCCGCCCGGCTTGGCGTAACTGCGGCGAGAGCGACCGGGCGGGGAGACGGATGGCAACAGGGCAGCCACCACCACCACCCTCGCTGCGATCCCGGCCGGCGCGGCGCAGTTCTGTGCTCGTGGCCTGGTGCATGCCACCGGGCCATCCAAATCATTTGCCATGCACGTAGTACGACGACACACGTGGACCCGTCTCGGTCAGTCCAGTCAGTCGCGCCGGTCGGTTGAGCCATCGCTTCGCGGCGCGAGATGCGATCGACGTCGGCCGTCGTACGCCCGCATCGTCCCTGGTCGCACGACGGCACGGCGTGCAGAGTCTGCTCTCCCTCTCGCGCGCGCCGCGCGCCAGCGATCTTTGAGGCGCTGCAGTTAAAATAAGGGAATTTTGTCCCTGGCACATCACGGAAGGATGATTTTGTACGCAGCACACCCCATTCATTCATTTAGCCGTGAGGACACCGTGAGATAGGAGGCTTTGTCCCTAACACACCAGCCCCAATAAAAATATGCATTTACAGCCAGCTCGTAGAAGATGTTGGATACAAAGACAAAAATACCCTTGCTAAAATGAGTGAACGCAGGACCTATCTCGAGAGTCGAGACTGCTCGTTCTCGCTGGAGTCGTACGCCTGCTCAAGTTTTGAACTTACTCCTTTGTCTTTATTAAAGCAGATTTCTAGAATTATCTTAAATTAAATTTTAAAATTTATGATATCAAATTAGTATAATTAAATTTATCTGAGAACATATTTTTACATGGTGCTTATTTTATGCTATAGATATTATATTTGTCTATATAGTTAGTAAAATTAATTTTTTTTAAATGACATGTATTCTAATAATTAATTAATTAATTCAGGGTCAGAGGGAGTATGATATTGCTCTTATAGAGGTCTAGATTAGGAAGATTATTGACAGCTACTCCTTTCATCCTAAAATATCCATCGTTTTTTGTGTCTGTATCACAAGTTTGACTCGATTTGTATAAAATATATGCAATATTTATATATTTAAATAAAAATATTTAAAAACTAGATTTAAAGATCTTTTCAATAATATTAAGTATGTACCATAAATATTAATACTTTTTAATATATATTTTATCAAAATTATTTTTCGAGAAGTGTAAAGGACAAATATTTTAGGACGGAGAGAGTACTACTTTGTAGTCCTAAGAGAGTACAGTAGATCAAGAAATGAGATCACCTTAGACACTTATTTTCATGCCACAGCAGATCAAGAAATGAGATCACCTTGGGCACTTATTTTCATGCCACAGCAGATCAGTCTTCCTTTTGTGATGCATGTAAAAAGGTCATTAAATTTTTTTTTATAGAAACTACTATGGTGGTAAACAGCTTGTGATAGCTAGCGACATTTTTTTTTTGAAATAGCTAGCGACAATTTAATTTATGTGAATGTATCTATATGGATTTATAGCCACTTAGTGTGATCTACTAGATGGTGTTTAAGAATTGAAAACACCTGGTACAGAATAGATTAAGGGCAGCGTGGTCATTTTATCATACCCTCTCTCCCTTCCGAGGCTAGATAAGCCTTTTTTATTGTTGGTGGTGTGTGCTAAACAAAACCAGATTTTTACAGTGTCCAGCACACTAAATCGATGAGTGTGGTGTGTGACAGACAAAGTCACCGCTTTGGAGTGTCCCATGGAATGCCCCTTAAAATAACCGCGCTGTAGTTGCCCGCTGCCGGCTGCAGCTGCGGTATTTCGGCGGCAGGTGTGTCGGTGGGCGTGTGGTGACGTGGCGAGGCGGCTGGCTGGTGAGTGGTGACTGACTGACTGCTGCCGTGGATCTCACGTGCCTGCCAACGACTGTGCCTAGCTACGTCAGGTGCGCGGTCGGAGGTGCATGCGAGAATCTTTCTTGCTTGCTTGGGGGACCCGAGCTGGAACAAGCAGCCGGTGCGGCGACGATGCTACGGGTACGGCGCGCGGCAGGAGGGCATCCCATGCTTAGTGATCGGAATCTGTCCCGGGTTAACTTGAGAGGAGGAACCTACTATGAGTCCTGGTTGCGGAAGTGGCTTCGAAGGATACACACGGCACGCTACAACTGTCGGCGCACAAGCTCGGAGCTCGGACCCAGCTTAACACGTGTCCCTTAACAAGATCATGCGATGTGAATGTCAATTACATCACCATGTCAATCCCGTGTGTTGGAGAGTCCGGTGGACTAGCGGCACTTTCTATTCATGCGTTAAGGGGCTGTTTGGTTGTACGTCGCAACTCGCCACGTCAAAAGTTTAGCAATTAGGCTGCTGCTTGGTTCCGTTAACATTAGGCTGCCACCGCTGTTGTTTCCTTTCCTGCCGTGTTGTTTTCCCTGTGGCGAAGCGTGGCTTGTGGCAGTCATTTTGCTCTCCACAAAACTGTGGCGTTGCCAAGGCTGCGACGTGGCAGGCTTTGGCCTGTAACCAAACACGCTCTAAGTGCCGTGCCGGCGCCACGAGCTGTTAGAATTTCGAATCCGTCCCATGAGAAACTTGCCAACGGGGGGTCACATTTATGCCTCCACAGCCTGGCATTCCCCAGTCAGTGCCCCACGGAAAATGAAACCAAAAAAAAAAAAAACGTACCAAACTGGAAGCTGAACTCCACTCCGGTCCCCAGTCCGTACATGTGGAATCTGCTGGTCCTGAGTCCGAAGTCCAGAAGCACGCCGCCCAGATGAGAGCGTCCATTCCGAGGCCGGGAGGATTAATGGCGCTGCAGCGGGTTAGGTCCCCCGTGCGCCTCCTCAGTCCTGACTGGCGGAGTACTCCTACTACAGAGTAGTACAGCGACATCACGTCACAAACACGAGCTGGTTTGGCGGGCCGCCGCCGTCGGTGCTGTCGTGCCACTCGCATTTACTGCGCCTGCCCGCGCGCGCGCGTCGGGCGACGGGGTCACGGCGACGCGCGTCGGTCCGGCCGCCGTGTCCCTGCCAAGTGCCAAGTACTCCGTACCAAGCAAATGGGGAAGAGGAAGACCGACCATCTAGTGAGCAGCGATGGAGGATCTCAATTCCCACCTTTTTGCTCGCCGGCTCTCTCTTTCGTTCCGGTTGCCACGGCCACGGGTGGGAGATCGAGACCTGCCTGCCGCTCGCGTCGGCGTCACCACCCGCCTTTCTCCTACTCCCAATTCCCAAAACGACCGCGTCGTCGTGTTCGGCCGCTCGCCACATCCCACATGCCCCGCGCCGCGCGTGCGTGACACGGCAGCGCACGGTCGCACGCGTCCGGCGAGAGCTGGCTGACCCGCCGGCTCCCCGCGCTGGTTTGCTGCCGGAGAACGCCCCAGCGCGCGGGTGGCCGGCTGCTCAGGAAGTGGAAGTACAACAGAAGCACCTGCAATTTGTAAACAAACTTTTATCAGTCTGATGGTTGGGTCACCTACGTAGGATACGCTGGGCACGCACGCAAGGATAATTTTTGTACCATCAGGTCAGGTAATTCAGGTCAGCAGACAGACAAGAGTGCTACTGTACGACCGGGACGGAAATGTTTTTGTATTCTTTTGTATATACCGTTACAGGTAGCGCTACTAGGAATCGACAGGCATCGTTGAGCTGAAACCGTCCTGATATAGCCTCATCGTGCACGATACACATCGGTCAGCGTCATGAATTGCATACGAATCGAACCAATACGATCGACATCCTTGATACTACGTCAGTGTCTATCCTCGGCTTATCCTTTCAGTATGTCTGCCGGAAGCACTGCTTTATAGCAGTTGGACATTTACCCCCTCCCTGTCTAAACAAAGTGCTCTTTTAGATTCTAGCCAAAATAAAGAAAACTTTAGTCAAATTATAGAAAACGGTATCAATACTTACGATTAAAACAGTAATATAACAAAAAATATATTTCAGGAGATTCTAATGGATCGTGGATTATAGCAATCTAAATTGTTTGAGTTCCTCAATTATAGTGAGTGGATTATTGTTGGTTAGAGTACAAATGACCAATAGTGTCTTTGCAAACATTGAAGAGGATAATGTTGAGGGCCAAGTTTTTCTAATGAAATACACATGAAGTCGTGTTTTAGAAAAGAAATTGAGAGGCAAGTCGACGTCCCTTGAATTATAAATGTCAGCTGCCTAATACTCTTTCATATTTGTACCATTATTATATGATTTATTTAAGCTGATTATTATAATTTATTTGTGATCCAAATAAGGCCTGAAAGTGTTTGGGGGCAGAGGGAGGGGTATGTATTATTTTTAAAATTTTAATGATCGACTAATTAACTACATGGCTTTCGGTAATAGTACACTTCTCACAGTAAGTATCAGATTTCCATTGTCAGACCTACTTATCTACTTATATGAACTTCCCGTGTAATGCTAGGGATCAGGAAACAATAAGAAAAACTCACAATATGAAAGATTTATGATGCATTAGTGGAAAAAATATAGGATTTTTAGTTAATTTTTCACACCAGGAAAAGAAAGAGAAGGGAAAAAATACATGAGTATTTCACTATATGTGTACACAACATGCTATATGTGTGCACCTATTTCTTCTGCGAATGAACAAGTACCTATAATTGATATTCTGAAAAGAAAAGAAACTACTCCAATTGATGATACCGTCATGAAAAAACCTGCCAGAGTCGCCATCAACTCAGATCGAATGAAGCTTAAATAAAGAGGACTCCTATCATAGATGACTATACTCTGCACCTGTCCCAGTGCGCGCATTGAATTCGTGATTCGATTTGCAGCACGCAATACAATTCAGAGTAGTACATACAGCAACTAAACACAAGTTTATTTTTGCCATTTGAGATTTGACGACCCTTTTTTTATTTGAATCATTTGAGATTTGACCTTGAGAAGTTGATACTGCGTTGAGAGTCCAGTCCAGCACTTACCACGTGCAATCCTCATCGATCCCAACGAAGCATTTCCCTTTTTACTTTCGCAGAGAGCCCTCTCTCGATTTCTTTTCCACTTCCTCTCTTTCTATATATGGGGGCTATTTTCGTCCTTTTTTCGCCCTTTTGCGATGCGTACGGCAGTAGCATGGACCCATCGCCGGCCGATGGTCCTGCGGTCCTCCTCTCCAATTGCTCGCTTTCCACCCCCTTGCCTCTCCAACCTCCACCAAGGAATTCTTTGCCCAATGCGCTCATCGTCCCCGTCACCTCCTCTGCCCCATCGCTGCATCGCATCGCACCATCACCGATCCTATTGCCCACATTTCCCATTCCTCTCACGCAAGTACTAGAGGCCACAGCGTCGCGTCATCTCATCTCCGCTCCGCGCGCCTCCTTCTCGCCGGCTTCCTGTGTGCGATCCTGTCGCTGTCACCGTCTCGTTGTTTGCTAGTACCACGCCACTGCACTGCAGCACCGGCAGGCTGCGCTAAAACAGCCGCCTCGCCCGCGCTACGCTGACCGGCGACGGCCGCCGGCAAGACTGGCCGTTCGTCCGGTCCTCCGCCTCCGCCTCCGCGCAACGGCGCAAGGCACGGGCCGGCCTCGTGCCTTTTGGTGCGTGGTTGAGCCGATGGCGACGATCCCGCGCGGCGCGGCGCCATGACGGCAACCATTTTAATACGCGCTCCCGCCCCATGCCCAGCAGCAGCAGGTGAAACCTGACAAGCTAACCAGATTTGAGGTGGTTACCCGTGTCGCCTCTCACTCACTCACCCCTCGCCCTTCGCCGCGACGCCTCCTTTTTCCGCCCGCCCGGCCCCAGGATATAGTTCCCGCTCTCGTCGCTTGCGCTTGTATCTTCCTCCTCGTCTCAGGCCTCCCTCCCTCCCCCGCCGCGCCCGCGCCTTTCGGTTCGGGTTCAGCGAATTCAGCCACAAAGCGAGTGGGTGGCCGGAGAGCGAGGCCTTCTTAGTTAGAGTACCCAGCAGCGAGTTCCTGGTAACGGAACGGAACTCGCTTTCCAGTTTCCAGGCCAGGCGACGACCGCCGCCTCGGCAGTTTTCTATTCCAGCGCCGAGGTTCCGGGTCAGACATTGGTTGCAGGCTCGCAGCCAGCCAGTGGCCCGGCGGCGGGATCGTCTTGTGACAGCAGCAAGTCCACGGCGGTTAGTGGTTGAGCAAACCAGAGGCCTGCCAGCTTGCTGCGCCATGGACAACTTCGGTTCCTGCTGATCTCTGGAGTGGAGCTGCGAGCCGGCTCTCGGCCGTCGTTCGTGCGCGTACGTACGTCATGGCGGCGGACCACGAGGAGGGCGTCGGCCGGTGCATACTGGTGGGACTGCACATGGACGCCGTCGGCAGGTACCTCCTCCGGTGGGCGCTCCACCAGGAGGCCAGGCGGGGCGACCGCATCGTCGCCGTCCACATTTACCGCAAGTCCGGTTGGTATCCGCCATGAACAAACTTAACTTGGCACCTCGTTTCAGTTCCAATCCGGTCCGGTGAATGAAGTGGATGGGAATTACTGTATTACCGTTTTTTCCTTCTCTTGATTGACATTTTCTTGTTTCTCGTCGCAGACAAGACGAACACGCTGAAGCTGATCAGGACGCTGGACGACTACCTGGCGGACTACGAGGCGCTCTGCAACCAGAAACAGGTGAGCGAGCAAAGGATGGGCAGGAATGGGAGCAGTGGGCCGGTGCCCGGTGGGCGACTGCTACGGGAGTTGAGTTGTGTGTGCCACGTCGCTGCCGATTCAATTCACATGCTGCCTGCCATTGATTGAATGGTTTGTGTCAGGTCGTTCTCGTCGGCCGGGTCACCCCGGGGAGCTCGATCCAGAAGGAGCTGGTGAAGGAGGCCAAGCTCTGCGCTGCCATGGTCGTTGTGCTTGGCGCCAATAAGAAGTACTCCTTCGGGTAAGCCACCTTTGTATGATCTAGCTAACTGTTTGTGTCGTCACCATTCCTCACAATTTCTCTCTTTTTCTTTTCTTTCCCCCCATTTTGGTTGCGATTGCGGTTGCGCAGAGGGTCGTCCTGCCTAGCCAAGTACTGCGCCAAGAAGCTGCCGCCGACAACCACCGTCGTCGCCATCCAGGACGGCAAGGCCGTCTTCGTCCGGGAGGCGCCCAAGCCGCCACTTGGTAATCAAGTGCCCCCTTAGTTAAGTCAGTGTGGTTAGTTTTGAGAGGCTTTGGTTAGCGAGTCGCTAATCGTTTGGTGGCGAGCTGGTGGTGTGCAGGAGCAGAGCCGAAGCCGGTGCTCCGCACGGTGCTGCACCCGAGCGTGGGGATGGAGCCCAAGGTGATCGTCCCGAACCCGAACCGGAGCGCGCGGTCCATGGATTTCGACTCCCAGAGGAGCTGCGGCCACGGCGTCGCGGCCGCGCTGGCAACCAAAAGCTTCGGCGACGCCACCAAAGGCAACGGCACCGTGACGCTCGAGCAGAGGCTCGGGTGGCCGCTGCTCCGCCGCGCGCACGCCGGCGCCGCCGCAACTGCGCCTGTACAACAAACGCCCAGCGCCAAGAATCAGGAGCCGCGGAAGCAGTCGGTGGTGCACTGGGTGATGAGCCTGCCCCGGCGGTCCGCGCCGTCGGAGTCCGCCGAGCCGCATGCCGGGGCGGGGCTCGAGTCGGAGCTCAGGGCATTGCTTGGCGGCAGTGGCGCCCGGTGCCGGTGGTTCCGCTACGAGGAGCTCTACGACTCCACCAACCACTTCGCCGCAGGTTCTTTCTTTTTTCTGCTCGTCGATCAATCTCTCGCCTTTCAATCAGGTTTCAGCTCAGAGCTCACACGACGATTCGTCGCCGTCGTCACTAACCCCGTTCTTGGCTTGTCGCAGAGAACCTGATTGGGAACGGAGGGAACAGCAGGGTGTACAGGGGCAGCCTCGCATGCGGGCAGCAGGTGGCGATCAAGCTGTCCAAGGCGTCAGCGGAGGCGTCCAAGGATTTCCTCCGGGAGGTGGACATCATCACCAAGCTGCAGCACCACCGGACTGTCGCCTTGATCGGCGTCTGCGTGGAAGGCCGCAACCTCATCTCCGTCTACAGCTACCTCCCCAGGGGCAGCCTCGAGGACAACCTACACGGTACATGTTACATGTTCAGTTGTGTTCATGTGAAGTCACCCCCGAAACCCAATTCGCGCTCAGTACGACGGATTTGCTTCTAAGGAACCCGGGAATTCTGCAGACAACGATTCGTACATTTTTCTAAGCAAACGGAAACGGCTCGCGTTCAGAACAGTTGAGAGGGAGCAGTTGGGTTCTTCACTCTGACGTCTGTTGCTGCTGGTCTGCAGGGGAAAGGTCAAAGCCGGCGCTGTCATGGGAGAACCGGTACAAGGCGGCGCTGGGGGTCGCGGAGGCCCTGAGCTACCTTCACTCCGGCAGCCCGCGGCCGGTGATCCACCGGGACGTCAAGTCGTCCAACATCCTCCTCGCGGAAGAGTTCGAGCCTCAGGTTGTTATTAGTATTACTAACACTGACGCACCAGCCTGTACGCTTGGCAAGGCCAAGGATCCCGCTTTTCGTTTTCGTTTCGACCTGAACTCTGAACCCCCCCGTTGCGGCAGCTATCCGATTTCGGGCTAGCCATCTGGGCGCCGACGAATCCGACCTCCCTGACGCACAGCGACGTCGTCGGCACATTCGGGTACCGCCTCCCTTCAAGCCTGTTTCTCGGCGTCGGCGGCGCTGTACTTACATATCCAGTGTTCTGTAGTTCGTCCCCACCAATTGATGTTTTTTTTTACTGTGCGATGCAGGTACATGGCGCCGGAGTACTTCATGTACGGGAAGGTGACCGACCGGGTAGACGTGTACGCGTTCGGCGTCGTCCTGCTGGAGCTCCTGTCCGGCCGGAAACCCATCAGCAGCGACGGGTCGTCACCCAAGGGCCAGGAGAGTCTCGTGATGTGGGTAAGAGCTTCATCCTATCCTACAAACAACCATCTCATGTCTAGTACTAGTACTGTAAGTGGTAATTCAGCACGCAGATGATTAGAGTAACAATTGTCTTGGCGTGACAGGCAACTCCGGTGCTTAGCAGCGGCGACATCTCTGACCTGCTGGACCCGAGGCTGGACGTGAAGCACGACGAGGTGGAGGTGAGGCGGATGGCCTCTGCGGCGTCGCTCTGCCTCCGGAGGTCGGCTCGACTCAGGCCGCCGATATCGCAGGTCCACCAGCCTCCAAGCAGCTTCAGCTCGTGCAAATCTGCATTTCGCTCACCAGTTTGTTGTGCCGTGCAGATACTGAGCATACTAAGAGGAGAAAGCACGGCGAGCATCGGCGACCAGGGCGCGACGGAGCCGGACTGCCTGGACGACGAGGCTTACCCGGCAGCGAACGTGAGGTCGCACCTGGACCTCGCGCTTCTTGACGTGGAAGACTCCGACTCCATCTCTAGCACGGAGCACAGCAGCGGCCTCAGCCCGTTGGAGGAGTACCTGCGAGAACGTTGGAGCCGATCGTCCAGCTTCGACTGATTGACGCATGCGATTTTGGTCATGTATTTTCATTTTATTTTTCTTCTTTCTTTCTTCACCCTCTTCACCGTCCCACGGCACTTCACATGTTTGAAGCTGATTGACGCATGCGATTTTGGTCATGTATTTTCATTTTATTTTTCTTCTTTCTTTCTTCACCCTCTTCACCGTCCCACGGCACTTCACATGTTTGTTATTTGGTTTGGTTACCCAGACCGTGTGTACAGTATATACAATAAAAAAATCAGAGCTAAAAGAAAATGTCTATCCCTTGCCAGAAACTGCAATTAATAATATATCCATATGCTAATAAAGGAGAATATGGATAGAACAATACTGCGTGTCATACAACAGTAATAAGCTTTTCCAGTTCAACGGAACAATACTGCGTGTCATACAACAGTAATAAGCTTTTCCAGTTCAACGGTTTACATAATCGAGCAAAATAATTAACCAATATTACATTATATATAAGGTTTCGCCAGAACTCTATTGGCCTCAAAGAACACTATTGGAACAAAGCTGGAAAACTGCGGCAGGGAACCATTATCTCCCACATCCACACAGCTCCCTCCCAACATCTCATCAAATTCTCATCTACCTCAACAGATGTTTAAAATGGTACGACATATGGTAGCTGGAAGATATTAAGGTCCGGCAAAAAAGTCGCCTTGGGTTGCAAAGAATGCTGCTGCTGCACCATCGGCCCAACACAATCAGTTGCTCTGCATTGAGCCTTGCTAGCCTCAGAGTTCCTTGTACTGCTGAACAGCCAGTCCTGATCACCAAGATCTGAACCTTCATTCTCCATCGACACCGGATTCCAGGTAACAAACAGATCTCTGAACTTCTTTTCTTTTTTCTCAGCTTTTCGAATTTTCTTCCTATCTGACCGGGAGAGCTTAGTATCCTGCACTTGAACTGCTTTCGCATTCCTACCAGAGAAGGAAGGCTCTTCGGCTGGCGTAGAGGTTGTGATGGGCTCCTGCTGCTTGAGAACAGGAGGCTGCAGAGCTTCTGGCAGGCAAACAGGAGGCTGCAGAGCTTCTGGGAGGCAAACAGCAGATCCCATTTCCTTCTGTAACACGTTCGCTAACTGAGGATGTGACGCCAATGGATGCTGAACTCTCTGTGCCATCGTCTTAACAGGTGGAGGATCAAATCTTCCTGTCACTCTGGCAGGTGAAGGGTCCACAACTCCCAAAATCTTGGGAGGTAGGTTCGATCTTCCAACTGGTGCCTTAACAGATAACTGGGGATCAACCGGATGTGTGACTTTCGCTTCAGGCTGGGGGACAGCTCTCTGCATGGTCTTTGACGCGGTTTCTGTAATCGAACATTTTCGTACTGCTTGGGAATCTCCATTTACCCTCTGCTTAGCCGAGCTAGATCTCACATTAACCTTATGATGGATGCCCAACAGGGATGAGCCTGATCCCATTTGTTGAACCAATGGTTGCTCAAGAACCCTTGGTTTCTCCAATAGAGCTGATTGGGAATCTGGATTACTCTTTATCTTGATGCGAAGGATGGTCGCTGTAAAATGGTAAGTCAGGATGAGTAAAATCATTAAACAACAGACTGATTTTTTTTCTAATAATAAATAATCAAATAATCAAATCAAAATAACAAAAACAAGAGAATATAGTCTCACCATTCTTAGCTTGGCTAGGACTGGGTAGCACAACCTTTCGTCTCTTGCTGCTGTCCTGTGAGCTCTCAGGAGAGTTCTGCAAGGTCTGTACAAAACAAGGAGCTCCATGCTCTTCTGAGAGCCCACTCTTCTCCAACGGCTCAACTGATTCTTTGGATTCCCTTTTGGGATCCTGCCCAGCCTTGATGACATCTTCGAGCTTTCTTTTCTTATGGCTGTGCTTTGAATGCTTGGATGTCTCACCCTTACTCCTTTTCTCTTTCTTCTTTTCAGCCTTTTCCCTTTCTTTCTGGAGCTTCAGCCACCAGAGCAATCGTCAGTTCTGATTTAGAACAGACGACGGGAATGCAATGCAGCATTTTAACAATATCATGTATTATGATATTTACCAAGACACATCACTCATGTACAGTTCAGACAATAATGCTTCACAAAGATTATTCAATTATCATTGACTCATAATTACACAGTTTGCAGCAAAAATGTATTCGTTTACAATCATATTGAACACGTTACTTTCCTAGAAACAGTTAAGACCTGCAACACTGCACACTCTATAGAACAAAGTAAAACTAACAATGAACACAACAGATGGTGTTAGTTGCTATTGATATACAGGACCAGGGTTATTGTGAACTCCTTTGGTCTACAGAACAGTGATGCATATTACATCAGAAAAATAAGAAAACACTGCATGCTGACCCACAGGAGGACAGGAGCAATAAAGAAAACACTAAAAACAGTATAAAAATAGAATGCAATTCCCAATTCAAATCAATTTGGCTCTGCAACAATAAAAAGGGCGTTGAATGCTAATACTACAAACATTCCAACTGACCCTTGTTACACAAGGGTAAACAAATTATGATATACAGACACTTTTGCAAAGAAAATTTTGGGCAACACAAATTTTGGGCGTGTTATGAAAGAACTTGATGGCTCATATTCTAACCATCGAACAACAATAGACGGACAACTATTTTGGGCCTTTATAAAATGCCAAGACCTCTCAGCATAATTTTATTTTAGGACGCCTAAATGTGAAATCCAACAGTGTTGAATTGTATTCGCTGTTCTAGCATTCTTTAATCCAATGTCATCAATAACCATGCACCAACTCTATTCGAAAATCGGACATAACCAATATCGACTAGCGGACATCCCCAACTTATATTTTTCCACTAGATCTGAAAGACCTCGTGCAGCTAAGCTACACAGGATTCAGGCACTTCCCCTCCGCCGCAAGGGTTAGCTTTCCCGGCACGTGCGATACCCACATCACACACGCACAACCCACAGATCCGAGCAAAACCAATAGGAAGAACAAACGATCCGGCACGTGCGTGTGTAAATCCGATGGTTCAACAAACCTTAGCGGTCGACTCCGCCTCGGCCACGGCCACGGCCACTGGGTTTCGCACGTACCCCGGCGGCGGGTAGGGGAAGCACCTCGACATGGTCGACGGTCGACCGCGCTCTACCCCGCCGAGAGATCACAAGGATTTGGCGGCAAAGCCGGCCTAATCGACCGCGAATCGCTCGAAATTGATCGATTCGCGGCGAGGAACGCACCGGAAACTTTCGGGCGCGGCGGGATTTGGTTTTGGCTTGGCGGCTAGGGTTTCGCTACGGGAAGGGGAAAAATTTTCTATGGCTGCGGCAGGAGCAGGGAACGAAAGAGAGTCTCTTCGAGGGGAAGGGGGTAGGCCGCTATTTAAAGCCGGGGGAGAGGAGGCCGAGTCGTGCGGGGAACTAGCGGGTCCGTCTCGGTTACGTGTTGTTTCCGGAACGGACTCGCTGACAGCTTGGCACAGGCCCGTGTTGGGGCGCTATGTCAGTGGGACAGATCTAGGTGCGTGTTCTGTGGATGTCGATGCGCTGCACCTCCGCCGCGGGTGGAGCTAGGTTAAGAGCGTGTGGGTCCCGCTTGCAGGCGGAGCTTGGGTTCGGTTGAGTATTCCCGGGGCGCACGAAACGTGTCTGCGGGCCTACGGTCCGGAACCGACCTACAAGCGTCGGCAACTCGCAATCACGGACCGGCACGTGGGTCGCGTTGCCAGCCCAAGCCCCGGGTGAGGCGCGTCCGCCGCGACGATTTGCGGTGTGGAATGAACCACATCGCGATTCGTTTGGCGAAGCAGTAGCAAGCTAGTGCCAGAGAAAAACTTGGGAATTTAGCGGCAAAAAAACATGCGACAGTGAAGAATGAGACCGCTAAAAATTGCAAGGCCTGTGCTCCGCCTCCGACCACTCAAAAACCTCGCAGACCTATTCGTTCAAAATTACTCTGTCGCACGAAAGCTCGACCGATTTAAAATACTTCGCAGACCAATTTGACACCCTCATTTACAATTTTTTCTCTATCGCACCAAGGTTCGACCAATTTTTATATAAAACTACTACTAGTACATTAGGCAAGTCTCAATATAAAACTACTACTAGTACATTAGACAAGTCTATAAAACTACCTATATAGTTATAAGTAGAGATTATAAAAGTACCATCATGATCATGGAATGAAATAGGTTTCATCAACCCATATCTACACTTTTTGTAACACGAGACTCCAGGCAGCCAACAGTTTAACCACAAAAATCAAAGTATATTAGAATAAGAAAAAACAATTAATGCAGCATTGGCAGCACAACTAGGTAAATGCAAGAAACTACTCCCTCGTTACCTTTATATGTGTCATCCGGGAAGCATGTTTGCGAAGGAAACACGATTTTCTAGAAACAGACATTCAGGGACAGTGGGAGTATGCTCGAATACGTAAGTATCCCAGAACTTGAGACAGACTGAACATCACCACGAATTTATTTGTGCTGCAAGAAGTGGGAGTATGCTCGAATACGTAGTATCCCAGAACTTGAGACAGACTGAACATCACCACGAATTTATTTGTGCTGCAAGAAGTCAGATGGAACTATGGAAGTTGCAACCATCCAATCGATCCAATTCTCAAACCCAGAGTAATCAACCGTTACAGTGATGGTCGGAATCTCAACAGAAACCAAGCCACCAGGATGCAGAGTCACCTTGAGAATACATCACAGTCACAAATATAAGACGCACTGCAATTAAAGCATGATCGACCTAATAGTGTTCAAACATAGTGTGAAAAGTGTAAAATCGAGTAGTAAACAAGACACCATCACCAGTCCAAGCCTCTGAAAAATGTGTCGCTGAGGCCCATCACACTGAAAGGTCTTCAGTAAATCAGATGAGGAGCTTCTCAATCGAGTCCTGCAATTCATTAAATTTGATTAATCTACAGAGATATGCAGACAAGAACATGATAAGGAAGACCATTAAACAGTGTACAAAACATTACACAATTCAAGATAAAATATCCAGTACCAACAACTATACTATGACAGAATATTAAATACCTTGAGACCCTGTATCTGTAGTTTCAGCTGGCTACCCTCATTGCTGGTCACTGAGCAAGCAATGACCGGTCTTGTCACACCACAAGCACGGCCAAGAGCTTGTTTCGATGGAACAAATACATATGGCACGTTCTGCACATAGCATAGGGCAAATTATTAGCCAATGGTGAATGTTTTTTTTTTGGATAAGGCCCAATGGAGAATGTTGCCATATTCATTAAGTATGCTAACAGAAGTGTTGTATACAATGAGTTCATGTCAACCACCAAGCAGGATAAAGAGAACACAAAGAAGCATGTAGAACTAACTAAACACAAGCTAAAACAACTAACAGGACTGCACTGCCGGGCTGAATATAACCTGCTAGCACTAAATTTGAAAGAAAACACAACTCCTGGTATTGAGAGGCATATCAATTCACACCCCTCCATTTTTTATGAAGGCATATTTCATTTTGTTATGGCAAAATTTAACCAGCAATTACTCTATAAATATATTATTAAGCTATCAAAAGTATAGACATAAGAAAGTGTTTTAGAATACAGATCAAACAGCACAAAAATTATATACTAATAGAAAAATTGTTGATTGAAGGCGATGCAAAATGAGCATTGTATTTTCCAACGTGAGTACCAATTACAGACAATTAACTAAGAAACACAGGTGAAGTAGTTACTTTTTGGACAGAATAAGACAAACTGAGTATCTGACAACGTTTTGCAAGTATCCATATTGTTTAGCATGATTGGCTTCATTTCAATCAAAGCAAATAAGAAATCTTCTACAACTTAGGCGTTTAACAAAGGAATGTTCATTGTCACTCACAATACAACAAATTCTGGTTTTCCATGTACCAGTAAACAAAGGGAGGCCAGCAACTTAGGCAGTTAACGAAGGACCATTCATTGTCACTAATTGTCACTAACGATATAACAAATTCTGGTTTTCCATGTACCAGTTAGGCCAGTAAACTTCAGCTGCATTCAAAGTTGTCTGACAAAGAGGCACTATCACATGACAATATGATGTAACCAACATGGCATACATATGACATCCAAACGAACTACCTCATCACATAGAAGAACTATCCGATAACCAAAAACATTATACTGCACCCAACAAAACAGTCGATCTCACAGCACTACTGTAAGCGAAACAAAACAAAAGGTGAAATAAAAAAAAGGGGGAAAAGCCCAAAAAAATCAGTACCTTATCCTCAGCTAACAAGGGGAGGTGGAGCAGGATCTCGAGAGGCTCTGTGTCCGCCGCCATCACTACAAACTCCGATATCCCCCTATTCAGGGTCTTCGTCGCTGCGCACAAACACAAAAAACACAAATTGAATAAGAAAGACACGGAATTAACAGATTACAGAACAGGAGACGTGCACAAAAGATTGATACGGTACCTTCGTTCGCTCCCTTCTTGAGCTGCTTGTAGTTGGCGGCCTGCTGGATGATATCGAGGATACCCGTCGTCAGCTGGGCATCAGCTAGCGGGTACGCCTTCGGGTTCACCACGGACTCCATCGTAGGGGCGAATCTAGTAAAGGGGACATGGGGGAAACATATAGTTTTTTAGAAGAGTTAAATTTATGTAGGCATCAAATCAAATAGCCAAATAGCTTGAGGTAGTTTGAAAACTCGGTTTCGCACAGCAAACAGCGAAGAGAAGGGGGTGGGAATACCTGGTGCGATATTCGCCGGCGAAGATATCGGCGAAGGGCGTCGGCGGCGGCGGTAGCCCAGCAGGGTTATTCGGCCCAGGCTTTGGTGGCGGTGGTGTCTGACGTTGTCGCGGGAGTGCCGTGTGGTGGAGCCGGGAGGAGAGGCCGAGGCTGGTGGCGGTTAGGGTTGCCTCGCAGCGTATATATCCGGCTGGTTTAGTTGGGCCTTTAATGGGCCTTATCCTTCCAAACTGAGACGGGCCTGTAGCTATGTACGCATGTGCAGCAGCCTAGCGGGGGAACGGGGAAATGAGAAAGGCAACCATCCTCGCTTCTGCAATTCTGGTATAGAGTCGACTGGTGATAAGTGCGCGCCCCTACACCCGGGTTGGTGCCACTAAAACAACGGCTTAGTAGATATGTAACTTTTGAGACACTTAAAAGCCTCAATCTGGGATTCATCTGGAAGTCATGTACAACAGAAGTCTTGATTTAGGATAACCAGTAGGAACATAAACCGAGCTGTGGTCATATGCTGATTAATATGTGAGGAATACGTGAAAGTTAATACTTAGTAACATCCAAACAAATATATATTCAGCATGAACACAACAGTAATAATGGTAAAGCTAGACCACAAAGCCACGTCCTTGCGTGCAATCACCATATAATAAGATAAATTATCCGGCACGAAGACAGGTCTTAAAATACAATAAGGTTCATGTGGAGCGATAGACGTCCGAACAGAGCTTAAGCTTTACATAATTATACACGAAAGAGCTAGAAATTATGTACGAACGATGTAGATAGTATAACACATTGAACTGCAGCTACAAATGTTAATCTGTCATAGTAGTGCAAATATATTGCTAGAAGCCATAGTTGTAGCTATTGTTATACCTGCCATCAGATAAAAAGGCTCTTCAGAAGAAATGCCATAGGAGGAGCTGGTACTGAAGCCATGATTGCAACTTGGTGCAAGAGCAAGCTCCCGCTCATCAGTTGCATGTCAGTTTTGGACACAGTTAGCATAAGCTTCTTCAAAAAATTTACACAAGCATAATATCTACCCAGCAAACGTGTTGCCTGACGAAAATTTTACCTATACGCAGCTGCTCACAAGCTTCTTCAAGCATTTCACTGTCGATGCCCATCTCTTCATCTAATAAAAGAAGTGTAGGGAGTGGCAGGAAGAGATGGGCATATAGCAAAAGGAAAAGATTTGTCGAATCTCCAAGCATAACACAATCAGGGGATAGTGCATACACACCTAGAGGGGTGACTTGCCATTGATCTGAGAAAGGAAAGAGTGTTCGAAACACATATTACAAGTTGACTCCAAAGCCCAAAGTATGCACATTACAACCAGGGGACATAGAAAAACAAAGCACTTAAATATGATTCTATAGAGAGATCGGAGAATTTACAATCAAGGAGATAGAATGGTTATTGTTTATGGCAAAAGTTGACCAAGAAAAGAAGTGCACATACTGTAGAGGGCTAAGTTATACTCACCAACACTGAAGAAGGTGAGTGTGATAGATTACCTTGCTAGCAAGTCCAACCATCTTTGTGCTACTCTGAAAACTTTTGAGAAGTAGTCACCACCTGACTGTCTTCAAAGACACTGGAACTACTGCAAGACAACTGGATTGTAAGAACTATTACCAATTTCAAAATATGATAAAATGATGGTTCTAGAAATTGGGTTATAGTCTGCGATACAAACTAACCAAGCAAAGTGAGCCCACTGTACATGCAGATAAGGCCCTTCAAGACCGAACCCTTTTCTTATTTACATCTGCAAGGTAGAGAGTAATGATTCACCTGCCACGAGCATGTCTCTATTTTCCTAATTCTTGTGCATATTTGTCTAGCCAAAAGGTATATGCCCCTGGATCATTCCAAAGAATCTCCAATTGTATGTCCCCGCTGAAGCAACACACTACATTCACCTGGTATAGAAAGGACACACTAAATAAATATCGAGCCAAACTATTAATACTATTATCAGAATAGGTCCAGAAGGAACGGAGATACAAATTACATGGAGCGGTTTTAGTATCTTACAACAAACATGTCATGAAAGGAAGCTTACAACAGTGATTGCAATTTGGGTTGGCTTCTTAAAAAACAACAAATGAAGATCAATAATGAATTCATTTATTTCAACAGAACACCTAGTAGGGCAAGCCACACACATGTTTACACTATTCTGCAAAGTGCTATTCTATTGATCCATATAGTGGTTACAGGCCTACAGTTATATAAAGATAGGTAACCTGAAAGACATGAACCGAAACTATAATACTGAAGGGAAGCATGGCACAGATTTGCATAGTAGGTAAGCAGCTATTTTTATACAAAGCCTCGTGATACAAATCCAAATTCGTTCCCCCACCAGTTTACATCGTGAGACTGGGATACTGAAAGCAGAGAACTAATAAAGAAAGTTAGTGAAGCCTCAAATGCAGAATTGTAGTCACATTGGAGAAGAAACAAATGTCTGCATCTGGTTTATTGTCTAGCAGAACAATAGCACAGCCCACAAGAAGGATAAGACTCTTTCTAATAAGGATGAGACCACAATACATAGTTATAAACATAAATTTAACTAATATCATTGCAATGCATTTGGAGTACCACTTTTGTAATCACCAAGCTAATGCATGAGCAGTCTGTAGGGAAGGCTATTCTTTTAATGTTGGTAGGAAGAATTAGCATTCCTTAATTGCAGCGAAGACATGAAAACTAAGAAGGATACAAATTCAGATAAACCAACACAATTTAACATATGCGCAGATTTCCATTGGCACAATGGTTCCTCACAATTTTGGACGGCCATATCGGGCTCACATCTGAACCTGACTGCATAGAATGCAACTGGCTTTTGTAAAGTATAATAACGATATTAAAGTGAACCAAGATGGCAGAAACCATGAAATAGAGTAAAGTGGCCTATATGTATGTATATATATATATATTTTTGGGTGGGTGGGGGGGGGGGGGGGGGGGGGGGGCAAGAGAGTAATCAGGCAAGTAACAATAGAGAGACCAAAGAATCTATAAATGTGCAGGTATGCATATATGGACCTATTTGACAGGAACAACGAATAATCTGCGAGAGCTATTGGGTAAAAAAACAAGCTATTTCAGTTACAGGAAAATTGTTTTTTTTTGTAGGCTACACATAGGGAAAATACTAAAAATAATTCCATCTATCTCCTATGTTTGCATGAGTATATATTCCAAAAGGCATGGCAGCCTTTCATTTGCAGCGTGTCTAACTAAAGAATTGGTAATGCCTTTAAAATCTAGGCTGGCAGATGAGCATCGGAATGGTGGCACTATAGGCAGAGAAATTGGGCACAGCATCAACACACCAAGAGTTTGCATTGGAGAGGAAAAGAAATGGAAGAATCACCTGGAGAAAACATAGGCCGTCATGTAATAGGTTGTCGTGATGGAAGGCAAGATTCTGAAATAGAGCTTTGTAAATGAGAAGGTGGCAAGGGCAAGATATCATTTGCCTACAGTTCACCACTGTTGGTTTGTAGATCACAAATCCAAACCTTTTGATTGGCAGATGAGTACCAAAATCTGAACACCATAGGCATGAAAATTCATGAAACCATCAGCGAGCTAAATAAATAATTAAATATAGGCGCATCATGCATGAGAGAGTAATGGTTTGTGAGCAAAAATGTAGTCAGCTAAGCGTGTATGATGTGGTGTGGAAACCATACTATCATTTTAAGAATGCAAATCCAACTAAGATGTCACAATTCACATAATTTTATCTTGAATGGTAGGGTTCACAAACCTGTGGCCATATAAGGTGTTGACCATTCACATTTTTTTTGCTGACAACTAATAATGCATATTCTGAAAAAAAAAAGGAACTAATAATGCATATTGTTGTTAACAGCAGTAGCAACATATCAGGTGGCCATATTAGAGGAGCAGAGTCTCATGCTCGAAATGTATTTTTTAAAAACTTCACACATGCATCTGGAGGTAGGAATTTGTGTCACTTGCACTGTAAACTTTAGAGAAAGGATGCCACTTTGGCAGTACGTAACCTGGCATAAATAAAATGAAGGCTTCCCTTCAGTGGAAACATGCATTGAAGCCTTCCATTCAGTGGAGCATGGTGATATCTATTTCGAAATTAATTTGGCAGCCTAACAAATCAAATGCACACCAAGCAAAGTGATGAGAACAGCACGGAAAATCTGCAAGGGTTAATTCAATTTGGTAGCCTAATAAATCAAATGCACACAAAGCAAAGTGATGAGGACAACACGGGAAATATGCAAGGGCTAATTCGACATCGACACACTGAAAGATTGGTTATGCAGGTAATGTACAATAAGGGAAAATAACTGAAAGTAACATATGCATTCTCGGAAGGAGGGAATGGGAGGGCAAAGTAATGCCCCATCGAAAATCAATTAGATCAATGTGGCCCTGAAAGATAACCATTAAAAAGTGAAGACTTAGCTGTAAATAAGAAATAAATATAGATAAAAGCTTTCTGAATGTGCACATACATGTTCAATATACGCCATACCAAGTGGGTGTCGCAGCTAGGGCAGTTGGACTCGAAGGCAATGGAAGGTTGAAAGCGACCAGCTGCATAGCCATTGTCTGTATAAACCAAAAATATGCCTGCAACAATTAAGGGACAATTTTCAGCACGAACTAAATAAGTTAGTGTAACAAACATTTGAGAACTGGGACCTAAAAATGCAATCTATTAGATTAAATAAGAGAGGACTGAAATGGCGACCAGCTGCATAGCCATTGTCTGTATAAACCAAAAATATGCCTGCAACAATAAGGGACAATTTTCAGCACAAACTAAATAAGTTAGTGTAACAAACATTTGAGAACTAGGACCTACAAATGCAATCTATTAGATTAAATAAGAGAGGACTGAAATGGACAGGCAGACAAAGAAATCCTAGACCTACTGAAAGTGCAATTAAGCTTTAAGTGGATTTTGGTGACAGTACAACGTAATTAGAGAACTAATGAGATTTTACAAGTATGACAAGCACGTTAAACTTAAGGAGGTTGATGAATAGGTTGGCGGACCCCTCCAATTACAAAAGTGCATGACAACAAGCTCAAAGGAGTTTAAATTCTTTTATACTTTGAAATTGAGTTAGGTATGTCGTACTATTAAGAGGGATTCAACACGCATGCCAACAAGTGAACCAAATGCAATATCTATCCAAATACATCACACCTCCACATACATAGTGGGCAAATCAGCCAGCTACTTGAAGATCTATACCTTGTTGTTCTGCCCAGGCCGACAGTGCCGGCGCCACTTGTTCAGCCTGTTGGCAGTGAGGGGTATTTAAACACCTCCTCACTCCCCCCAACGGCTACTTCTGCCCTTCTCACTCTCACACTTCGCAGAAAATAGAAAGAGGAGCTCTCTTCTTGCTCTTCATTCCTCCTTGGTGCTTAACCACTCTCCCCCATTGATTTCCAATCAACCTTTGAGAGATTGAGCCTCCAAGCTTGAGAAGAAGCTTCTCCCTCGGATTTTCAACTCCTACAAGCATTTGGTTCACGTGGTGGTCGGCGGTTTGAGTTTGTTACTCTTGGAGCTTTGCTCCTAGCCGGCTAGGCGTCGCCCTTGAGCTTGTCAACTTGTGTGGAAGCCAAAGGAGGTTTGTAACACCACCAATTTGCTAATACATTGCCCCTCATCTCAAGGGTTGATTCCCTTGACTTGAGACCGAGGAAAGAGCAAGCCTTTGTGGCGAGCTTGAGCCTTGTGTGGCGCACCTCAACAACGTGGACGTAGGCAAGCCTAAGTGGCGAGCTGAACCACGGGTCAAATCTTGTGTCACCGTGTGCTTGTTACTTTACTTTCATATATCTTGTGTGCAAGGTGATTTCTAGGATTCGGACCCGATCTACTCCGTAGGTGTGTTGCTAACACTTTCAGGTGGTGCTAGAGGTTTCCTACACCTCTAGGAAGGTTTTGATTCAACCACAATTTCCATTCTAATTTTACATTTTGAATTATGCTCAATTCTGTTCAGTTGACCAGCACTGCTGCCCCAGAGACCAGCAGTGCCAACCACCCCGGCAGTGCCGGCTTAGAGCCCGACAGTGTCGACCCTGTGCTGATAGCAAGTGTCAAGTTTGTTTTTAAACAGGCCTATTCACCCCCCCTCTAGGCTAATTAGGTCCTTACAAGTGGTATCAGAGTAAGGTTACCTCAAGAAGCACATAACCTGTGAGGTAATGGCCGAAGAGGGAAATGTTGTGATGGTTGATCCCAAGAAGGTGGACTTGCATGAGACCTCAAGTAGCGATGAGAGCGCTGACACGAACAACTACCAGACCACTGCTGGTATATCCGCTAGAGAGATTGCAAGAAGAAAAGAAGCTAAAAGATTGAGAAGAGAAGGCAAGAAATTGTAAAAAGAAGAAAAAGCTATCAATGAAGCCAAAATCTTGAAGCTTGCCGAGAAGCTCCATAGAAGAGAAGTAAGAGCACTCAAGAAGGAGCTCAAGGCGAAGGAGGAGGAGCTAATGAAGAGCAAAGCACAAGCCTCTCAAGTGGAGGTTGAATCAAGTAGCTCCGACGAAGATGATGATGAATCATACCATGCCTCCAAGATTGTGAAGAAGGATAAGAAGAAGAAGAAGAAGGCTGACGGCAGCAAGAAATACTCCGCCATATCCTTTGATTATTCATCCATTTCTAAGCATGAGCATAAACCTCTATTTCATGTTCCCGCCGGCAAGTTGCCTCATTTCGATGGGACCAACTTTGCTAAGTGAAAACACTTGATGAAAGCTTATCTTGTAGGTCTTCACCCCGGTGCTTGGGAGATTGTTCAGAAAGGATGTGATCCTCCGGTTGATCCAACAAGCCCCACCACCATCAAGCTCCGTTGCATACAACTCAATGCACAAGCAACTAGTGTGTTGCTAAGTGCATTGGATGGTGATGAGTACAACAAGGTGATGGGCTTGGAAGTTGCCAAGGAAATATGGGATACCTTGCACCTTGCACATGAAGGTGTGAGCAAAGTGAGGCAATCCAAGATCAACCTATTGATGGCTAAGCTCAACCGGTTCGTGATCAATGAAGGTGAAGGGACATAAGAAATGTTTGATAGATTGATGACCATTGTTGGCAAGATTAGAGGCCTTGGTGGAGAAGAAGTCAATGACCATAAGGTTGTCAAAATCATGCTTGAAGCCTACTCCCCAAGAAATGAAACCGTGGTGACATTGATTAGAGACAAGAAGAAGTTCGAGTACTTCACACCAAGTGATGTGCTTGAAAGAATTATCACTTTTGATCTACAAAGAGAAGAAGCACAAGAAAGGAAGAAGGTTGGAGAGATGCAAGCAAGGTTGGAGGGCATGAAGATCAAGGATGTGGCTCTCAAGGCAAACAAGAGCACAAGGAAATCAGCCCTAGCTGTTCCAAAAACAGCAAGCAAGCTACTTCAAGCAAAGCTCAAGCTACCAAGGCCATCAAGCATCAACCCGAAGCTCCAACGTCAAGTGATGGTGAAAGTGAAGATGAGCAAGCCGAAAACATTGATGACATGGCTCTATTCATAAGAAGATTCAACAAGGGCCTAAAGAAGAATGAGTACAAGCTCTTGAAGAGAAGGTTCCCCAACAAGAAGTTTAGGACTTGCTACAAGTGTGGTAGCACCGAACAATTCATTACCGATTGCCCAAATAAGGAGAAAGACAACAAATTTGGCAAAGGCAAGAGGGAAGACAAGGGTGACCACAAGAAGAGCAAGAGATTTATGGGTGAAGCACACATTGGGCATGAGTGGGACTCATCGGAGGAGACCACAAGTGAGGAAGAGGAGATGGCAACAATTGCAATTCACAAGCCATCCACTTCATCAGGGCTCTTCAACAACATGTCCGATGATGCTGAAGGTTCCCCTCACATTTGTCTCATGGCAAAGGGTGAGAAGGTAAAATCAAAACCGAAACCCATAACTCCTCTCCCCCAAAGACATCTCTAGTAGTGATTCTAGTGATTGCTCTAGTGATGATGAATCTAGTGATGAAGAAATCAATGAAATAACTAAAAATATGGATGTCAAGACCAAAATCTTTATTGCTAATCTAATGGATGAATTAGAGGCAACCAAGGAAGAGCTATCATCTAGAGAAAAGACTCTTATTAAACAAGAGGATCTCTACATTGCTAGTGAGGAAGCCCTTGCATTAGAAAAGAGTGAGGTGAGCTCTTTGACCAAGGCTTTGGCCAAGGAAAAGAAGCTCATGCTCTCACTAAGGAGTATAGTGAACTCAAGCAAAAGCATTGTGGCTTAAGTGAAAAGCATCAAGAGCTTGAGGGATAATACAACCTTCTTTGGGAGAGCAACTCACATCTCACTAAGGCAAATGATGTCTCTCCTCCATCCACTATTCAAGGTTGTGGAAAATGCTATAATATTGATTTGAATGATTATTCCACTAACCTTGCCAACATGGAGACCATGAAGAAAGAAATAGCAAGGCTCAACAATGTCATCTCAGTTTTAAAGAAGAATGACAAAGACAAGGTTGAGCCCAAGAAAATCCAATACAAAGATGGAAGGCATCCATCAATTAAAAATGGGCTTGGTCACACTCAAGGAGGTCAAATCAATGGTAGAAAAATAGTCAAAGGCATTGAGTGTGTCAAGTTTGAGAAGAAGGGAAGCATTGGTGCAGATAAGCCTGCACAGACAGCAGCTCTGCTGGACCATAGGCCGGCAGTGCCGGACCTAAGGCCGGCAGTGCCGCGCCCCAATAAAGGGAAGACTACCAGTGCTTCACCTGATCAAGCTAAAGCCAAAGTCCATGCCAAGAGGATGCCCCAGCAAAAGCAGGTTTCTCAGAAACCCAAGGACTCAATTTGGGTGGCCAAAAACAAGTTTGCCTATCAACCCAAGACAAGGTCACCTCAAGGAAGTTTGTCCTCATGCTATGTGTTGAAGTGCAATGACCGTGGTAAAGTCATTGCTGAATTTGTGGGTGATGAGAAACATGATAAGAGAAGCATGAACATTTGGGTCCCAAAAATTGTTGTGACTAACATGCAAGGCCCCAAGATTGATTGGGGACCTAAATCTAGAAACTAATTTGTTTTGTAGGCATACTCCTCCGGTGGATCAAGTTGGGTGCTTGATAGTGGATGTACAAATCATATGACCGGAGAAAGGAGTATGTTCTCATCATATTCCCCAACTTCAAATGCAAGTGAGAACATCATCTTTGGTGACAACTCCAAAGGGGAAGTGATTGGACTTGGTAAAGTTGCTATTACTCTTGATCATTCCATCTCAAATGTATTACATGTGAATTCGTTGAGTTACAACTTGTTATCCGTTTCTCAATTGTGTGAGATGGGCTTCAATTGTCTCTTTACGGATAAGGATGTGGAAGTGTTTAAAAGGGAGAATTCCTCTATTGTCTTTACGGGTCGTTTGAAGGGCAAGCTCTACCTAGTTGATTTCAACAAAAGTAAAGCTAAGCTTGAGACTTGTTTAGTGGCAAAATCTAGCATGGGTTGGCTATGGCATCGCCGACTAGCCCATGTTGGTATGAGGAACTTGGCCAAACTCCTAAAAGATGAACACATTCTTGGACTAACCAATGTTCATTTTGAGAAGGATAGAATTTGTAGCGCTTGCCAAGCCGGAAAGCAAGTAGGTGCACCTCACTCATCCAAGAGCATTGTCTCCACCAAGCAACCATTGGAGCTAATTCACATGGATCTCTTTGGACCGGTGGCCTACATAAGCATTGACAGTAACAAACATGGTTTAGTTATTATTGATAACTTTACTCGTTTTACTTGGATGTTTTTCATGTATGATAAGGCACAAGTGCAAGATAAGGTGAAAACCTTCATTAGAAGAGCACAAAGAGAATTTGGTTTTCAAATTAAGAAAGTTCGAAGTGACAATGGAACCGAATTCAAGAACACTCAAGTGGAAGAGTTCCTTGATGATGAGGGCATCAAGCATGAGTTTTCAGTTCCATACACTCCTCAATAAAATGGTGTAGTAGAGAGGAAGAACCAGACACTCATTGACATGGCAAGGACAATGCTAGATGAGTACAAGACTTCGGATATCTTTTGGGCCGAAGCCGTCAACACCGCTTGCCATGCCATCAACCGGCTCTATCTACACAAGATCTTGAAGAAGACCTCATATGAACTCCTAACCGGTAACAAACCAAAGGTGTCATACTTTAGAGTTTTTGGGTGCAAGTGTTTCATTCTTAACAAGAAACCCAAAACCTCTAAGTTTGCACCTAAAGTTGACGAAGGTTTTCTTCTTGGTTATGGATCAAATGAGCATGCCTATCGTGTATTCAACAAGACTTTAGGGAAAATTGAAATCGCGATAGACGTGACATTTGATGAATCTAACAGCTCTCAAATAGAGCAAATTGATCAAGTGATTGTAGGTAATGAGGAATCACCATGTAAAGCAATCAAGAACATGGCCATTGGTGACATCAGGCCACAAGAAGTGCAGGCCACAGAAGTGGAACCTCAAGATGGTGATGCTACTGCCCCAAGATTGGAAGAAGATGGGCCAGCGGTGCTCCCTGGTCATGGCTCTGCCCCTGAGGCCGACACTGCCGGCCCCATCAGACAGGAAGCAGTCAGCCCCTCACCTGCTACTCCAAGGAACCTACAACCTATCTTTGAAGAGCATGATTATGATGACCAAGCTGAGCAACAAGAAGCCACAGAATACTCAAGATTGAGGCAAACAATTCAAAAGGATCATCCCGTCGACAATATACTTGGGAGTCTCCGAAAGGGGGTAACTAGTCGTTCACATTTGGCAATTTTTTGTCAATTTTACTCTTTTGTCTCCTCTTTGGAACCTCTCAAGGTTGAGCAAGCTCTAGATGATCCAGATTGGGTGATGGCTATGCAAGAAGAGCTCAACAACTTTGAGTGAAATCAAGTTTGGTCCTTGGTGGAAAGACCCAACACTAATGTGATTGGAACCAAGTGGGTCTTCCGCAACAAGCAAGATGAACAAGACGTGGTGACAAGGAACAAGGCAAGATTGGTGGTTCAAGGCTTTATTCAAGTGGAGGGCTTGGACTTTGAAGAAACATATGCACCGGTGGCCGCGCGCACAGCGGGGAGGTCGCCGCCATCGCGGCCAGCCGCAGCGCCGCCACTGCAGGAGGGAGAGGAAGGGAAGAGCCGGTGAGGCCAGAGCGGCGCAGCCGCCGGGGCCAGACGAACCGGGCGAAAGGAAGCCAGGAAGGGAAACGAGGAGTTGGGATCGAGAGAGGACGCGGGGTGGCGGTCTGGGTCCGGCTGGAGGGCGGGGGGCTGGCCGTAAAAGCGGCTGGCGGGCAGGTAATCGCAAAAACGCCACGAAATCGGAATTTTCTCTTCTTCGGCCGAAACATTTCCACAATATAGGGGTCTAGACGTAAAAAAAAGAACGCGTTTACTATTCACGAAGATATAGCTGGACCGCGGGTTGATTTCGACTAAAGTGGAGGGCTTTTATGCAAAAGAGCCGGTGGTGCGGGGGGCGAGCCTAGCCGTCCACGGGCGCGATCCGACGGCCGGAACGAGGGGCGCGACGTGGCCATGGTGAGGCCACGTCCAGGCCCGCGCGATAAGTAGCGGTAGATAGCTGGATCGCGGGTGGATTTCGACTAAAGTGGAGGACTTTTATGCAAAAGAGCCGGTGGTGCGAGGGGCGAGCCTAGCCGTCCACGGACGCGATCCGACGGTCGGAACGAGGGGCGCGACGTGGCCATGGTGAGGCCACGTCCAGGCCCGCGCGATAAGTAGCGGTAGATTGGACCAGTTGCAGGCAGCAGTGGCGAGGTCATCTGATGTGGTGCTACCGTAAATATGTTAACGATAGATTAATTAGGTTTAATAGATTCATTTTGTAAATTAGTCATCGCTTGTGTATTTTTTTTATAATTTACTTATATTTAGTCCTTCTGTTGAGCATTTCCTAACCTCTAGTCCCTAGATCTAAACATTTTTTTTCAGTTCGATGAGTTAAACAATACTAACTTTTGACTAAACATGTACAAAATATGATACAAAATACACATAATTAGATTAATCATGCTATATATTTTCATAGTAGATCTATTTAAATATGAAAATGTTAATAGTATTTTTTATTATGATATATGAAAATAGTCAAATCTAAATTTGGTTGACTCCTAAAATATGAGATGTTTACTTATT
Source organism: Microstegium vimineum (assembly GCA_022036555.1). Classification (NCBI taxonomy): domain Eukaryota; kingdom Viridiplantae; phylum Streptophyta; class Magnoliopsida; order Poales; family Poaceae; genus Microstegium; species Microstegium vimineum. Next base: position 15,028,745 of record CM039139.1, read on the forward strand.
TTGGGACGGAGAACATTTTGGGATGGAGGACACTACATAGATGAGATAGGGAGCGGGCGCCATCAAGAACTTAGTGATTATTTTAGTTTAAACGATTATGCCTATCTAATTTTGCTTGTATATTATATGGCAACTTGGCATATAGAGTCAGAGAGACAGTCGTTGTATCCGGGGACCTGCTGCTACGAACGTCGTTGTCATTTTGAATGCGATCATCTTCAAAAAGTTTATTATATTTCACTTGAAAATTCTCGTGTTTTGTCAACTCTTAAAATAATATGTAGTCTCTCTCCAATAATTTACTATTTTAGACTTGGCAAAATAAAAAAAAACATAAGACTTTTTTTCTCGAGATAAGAGGCGGCGGCGGGAGAAGAGGAGATGTCAAGTTGCCTCAGGTTGACATATTTACCAAGTGAGGGGGCAAACACACCAAGTTACTATTGATGTCAAGTTATTTTGTCAAACTATTGGAGACTATTTTTTTTATCAATAATAAATAGATGTCAAGTTGAGATAGCAAACTTTTGGAGATGCTCACTGACAAATATGTTAACTAGAGAGAGCTTGACAATGACATTGTTTCTTCTCTCGCCGCCGCCTCTTATTCCAGAAAAAAAGAAAACATTTTGCTAAGTTTAAAATAACAAACTATTAAAAAGTGACTGTTTACTTGATATATTATTTTAGGAGTTGATGAAATACAATATTTACGAAGTGAAATATAAAACTCTTGGAGATGCTTTAATGTGTGATTAAAAGGATGATTGAAAGATCTCGGTGCGTATATGGCCAGATAATTCGGGAGATCAAAGTACCAAGAGGATTTTTTTTTAAGAGATAAATTCGTACATGAGAACCGCTGGCACAGCACACATGCATGCGGACACGGATCGCGTGCAGTGCCTATTACCACTGCAAGATAAGCAGTAGTTGCACGTGAGCCATCCACACATGAAAGAACGGCTTGGATGAGAGCTCTCCTTTTCCTTTTTTTTTGTTTTACTATTTTCTATTCTCTGCTATGTGCTATCAGGTGGTTCTTCTTGACTAAAAAATTAGAGAAATAAAAAAGAAGGCATAGATATTACAATATGTTTCGTAGCTATTACGTAAAAGTTTAAACATTAATCACGGTCATATACAATATTCATATATGTAAAAGTTTTTCATATAAAAATAATTATAATGCTATATACACCTATTACGTTACAAGATTTTTATTTAAAATTAACTCCATTTTTTTTTGATAAATTTGTCACATACAAAATGTTTCATAGCTATCAGTGCACGTTCAGCTTTGTTCACATTAAGAAATGTTAAAAAAGAAGATACCTTATATGTCACGAAGGTTTGGACGAAAAACTCGAAGCTCGTTACCTCGCTCGGCTCGTGGCTGGCTCGGCTCGACTCGAGATAACGAGCCGAGCCGAGCCGAGCTGAGCCAAGATTTTAGCTCGTTAGCTATGACGAGCCAACTCGAGTCAGCTCGCGAGCCGCTCGTGAGCCAAACGAGCCACAATTTTAAGAAAAAAAAGTAGCAGAACTTATATTTATTTTTATATATTAGTATACTACAGCATATATGTTAACACATATTAATTTTTTATTCAATTTAAGATGATTAGATATTTTATTTTTGTATTATTACTATTATCAAGTTTTAGATAAATACAAATATTACATTTTGTGATTTTTTTATACCTGGCTCGCGAGCTTAACGAGCCATCTCGAACTTTTAACGAGCCGAGCCGAGCTAGCTTTCTGGCTCGTTAGGATAACGAGCCGAGCCGAGCTAGCTCGTTATCCTAACGAGCCTTAACGAGCCGAGCTGGCTCGTTATCCAGCTTTTACTCACGGGCAAATCCAAAATAAAGCTAACTAAATTATATCATATCCAAAATTACAAATTTAAAAGATTTACCATATCTAATAGTTCGTGCATGCATCAATTTAGATCTAGAAAAAGAATTTTTATATCTAAAACTTTTTTTATTTATCATGTTTTACAAAGTGAAAATATAAATAAGTATATATTTCAGCTATTACCTTGTACAAAGTAACAGGTAATATTAACTCTCCAATCTAATTAAATGAACGGCTCATGATCACCACGAAGGTAGCACAATAAGACTTACTGGGGGTTGCAAGTTTTTTTATATTAAAACATGAGTAGAGAACTTTTTTCGTGATTTAGGAACAGAGAACCTTGATACATTCAACAGGAACTTAGTTTATCATTTGCTTTTTTGTGTTCAGCATATGTTGTGTAAATGTAATTTAAAGGACATTAAGGCTCTGTTTAGTTCCATCAGAAATTCAAAATATAAAATCCCAACTATTTTAGATTTCAAAATCCAGAATGCAAAATATTTTAGTGGATTATTTAGTTTCAATCAAAGTTTGGTTTATTTTAGATTTTCATGATGGAGATTGTAAGGTGGCACACATGTAAAGTTTGACTTATTTTGGTCCCTTGAGTCCAAAATCTAAAATGAAAAATGAATCACTTTTTACCAAAAAATTTGAGTGACGTTTAGTTTCAATTTTGCAAAATGATGAGCTCAAACCCAAAATATTTTAGATTTTATGGGGAACTAAACAGAGTCTACCTCTCAGTTTAGAGCAAAATATATGCAATATATGTTATTACTGTTAACGGGCTATCTTGTGTTAGTTGTATTATTGAAATATTGATGTCCTCTCTTTTCTTATTCTATTTTTTTTACTCAACAAGAACCGGCTGATAGGAGAGAGTGAAGGAAAAAAAAAAGGAAATAGGAGAGCTCTCATTCAAGCCGTCCCTTCAGACATGGATGGCTCGGCTGCAGCCACTGCTTATCTTGCAGTGCTAGTAGCCAGTGCACGCGATCTGTGTCCCATGCACATAGCCTGACCTTTGTACGCAAATTCGAAGCTCAAGAAAGAGAAAATAAAATAAATCAGAGAGTCGGGTGGAAGTGGAACATCGCGCAAGTTTAGGCTCCGGCTTCCTTCGGCGTGTTCGCTTGACAGAATTATGCACTGTTTTGGTAGGATTATGTACTGCTGGTTGATTATTTTTAGAGAAAAACACTGTTGTAGTTAAATTTAAGCCGGCTAAAAAGCCAAGTGAATAGGCTGCTTGATCTTAGCTATTCTCCTGTTCATTTCCATTCCAGGATGAAAACGTAAGAGCATTCAAAGAGCCAAAAAAAACTAATCAAATTTACTGGTTTTAGCTACTCTCTAAAATATATTTGATAAAAAAATACTAGAGTACTCTAACAAACTATGTAAAAACAACAAACTGGATATCTATTCAAGTAAGCTATAAGCTATCTAAAAGAGTGAGCGAATGAAGTAGGATGAAGAGATGCTATATTTTGAGAGCAATTTACAGAGTCTGATAGAGATTCCCTTTAAGAGCATCTCCATGAAACTTTGTGAAATATACTATCTAAATCATTATTTAGAGAGTTATTTAAGTAAAAACTATTTTCTATATCTTTATACTCTCTAATAGCTTTTCTATATCTCATGCACAGTCTAAAGAGTTATTCTCCTCTTCTATATTTGGCTCGCGAAAAAATTAGAATAGAAGATACCTATATTTGCATAACCATTTAGAAAAGTTATTGGAGTGTGTTTTTTCAACAAAATTTATTTTCATAGTATTTAAAAAAATAAAAAGAGCCTTGTAATTAATCTAATAATAGTCAAATTTACCTTTAGAAAACAATTTGACTAATATTTTAAAGATACTCTAGGCTGTGTTGAGCGAGGGTGGTTACTCACACTAGGATTCTTTTAAAGAGATTTGACCTCGTTCTTATTTTCCTGAGAAATAGAGGCATGGAATAGAATTCCATAGCATTATTCCCTTTGCAATCCTATGTTCTAAAAGCTCTCTTATGAAAAAAAAAAGTGTCAAGTAACGATTTTGTCAGGTGGCCATACAGAAATCATCATTTTATCCTCGATTGTCACAATTCTACGATCTGGTTGCCCTGAGATAACCTAGATGCGCATATTAGATGTTATCCGGGAGAAAGAAGTGCACAATCATTTGATGGCCATTAGGCAAACTGATCCTATACACGGCCCCAGAAGCTTTACTTGTAACCAAGTGCTTGTATGTGCTTTATGTACAAGGACACCACAATTACATGGAGTACAGGTTAGTACATCCGTTATGTTATCTTACAAGAGCACGAGCCCCTCTCGTATGCATCAAATCCGCATCTGTTGGATACTCCTATCAGCAGCGAACAGCTCACTTGGACAATATAAAGCTCCTCTTCAGCGAAATGCAGCATTGGAGGTTCCTTCTTAACCAACACAGCAAGTCGTGGAAGGGATAACATCCCCAGTTCTACATGATCGATGGAATCGAGTCATTCTTATCTGAGAAGAATGACAGGTTTCGAAATGCATCGAGGCTATTTGCCATCAGGCGGTTCCAACTATTTTGACTGTCCCCTATCAGTATGTCATCGGCTTGATATCTCACAGACGGTATGTCCAAGTCCAGTGGTCCGAGTGAATCAGGCTGCCGAGAAAGAAAAAAAAAAGTAAGCTCAGCTAAGATAAGTCAGTACAAAAAAAACATTATGGTTTCTTCAAGTACCCAATATATGTCAGCTAAAGATTGATCCTTCGACTCATTAGTTTCATCACTTCGAGGTGGTGATTTAGCATAAAACTCCTCTTCGTCTTTGGCATCATCATTATAAGGATTATTGGCATCAGCCTCTCCTCCAGTCAAGTCCTAATAGTCACATAAATAAACAAGGTCAACAACTCAAACGTATAAACTTATTTTGCTTCTAGGAGAACCCAAAAGATGTCAGCAGACCTGAAGAAAACCTTGAAATCCTTCCGAATTTGAAGGATGAACTTCATTGTCGGTATCAGGAGAGCTGCTAGGAGTGTTTGAACCTTGTTGCTTCCTGGAGGCTGACAAATTAAAGCTGAACTCATCACATGTTTCTTCTGCTCCCCATATGGTTGAATGGGTAGTATGGGCTGGATGCTCTGACACTTGATAACGAGAAGCATGAAGGGCAACAGCAGCATCAAACGAGTCATAGCTGCATGGATTCTCAAGAAACAAAGGATTTTTTACACTAGTCCCTATGCAATCCAAATGAGCGCCTTTGGACGCTTCTGTCAGTAAGTGCCCAACACTGATATCTGTAAGAGTATCTGCCCACTCTACTTCAGATATTGCCACACAATTCATTCCCTGATCATCCTGAAGTATAAATGCATACTAAGTTACAATTAGAGAAAGAATGATCGCCCATAGAAACATTTAGTTGTCAGAAGGATGCAAGAGACAGAAAATACAACCTCAAAAGCTTGGGTTACAGGAACCTGCATTTGCTTTTGGCTGCCACAAGGGGGCACATTTGCCGGCTGATCTGGAAGCTCAGAGTTCTGGCCTGTACTGGATGGGGTTATATGCAATAACATTGAACTACAAGGATATTGCTCATGAGTGCAATTACTGAGCAAAGTACTATCCTTTTGCGCACAAGCCTTATCTCCTGATGGCAATTTGACTTGGATGGCCTCCAGTATCATGCAATCCTCAAAATGGGTTAAAGATATTTCACTTACTCCTGCTCCAAGCTCAACAAGGGAAAACCAACCATACCTTAAAAACAAAATGTTGACACAACAATTAGCAATAATTATGCGCCTACAAGTGACTCGTTAGGTTGAGACTTTCTATCAATCAGAGAAATTATATACCTTAAACGGAAAACAGAAGGGCTATTCACAGAAAGAAACACATCAGCTACTGCAACAGTATCTCTTGTTGTCCACCTCTGATATGTAGCCAAATCCTCTTGATTAGCACAATACGGAAAAAGAATAAGCTCTCCAGATGCGATGTTTGAGTTACCCCATTTTCGGTTTAGATGTTCTAGCACAGATGATATTTTCTTCCTAGAGCTTAATGTGAGCTCTAGATGAGGATTATGGTCATCCTGATAAGAGGAGAAAAAGCACCATGTAATGTACTAATGTTAAAATTGCTCACAGTTTAGAGAACTCAACAGAATAACTCAGACCCCAACCAAATATACAAAGAAAAATTTGAGCAAAATGCAAAGGGACACAAATCGAGTTATCCATTCATCATCTTTCATCTATAACATGCATGAATTTGACAACAAGAACCTGAGTGCCCGGTCAATAATTCACATGTAACAAGTGACATGTTAAAAGTACCGCAGCTGAGGGAAATTGTGATTCATATGCAGTTTGCTAGTAGCAAGAAACCATGCTTTACCTTCTCCAATGCCTTCCGAGTAGCTTCGTTTATTGGAAATAACTGTAGCTTCAGCTTCACAGGTGCTTGTGAATCTACTTCCTTCATATGACTTGTGCTAATGCCTGCAAATGCAGAATAAAAACATCAGAACAATAGACCTGTATCTGCTACCGTTAACTTCAACGAGCGTGTTGAATAAAGTTCAGCAAATACAAGAACTAAAATCTAGTTGCTAGAAGCCATACCATCAACAGTAGAAAGTCTGTCTGATGATGAAGTCAGTGTTCTTGCATCAACATTACATAACATGCCCGGGTTAATCGTGTTGCGCTCGAGCTCCTCAGCTGCATCAGCAACTAAAGAAACACCAGCCATGGCCGCTTTCTCCCATTTTTTATATGCAGCAGATGCAACAGCGCCACCTAAAACACAGGTCACCAGCTATCCACATTAATGCAATAAAGGTTCACCACTAGAGAGCTACTCTACATGATAGTATTAAACATCAACGATTTCACCGAAACTCAAACCACACAGATTATGTGACAAAAGATAAGCAAGGTTAGGTCATAACAAAGGAAAAGAGAAGATGTGCCCACCTGCCTTCCTTTTTTGTTTCACAGTTCTTGTGGCAGAGAGGTCCCCTTTAGTTGTTCCTGACTTGTTCGAAATTGGTTCTGCAACCCTCTTGAAAATTGTCCCTTTAGGAGATGCTACTCTGCTACCATTTTGAGCATCTACTGACAGGAACTTTACAGGAGTCTCATTCCCAGGAGCCTTGATGATAATTGGAGATGGAGAAGGTAGACACATATCCACTCGTGAACGCTTTCTCCTGGATTTATTTCTGTCCTTTAGCAGTTGTTTTCCCTAGCAAACAGAAGGAGAGACACATAGCGTGAGAAAGAAGAAACAAACTGAAAACATTTTATAGTGAGAAAAAAACATGGGGGAAAAGCAACTCACCAATGCTTCTACAAATGTTTTGAACCTCCGAGGCTTCAGATGCAGCTTTGATGCACTGCAGCTAAATTTCTCAAGCAGAGACCACCTGCATCAAAACCAGCTAATATTGAACTGCCAGCAGTTGAGCAAACATATCCTTGAAGGAAATTGTCATTATTTGTTTACTTTCTAGAAAGCTAAGTTACCTATTTTCACCAATTATTAAGAAAAGAGTTCTCTAAAGAAAGGAGGAACAGTATGAGATGAAAACCTCATGTACAGTTTGGAATGGATTCTTTTTTTTAAAAAAAATGAATGCACGGCCATAATGGATGTTGGCTTTATCCAAAGGAAATATGCAGAAGCATTGTAAAATTATTATGAAGCTATACGACTAGGAATTGAATTTAGATCAAGTATGTAACACAAGAACAAGCCAAGCATGTCAAGTAAATATGACAAGATATCCACTACATAACGGAAATATAATGAGTGGTAGTCAACAGCCTTCAGATATCATAGATGGCTGCCAAAGAGATAACTCAGAAAATTTTAAAAAGTAACAACTAGTTTTTGCTCCTATGGTGTATATAAATAAAATCAACAATGAACTATATTTTCTCAGGCAATTTACAGATGGTAAGATATATTCAATTACCAGCGAAGCATACAACAATGAACTATATTTTCTCAGGCAATTTAGAGATGATAAGATATATTGAATTACCAGCGAAGCATAGCAGCAATGGTATCCTTGGAGTTTTTTGCATCAAGTGAGAACCTAGGACCCAATAGCTTCTTCATGCGTCGAACAAGACGATAATAGTAATGCCTGACCTGTATGGCACATAAAGCATTGAATCCTTTTACATTAGATTCATATACAGCAGAATTAAACCATTAATATAATAAGATAGGCTAACATTGCAAGAAAAGATTAAACATCTTTATAGTGATAAACTATAAACTCTAATCATCATAAAGAAAGGAACTCCTTAGGATAACTCATACATAACTAAAATTCAGTCTAGTGTGTATCCGTTTCACCTAAAACATCTTGGTTGAAAAATAAATACCTGATCTTTGTTTTTACTCTGAACACGGTGTGTAATCTTGTCGAAGTTCTGGAAAAAACAATATGGGAATACCCATTAACTAATTATTAAGTGCTAATTAGATTGCAAATAGCAGAAGAGCATTGCATCCAGAAGTTATGCATCATACTTTTCCTACTTGCCGCAGTGCATTGAAGAAATTCTCCTCCTCTTGGTGTGTCCACGCAGCCCATTGTCGAGTCTGCTTTTTCGCTATGGAAATCAGACACAGCACAAAAACTATCAGACAAAATCCAGAACTGTTCGAAAAAGCGGCACTAAGCGCACGCTTCAGTGCGCTGAAACCCTAGGCGGACAGGCAACGCTTCGCTTTGGGGCATAAGCGCTCCCAAAGCGGCGCGACCCCCATGGTGGAGCAGCGGCTGCTGGGGCGATTGCCGAGAAGCAGCGATTGCCGAGAAGCGAGAGGCGGGGAGGGGAGCCGCTGACGACGACGCCGAGCCTGGGACGACGCCGTCGCCTGCGTGCCGAGCGCGGGTGGGTGGGGGGATGAGGGGACGGAAGATGGAGCGCCGGCGCTGCGAGGAAGACGGCCCCGTTGGGTTCACAGCAACCAGCTCCACCGACGAATCTCCGCAAAACGCGTTGAGAGAGAGCTGCGAGAGATGGAGGAGTTGAAAAAAAGTAGATCTCACCGGCTCCTTCTCCCATCTCACGCGGGATGGACGCCGCTGCCCCTGAATCCACGCGCTGCGGCTCCTCCTCCCTCCTCACGCGCATAGCTGGCGACGGAGAAGAAGCCCAGGCGGCGATGTCCTCTCCCAATACTGATTGGGTGTTCTAAGGTAAAAGCTAAAGAACAAAATAACTAAAAGAAGAACAAAGAAAAAAAAATGTACTATCTCAGTCCGGAAAGAATGTAACTATAGTATATATACATGGTATAAATGACTAAGTTTCTAATAAATATTATTCATATTTATAGCTTTAAATTATTTTTTAATAAAAATATATTTCATAATCAATCTAATGATGTTTATTTTTGATTAAAAATTATTTATACCTTTTAATCTATAATTATTTAAATTTGGTATCTTAAATCATGATATTGTTTTAGAATTGCATTAGTTTAGGGACAGGTAGTATTATATACATTTCAAACTTCTTTTTATCTATCTACTAGGAGAGGTTGTTTAAAAAAAAAATAATGTCTCCACTTCTAAAGTTGGTCATTCAGATGACCTAGAGTCAAAGCTATTTTTAGTAGTGTCAAGTCCGGTCCTGTCAAATTATAGACCTGGAGCGAAGCTTTTACGATGTGCCCTTTAATATAACTCTTATAATATAATGACGATTCTAATATGTATTTAAAGTACTATGTAATTAAATCAAATTATGCTATAATAGGATTTCTAAATCACAAATTAAAAGAAGTAAAGAATAGATTAGGGATAAGAGGGAATATTGATTAGGGCTAGTTTATTACCTCTATATACGGCCGAACAAAAACACAGGCTGGAGGTTGCGCCGTGCTAGCACTGGAGTCGCGAAATTGGGAAGATCAGGAAGGCGCCGGATGATTGATCGCCCACTCGGCACTTGCGCTGGCCACTTGGAACGAAGTCGCTGTCGCGCGGCGCAAGGGCACAAAAGGGTAGCCGAATCGACGCAGAGTCGTGCGAACCTAGGATTGCCCTCCGTGGATAGGCACAGAGTTGTATGATCTTTTTTTATTGGGTTGAATACATAATACTATACGTACTTAAGTATTTAGGAATGGCCCCTGACCTTAAGGGCCCAGTGCAACAACACAGCTCGAACCCCCCACCCCCACGGCCGGGCCTGAGTAGTGTGGGAGTCCTGCCATATAGGTACAAAGAAGGCAACGAGTTATGTGACTTCACTTGAGGTGAAAAGATTATGTGGCGTTTATATTGTAATTTTAAATGGGACAAAAACATAGTATATGATACATATAAGATGAGCTTATATCCCACCAATCTATACCCAATGGGAGGGTCGGTATGGCCGGAAAACAATCGATGGAGAGTCACACCTATGAGCTCTACTAGTATGGAGAGTTGGTTCTACGACGATACCAACCACGCATGCGCCATTGATAGCCCATGGTCCACTTGTGGATCTAGAACCACTAGTCCCCACGCTGATAGGATCTAAATGGTTAGAGAAGGTGAACATATGGGAGTACGAGCCCGGATACCCACACGACGACATATTGGCCACGCCGCCAGGGGTGATCTAGCTCATAAGATCAGGGCTTACGGTGCTCAGCCTTACGACCAGATGCTAACGCGCCACGAATCCGGTAAGCGGACTGGACACGTCCAGTCAATGATCTATGAGCGTGCACAAAAAAAGCCATTAGGCGCCAATGCCTCTCTACAAATGGTTGGGACACGTGTCCTCGAGCGATACATCAGAAGCCGGTGTCCGGACGAGTCCGGTCCACCTTGCAATGTGTTCGGACGATGCACAATCAAACCATTGAAGGGATATAATGGCTTTATTGTTTTGAGGATATATAACCAAACACTAATCAACCTTAGACTGGTTACTGAGCACCCTAGAGCTTTGGTGACTTATGTTTGTGTGCTTGGGAGCACTCCATCTCACTTAAGATTAGTGTAACTCATATCCACTAAGTGAGAGAGTGATTATAGTGCGTTGCATTGAGAGATTGCATCGAGTGACACTAGGTGTTTGTGTTGCAAGATGGTGGTGCTCGTAATTCCTAGAGGTTGCCACCTCCAAAATAGTTTGGTGTTTATGCTTTCGTCGAAGCTCACAAGGAGATTATACAGTGCTTTGGAGAAGAGCCTGTGAGGGGTATTATGCTCGCCCCATGGAGATCTCAAAAAGCAACTCTATTTGAGCATGTTGTTGAGTGTCCTTGAAGAATCATTTCCCTAGTTGGTTTCGGTGATTAACGACAATTAGAGATTATTATGGCTAACGTGTGTTTTGCAGAGGCTATGCGTAGCTTAGCCATAGTGATCAACAAGAATGGGCACTAATGGTCATCACTTAGCCCCCAAGATGGATATCGTTTCGGATTTCAAGGAGACATGATGAAGACCCTAGAATGATAGGCTAAGTGCCATAAGGAGATAAAGGGCACTTAGAAATAGATAGGGCTTCTCTTTTTATCTTTGACCGTACTATTAAGAGGGGTTGAGACTAGTAGCTTGACTTAGGAAAGCTTCATGACTTAGGTGTGGTGCACACTTGACTTCCTTAGCTCTAAGAAAGCCTATGGTGACCGTAAGATAGCCTAGAACAACTTCCATATTCATCGCGACGAAAAACGAAGTTGATAGAACTGTTTTCTGGGCGTCGGACGCTCCTGACGGGGGCGCCGGACGCTGTCCGTCGCGTCGGACAAAGGCGTCGGACGCTGGGTGGTTGAGTCCACAGCGTCCGTCGACCTTCCAGTGGAGATGTTTTCTGGCTAAGTTTTTCAAGGTCCGTCGAACGCTGTCCGTCGGCCAGGCGTCGGACGCTTGGAAGAGCGTCCGTCGACCTTCCAAAGAGGGTGTTTTTCAGCCCGAGCCAGAGTGCAGCGTCGGATGCTGGGATGAGCGTCCGTCGCCCCAGTGACGTAGCGTCTGTCGCTGGGAACAGTGTGTCAGAACTAACCGTTGGGCAGGGCGTCGGAGCGTCCGTCGCCTAGGCGTCGGAGCGTCCGTCGCCTAGGCGTCGGAGCGTCCGTCGCCCAAACTATGAACAGAACTAGCCGTTGGGGCATGCGACAGACCGTCCGTCGCCTAGTCGACAGAGCGTTAGTTGCCAACTTAAGTTGTCAGCCTGAGGCAGTTTTCGGAGGGGTTATTTATAAGCCCTCCCACTTCTCTCCCACCTTGCCTTTGCTCATTTGAGTTGCTGAGTTTGTTGAGAAGGTTGGGAAGAGAGCAAGAGCCCTAGAGAGAGAGAGAGTGATTCGCGAATCCATTCATCCTCTCTCTAGTTCATCCAAGAGTTCAAGTGTGAATCCTCTAGTTGTGAAGCTTGAGTGTCAAGCGAAGATCGAGGCTTATTACTCTTGGTGATCGACATCACCTAGACGGTCCGGTGGTGCTCGGAGGAAGGTGATCGCCGGAGGATTGTCGGCGGCCCTTCTCCATCGACGTTTGTGATCGGTTGTGGGCGATTCACCGAGCCGGAGTGGCGAAGAATCAGCCCGTAGAGAGCACTCATCCCTTGCGTGGGATTGAGGGGGAGCTATACCTTGCGAGGTGCTCCAACGAAGACTAGGGGGGAGTGTCGACTCCTCGATACCTCGGCAAAACATCGCCGTGCCAAGCATCTCTTTCCCTACCTCTTTATTATCGCATTAATTTCCACACTTGTCTTTCAATTCATACTAGAATTGTGTAGGAAGTTTTCGCTTTCTATTGACTTGCTATCGCTTTCTAGCTAGGACACACAAGCGGTAGGCACTAGGGGGTTAATTGGCTCTTAATAGGTTTAATTCTTGTTTAGAAATTAAAAAGAGCCCAATTCACCCCCCCTCTTGGGAATCTTGATCCTTTCAGTCCTCATCTTGTATTGTTTGTACGACAACCTAGTGTGTGCGCGCATTAGACGGGTGATGTCTGTAAAAGCGTAACCCTTTAAGTGAGTGAGCTAACAAAACATGAACTACCTTGTTGGCAAACAAGTGAACCTCGGGAGAAAAATCACTGTGTCAGCCTTGTCACTATCTTTTGGTGGTGTGCTATATCCATTTACTAGCTTGTGTTTACTTATTCATAGTTGTACTAATGATTAGTTGTTGCTCTTATAATTACTTACCTTATGTAGCTTGCTAGTTACTCTCTCCATCCCAAATTCAAGATGTTTGATTTTTTTACCTCAAGATTGACCACTCACATTATTTAAAATTTTATGCAAAATATCACTTCTTTTTCCGATAAAAGTTCTTTAAGAATGACTTAAATTTGACTATTTTTACACATTTTTTTTGAATAAGATGAATGGTCAAACTTGGGGTCACAAAAGTTAAAAGACTTATAATTTGGGATGTGGAAAGTGCCTTGTTGCTTGTTGAAAGCCCTTGTTTGATTTTGGTTGATTAATGAAACTTATTGTACTAACCCTATGACTATGTGTATAGATAAGGTAGGGCGATCCAACCCAAGTGATGGAACTAGAGGAGTGATCATGAAAATGGTGATGGTCACAAGTGTTGATCAAGAGTTCCATATTGGGAAAAGAAGAAAGAAAAAAACAAAATAGGCTCAAGGCAAAGGTATAACAATAGGATCCAACTTTGGTTTAGTGATCAAGACACTATAAAGAGCGTGGTCACATTTAGGATTGATAGCCGTACTATGAAGATGGGATATCTCGGTTAAAATGGTTATCAAGTGCCACTAGGACAATTCATACATACATATGCATTAGGATTTAGTGTGCTACCCTAACACATTTGAAAATGCTTGTAAAAAGCTAACACACATGCACTTGATGCTGTTAGCACTTTTACAGAGGTGAAGAAACTCGAGGAGCAAGCGTAAGCTTTGGAGAGTCCATTATACACTAAGCAAAGTATGTTAGGAACACTTGTGAGAAGGAATACCTTAATACTAAGCTGAAGTTGGTTAGTATATACTAGGAGTAGTCGTGTGCGGTGCAAGCGAGAGTTGTGGTCCTTTGAATGTGTGTTCATCCAGTCACCGGACACTACCACTAGACGAGGGTCCTGTTGGACCGGACGCGTCCAATACCTAACCCTAAGCTCTAGCAGCCTGTTCAGCGTGCATTAGACCGGACGCTACCACTGACATTGTCCAACAGACGAAGTAGAAGGATTGCAAAAGGAGAAGCACTTGCCACCGGGGAGAAGGTAAAAATAGCAAACTCTACACCCTCATAGGGTGGAAAGCGCACTGGCCTTCTCGAATAAGCTTGGGCGACACTTGGAGAAGCATACCTAATGTGCCTCCTCGCCTTCGGTGCACTTCATCTCAATCCTTTGCCTACCCTAACTTATTTTTAGGCAAGAAAACATATTGTTCATATGAAAAGAAAAGTACTTTCTCTAACAGAAGAGGAATTCAGTAATCAAGTCTACTAATACAACTATACAAGTATGTAGTTTGAGTAGTTGTTTTTTTCAACCAAATCTCTGAAATTGAAGACAATTATACTCACTCAAACTTCAAAAAACCCCTTTTTCTTTTTTTGATGTGAATTATGATTGTCTCCTTTATCCTTCATAACACTAGTCTAATCTCCTTCGTTCCACTTGCCCTAGTTTTTCTTCTTCTCCCTATCGATCCCAAGGTCAAAGACATCAATATTAAGACCATCACTATTAGAGGTCGGCGTAGGATCTCACTATTAGTCTAATATTGATGTTTTTCCTAAGGAAAGACATCAATATTAAGACCATTCTCTCTGGATGATGATATGCCCCAACTATATAGATCCCATGGTTGTTTACTTAGAAATTTGGAGAGGTTAGATGAGACACACTTTCACGTTCGGGAATACATGGGGCAAAGGGTGCTTGCTAGGGGATCTACTTGCTCACTTTGATGATGAGGGAGACAAGGAGGGCGAGGAACCAACACTTGGTGGTCATGGCTCCTCCCCCCTCCCCCCTACCACCATAAGAGCATCTTCAGTACAGACCCTCAAATCAAAGCCCCTACTTTTAATCTAGGGGCTTCTCCTTAGATTTGGGGGCCTGATTTTTTTCCTCTACTCCAACAGCGGCCCTCAAATTAAAGTCCTCAAATATTTTTAATAGTCACTGACACTCTGGGACCACATGTCGGATACAATATTCTATCCATTTAAGCTATCTCAACCCGACAGATGAAGAGGAAGTCCTACGCTAAGAAAGAGCGGGAGGTGCTCGGCCTCGCCAAGGCCCGCTACTCCTAGCCGACCACGACGGGAAGAGGGCGCCGCTCCCATGCCAGCAAGAGGGCGGGAGGCGCCGCCTTGCCCACGACGGGGAGAGGGCGGGAGTCGCTCGGCCTCGCCAAGGCCGCCGCGCGGGGAGAGAGCGGGTGGGCAAGAGCCGCCGGGAGGAGCCGAGCTCGCCCGCCGGATCTGGATTCGAAGCAGGGAGGAGCTCTCGTCATCGATCCGCGCCGGGAGGAACTCAGCCGCCAGATCTGCGCCACGCACCGCCGGATCCACGCCGGGAAAGGCTAGCGCCGCCGGATCCGCGACGGGGAGGCTCCCAAACTGCGTCGGAGAAGAGGAGGCGCGCGGATGAAAACAACCAACTGCTGGATAGGGGCCTGTACGGACGCCCGTGGGACTGAGGGCTGAAGGGGGAGATTTAAGGGCCACATAAATTCTAGGTCTTGAG
The DNA here is from genome assembly GCA_022036555.1 of Microstegium vimineum. Lineage (NCBI taxonomy): Eukaryota > Viridiplantae > Streptophyta > Magnoliopsida > Poales > Poaceae > Microstegium > Microstegium vimineum. The sequence continues at coordinate 15,044,358 of CM039139.1, forward strand.
GAGGGCCCTGCTGGAGTTGTATTTTTTGTTCTGGCCCTCAAATTTTAGTTTAGGGGCTCAAATAGGGTTCCTACTGGAGATGCTCTAATAAACACAAATAGAGCTTCCTAAGCCCCTCTTACACATTATGGACATAGGTGAAGTAGAAGAAGAAAAAAAAGGGAGAAGGAGAAAAATACAAAGAATAGAAAGAAAACGAGAAAAGATGATGAGCCCTCCTATATTACTAAGTTGCATTCGCCATTGCCGGCGATGGATGTCAACGGCGAAGAGCCTCGGCTCCTTGCTTCTAGGATCAAAACATAGCAGGCGGTGATCCTTCTTGCTCTCTTTTGTTGCCGAAGGCAACTACGAGGATCTAGTTCCTAGACGAGAGATGTAGCATATGAATCATATCACCCTATCAAGAGAAGACATATTCAGGACTCATGTAAATGTATCGTTCTGACAAATCAAAACATCTACAAAAATACTGCAGGACTAAAACAAAAGCTAATTTCTTGACGATAATACATGATATTTATTGGTCCAGACATCCAAATAGAGCAAGGAAAAGACTGTATGCAAGATACCAACCACTGTCAATACATCAGATTCAATAACAACAGGTTGCATCCTCCTTAAGCCGTTGAATTATACATTAGGACAGTTTTGACTAGGAGACAAGGTTCTGACATCAGACGGCAACATCCTCATTCCTCAGCCAGAAAGCCGCATGACGCCATGAAGAATCTACCTCCTTACAGGAGGTGCACTGCCTCGCCCAACAGGACCACCACCACGACCAGAAGCAGCCTAAAAATTGTCAGGCAAAAGAGTTTAGGAACTATCAATTATCAAGTGATAAATCAATGAATCCGCAACTCACAATTATATTTTTTTATCACAATGTACATATACCTTTGATTCTATCGAACCACACAAAATCAAACTCTAAAAAAAATCACACAAAAGAGCTTCCAGATGTTGCATAGTTCACTTCACCAAGATATTTAAGGATTTCACTACCATCTCAGGTCCATATGCCCATCTCTACTGACAAGATGCACTATAGAGTTCACAAAATGATTAAAAGAATGTGTCATGCAACCTTATTTCTTCATTCCAAGTTCGATAATAAGAGCATCTCCAAGAGTTTGCCAAAATTGACTTGGCAAATCTTGTGTTTTAGCAACTCCCAAAAACATATGGCAAGTAAAAAATAAGATAATCTCCAATGGTTTGGTAAATTGGACTTGGGAAAATCCAAACTTTTGGGCTTTTTCTTCATGAATTTCAGAATAACAAGAAAAAAAGTTCAGTTCAAATGCGAAGATTGAAGCTAGCAAGTAATACAGGCTATTTTATTGAGCATTACACACCGCATATGCAGAACGCTACTACTACAAACTACTGGTATTCAGCTTCAGAGATCAAAATCATTACAATTGCAAACCTGAAACAGCACAATCTACCATCACCATCTGATCAGAAAAAAACATTTCCATGTCCATCCCCATCAGCTACTAAGTAATAACGCTCGAAGCTACCAGGACCGAGGCCATCTCGCGCACCAGCGCCACCAGCTCCAGCAGCAGCGCCGGGCACGCGCGCGGGTCCGTCTGGAACGCCAGGTGCACGTGGCCGGCCGGTGGCCGTAGAACGTGCCGGTGAGCCGCGTGTCCAGACCCACCTGCCGGTGCCGTCCGGCCACGGCGTTTGCCAGCGCGGACCACAGGCGGGACACAGGCCGTCCGGACCTTCCTCCTCCTCTGCCCCGCTGTTGACGCCGGTGGCGGAGGTGGAGGCTGTTGCGGCTGGTGCCGCGTCGGCGGCGGCGCCTTCAGCGGAGGGGACACGACGAAGCCATCGGAGTGGAAGGAGGGGCAGGCGGAGGAGAAGGCCATGGCGCAGAAACTGCAGACGGACCTGCCGCGCGCGGGAAGGAGTCGCAGAGTTTTGCACGCGCGCGGGAAGGAAGGCGGCGACGCACGGAGCGATGCAGAGTGGGATGCGCGCGCGTATCTTTACGCACGCGGAGGGGTTAGATGACAACCTCCTAAAGATGGCAACCTCATTTAGCAAACTATTGGAGAGCAAATTTTCTTATTTTGCTAAATTTTCTAAGATAGCAACCTCATTTGACAAACTATTGGAGATGCTCTAAGAAACTAAACTTGACAATAGTGATGACTGATGACAGAGCGTTCAGGTTGAAACCTTTCGATTCCATTATAAACACAGTTTCAGTTATCAAAATAACATCCAGGCCTGCTGGAATCTTTCAACCATGTAAGAAGCTTAAAAGAAACCATCCTTACAAGTAAAAGAAAATCACTGGAAGAAGTGAGTGGCGCTCAGATGTGTCTTGAAAAGCAATTAACCCAAAAGGGAAAAAATCAGCACCCAAGGCCAAGGCCCTTCCTACCGTTCCCTCCCTCCCAAAGAAAAGTAAAAAAAACATATGTTTTACGATGGGAGTATACAACCATGAACTTTTTACCCTTCCAGCTAAAGACATGAAAAAACAGAACACTGAAGCTAGCCATGAAAGGTTCAATACCGAATGAAAGAATGATATTCAAATTTGTTCAGTTTAACAACATCACAATGATATCTAATGGGGCTCAATTTCCTTTGGTGCCGAAGCACATCCTAATTTCATACATTTGAACATGTCACATTTGTCCATTCCACCACATTACATTGGTTTTATTGTTTAAAAGGAAAGTGGAAAAAGAAACCCTACCAACAGTCTCATCTATCCTCACGGACTCATGGTACCAGCTAAAGCGAAGGACATAGAACAAGTTCCTGTTATGTTCTGATGGTCAAAAGATGGGATTAACCTGAATGAAACTAAAATAAAGGCAGCATCCGTACCAATTCATATTGCTCCCAAGTCTATCAATAATCCAGTATAAACTCTTAAGTATTAACAGAACATGTCAACACTTTCTTTTTAATTATTGATAACAAATGTTCGTTTTTCCTACTCAACTGACCCTAGACAGTTTGTTCAATTTCCCCCAGTGCCAATAGACTAATAGAGTAACACTAACCCACAAATTCCATGCATGTAAGCATCCGTCATAAAGAGAAGAATATCCCAATGAACTAAGGTTTACAAAACAGTCACTATCCTAATATAAAAAACATAGGAGTAAAAGTTAATTTGCTCTACATACAGGCCACTATCTTAATATAAAAAACAGACCAGTAATCATACCCACTGACTGACTGATTTTAGGTGTCAAGACCAAGAGAACTGCAACTTACAAAATCATGGCCTCCTAACTCATGTAGTTCAAAGCAAATACAATCAAACTATTGAATTCTATCATTTTTCTATATTAACATTAGATTAAAGAAACATTCATGGTTCTGGACTCATGTCTGCAGTGCTTACTTACTCCGATGTATCACAAAAAAAAAATGGTCTTACATAGAAGACAAAAAAATCCCCAGAGTGAAGAAAAACTATGCTATATACATATTGCTTTTATTAAAACATGACAATAATTTTTTAGGAAAGCTCTCGATTTTTCCAAAAAGAAGTGGATTAGGGTACCATTGCATCCTATTGGCAATGGCAAGCTTTGAATTTGGAATACTTCTTGATTAACAAGTGAAATGGATGAAGCGGATGATACTCAACAAGCATGACAGAAACAACATTTTTTGCCACAACCACAAAATGTAACAATAATAATACTGATATAAGGAAAAAAACACTGTCCAGTTGCTTATACCCCTAATGAACTAGGATTAACAATACCAATAGTTCAATACACATAAAATTAGGTATTCTTTTCCTTTTTCCACAAAGGGGCAATGGCGGTCCCTTTGTCCAACATGGTACTGCGCCAAGATTTTTATCTTTTAGCCCATTTTCACTTTTTGCCAGCTTAACCATTTTAGGTTCTAATTACTTAGGAACTTACTACCAAAGGAAAGATGATCCAGTGGCAGTGACTATTTTTTTTGTTTACATACTATAGTCACAGGGGTGCAGGTGGGTGCCCTTAAAGGTCTCCATCAACCCTCTTCAATTCAGTTCGAGTACTAGTTTTCCAAAATAAATGTGCCATACTTTGGAAAAAGTAGTACTAACAATTAAACTAAAGAGGATCGGTGGAGTCCCTTAGGGGCAGCAATTTGCAACCCTATATAGTCATTTTAGGTTTCCATTATTTACGAATTACGGCCTTATGGGCAAAAGATAAAATCAAACCATAGGAGATGGTCCAATGGAAGTGAATAACAATTATTGTTTGTATGTTATGTACTTATATCTGAGCCTTATATGCAGCCAAACCAAAGGCAACGGAAAAAACAATGATTGAGGTAGAGAGTGAGAAAAAAAGAACATAACTCATGGAGATATTCTAGCTATCATACTGATGGAGAGAAAAAAAAAACTCCCCAAGATTTTGTGATATCTATTAGATTAGTATATAAGAACATAACTGATGGAGATGTTCTAGCTATCCATGAGCAAGCTAGATTTGCAGCATTATTTATCTTTGACATGTTTGATAGTGTACCAAAAAATATCCCGCAAATTAAGAATTTTAACTGATAAGCGAGATTATTCTATGAAGTCAACCAACAAAAGTGTTGTGGTGCCTTTGGGAAGAGTTAATGCACAGTTTAACTTAATTCTTTCACAAGGGCACATACTCATTGCATTTTCTTTTGCGAATTACATAAACAGGTTAGTCGTACCATACTGAAAACTATGTAATGAAATAAAGATGCGCTGGTGAAACAATCATAGTGAAAAGGGTCATAACTCAAAACAACGGAAAGCAACATTACCCGAGCACGCATTGCAACAGCACGTCCACGGCCAACTCCAATAGCTGATCCTTTGCCCTACATTCGACAAAAACAAGCAAATTATGTACCATCTCACCATTAGTTTTTCTCACAGCAAGACACTAAGCGGAACAGGGAATCATCAGTCACAAACCCTAATCCTCGCTTCCAAGCGCTTGAACATGGGAGCGTTCTTGAGCATATCAGGTATAATCATAAATCTGTAACATAACAGCAGCAAAACCCACATACACGGCAAGCAAAATTAGGCCACCGCAACTGAACAACATTGCGTCGCAAAATTAATCTAGTTTTCCGATTACCTCACTCTGCTTCCTCTGATGAAGACGTGCTCCAGCTGCGACACCTTCCCATCCTGCAGATTAATCAACAGAAAGGAAGAAAAAATACTCAGGGGAGCAGAATCCAAGGGGTTCTAGCTCAGATCCGAAGGTAGCGCGGTCAGAGAGAGCATACCTTGGCGGTGAAGGTAATATTCTCGAGCTGGCAATTCCAGTTATCCTCGCACTCAACCATGGACCCCCGGTACACTTCGCCGGTCTTGAGCTCCACCGTCACCACGTGACCCGCTGCCTCATGGAGCAGTTTCACTGGGATCCCCAGGCTCCGGCTCATCTTCTCCTACTTTCCGTCTCTGTCTCTCGCCGGCTCTCTTTGCGCCGCTAAAACCCCAGCTCGTGGAAACAGGAGGCGGCAGCGGCACGAGACGAGGCGAGGCGGACCAAGGGCGAAGGGAGAAGAAAGGAAAGGAAAGAGCAAGGCTTGGATCTTAACGGGCCGTTTGTTACGAGACCAGCCCAAATCTGAGAGGAGGGGAGCCCGGCCCAAGTCGCCGTGAAAACGACCGCACCGAATCGCTTGCCGATGAAGCAAATCGCCGAGACGAAGGAAAGAAACCGATGCGATGCGACGCGTCTTCAGTCCAGCTGTCCGTGATCCGTCCGCCTAGAAGGCTCCCCAACATGTCGAGGGTTCACTGCGCAACGACAAAGATCATTCGTTTAGAAGTTATGAGTGCGACTATTTATTATGAATTTATTCTAAAATTTTTCTAGCGCTCGCATTAATTGGTAGACGATGTTGTATTGACAGCGAGTCACCGGGTACGGTTTGCTCCCCACCCCAGCCGTACGAACTCGCAGATCGGAGAGACCGAGGCGCCCGCGGCTTTGCTTTCCTTCCCTGCCCCGTTCACGAGACAAGTTTCTGGAGTGTTCGAGTCGAGCAGGGTTCCGATGGCGCTGCAGTGGATGATCCTGGCTTGCGTGGTGGCGGTGGAGGCGGCGGTGGCAGCGCTGGTCACGCTCCCGGTGCCCCGTGCCGTGCGGGGCCAGATCGTCGCGCTCACCTCCTTGTTCCTGCAGCCCCTCTCCAGCGTGATACCCTTCGCCGCCTTCCAGCTCCTCGGTGCGTGCGTCTCCGCCTGCCCGCCTTCAGCTTGCGACCCCGCTTCGGGCTCTGACTGTTTTTTTCTTCTTCTGATGTGGGTGCAGATATCTACTGGAAAAAGGAGCACAGGCTGATGTGCACCTCGGAGATTTGCACCGCTGAAGAGCGCGTTCGCTTCGAGAAATCTGTGAGTGATTGATTTCCTTCCATGTTTAGGTTTGTGTGGTGTTTCTAGGGTTCTGGCTTTCCTTCTTAGCTTTGTAAATCTGAAATATGTACCATGTGGTCATGTAGTTACTGTTTGCCCCATGAGAATCTAGTTGTTTAGTTGGTCTATATCGGTTATACTGCCTTTAGATAGAAAACGTGAAGTGGCCAGATCAAATAGTAGTAATACTTTGTGAAGTTTTAGTTGCTATCATCTTTAGGCCTTGTTTGGATCCAAAATTTTTAGGATGTAAAGTACTGCAGTGTTTCATTTGTATTTGGTAATTATTGTCCAATTTTGGAGTAACTAGGTTCGAAAAATTCGTCTTGGAAATTACGGACAAATTGTGCAATTAGTTATATTTTTTATTTTACCTATATTTAATGTTCTATGCATGCGTCTAAAGATTCGATGTGACAGGGAATCTGGTAAAGTTTTGGAATTTTGAAGGGAACTAAACACCCCCTTAGTTTGATTTTGATATACCAGTTTAGTAAGATGATTACTTTCAAAACTTTAAATGACTCTGGAAAGAAGCAGAGTTTTACTTTTGAACATAAGTTAGATTAGAGAACCAGAAATTAGGAATAAGACAAGATGCAGAAGCATAATATGGAATATGGGTAATCCTGGTTTTTGAGGCGATGTGGCATCCTACAGCACTGGAGGTATGCCTGGACACCTATGTGCCTTCTAGGGGACGCCTAGGCGAATGCCATAAGCTCATAACTAAAACTTTGTGGCATCCTCTGACACTTGAGGAATTGAGGTATGTCTCAATGCCTAAGCAACGACTCAAAAACCATGTGGATAACAGAGGAAACAAACATATTGAGTTGATCATATAACCTATCAACTTTCATTCTATGGCCACTATTGAAGTGAAAAGTGATGGGCTCAAAGCATGGCAGTCTAACATCTCATAGATTAGAAGATGCTTTGTCTATCAGCTAAATTTTTAGAAGAGCTTAATATTTGGTCATTTGCTGCAGCCACCTTGTTAGATGGCATAAGTGACATGTTCATTTGCAGCTACACTGCACCAACTCAACTGATGTCAGCGTTCTTTAAAAGGACGCCAATCTTCCTAAACATATTCCATATTTCTGTTCTGTAACGTTGGATATACCTGTGTTAAGAACTAATACACACATTTATACCTTCTATCCTGCATAAATATGCAGATTGCATGATAATTACAACCATTGAGGCATGCTTGAGAGGAAAAAATAATAGCAGATATGCCCCTTAATTTGTATATGATAATTTGGAAAAGTAAGTTATATTCTATATCAGCACTTACAACCATTATCCATACATTTCACATAAGCTGTCTACAATGTTATTCAAAAAGGGCAGTCTATTATCAAGCTTCCATAAAGTAACCCACCTTTAAAACAAACAGCATGCATGGTGACAGTGGACGCTACTCGCACTGAGTTCTCTGCCATTGGAATCTTTTCTCAATTTGAAACATTTGTGGCTCTACCATTCATTTTCTTGTGCGCAGACTTGTGAAATTTTTCCAGACATAGCTTTCATTGTGATTATGTGCTTTGCATGTCTTCTAGTATCTTTGGTAGCGGGAATCACCCACACCCCTCAGAAGTTATGAACTTATTATGGCCAATAGCTTGTCCTTATCAACCAATTTATATTGCTGTTTTTCAGCCTTTTATAGGAAGGGAGTTTTACTATTAGTTTCTTTAGTTCTCCTGTGTCTCAATGATAATTTTTTCTTGCACAGATGTTTAAAGCTCAGAGGAATGTCATCCTTTGTGTTTCAGCATGCCTTCTTTATTGGTAAAGTTTCTCATCAGCAGAATCTGATTTGTTGACTTCCCATGAGTGTTCATATTGTCTTAATTTTAATTATTTATTATTCCTTTTCTCGTACAGGTGCATTTATCGTATAGTAAAATTTAACAAGGATATTAAGGCTCTGGAAGAGACCGAGAAGCGCCTCAAGGAAGAGTAGATCTATTGTGTTTCAAGGTTAGTTGTTTTAGTGTGATTGAATGCATATTAGGTTTTCCCAGTTCTACTCAGCAGTGAATTTGTAAGGATATCAGATATTCAGATGGTGATGGGTTCGATGTTGGCTTGACTGTGCTTTCATTAGTAAAGAAGCCCTTAAAATATTCAAAATTTGCCTCAGTGTCACTTCCCATGAACCTTTTGCTAGCATACCACTCTCTAAATTCGGTTTGCTATTTTAGCACTCCTTCGGTCCTTCCATTCTACGCCATCTTCTGTGGAATTCTCACCGCTGTTTCCTTTCTCAAATGAACACATCCTCTCCTGCATTTGCCCTCTCTGCTGTCCAATCTCCAGGTGTGGAAACCAAATAAATCTCTGGTGAAGTCAAGCCATGTTCTCCTGCAGATACAGCTGCATAGTGGGCAGCTTGGATGGAACCTCTATCAAGCTTTCAGTGATATGTTGAGCTTGGGCACACCAACAAAGTAACAAATCAGGCCCGAAAGGACCACCAACTTATGCTAAGCTCATGTAGTTGGAGTTGCTTCAATTCGTAGCAGTCGTGTGCAGCAAGGGGTTTGTGGTGCACGTACCACATCAATTCGAGGTGCAGGTAGACTAAGCTGCATGAATTCTAAGGGAACCAGCAAGCTGCTACACAGGGTGTGCCCAGGTGGGCGTTAGCGACGGAGGGGAGGAAGACCACCAAAGACTGATGGAATGCTAGGACGGAACAAAACGGAAATAGAAAATTGGGTTTAGGGCGTGGTATGTTAGAAAAACAGTTTGTGTAAGTTCTAATGAGGAAAGTTCCTCTTAAGACTCTGTTTGGATAGAGGAAAACCCCCTCTAATCCATACGTCTCGGGAGAGACTGTCCATTCCTGAATGAAAGAAATGAGCTTTTTTTGCCCCTTCACACCTGAACTGCAGATCCTAGAAGAAATCCACTCCAGTCCATATGGAATGGAAGGGATTGGATTGTCCTGATAACCCTTTTTCTTCCATTACACATGGAGTGGAGTGGAAAATAATTTTATTGGGTTGCATTGATGTGGTTTGCTGAAAAATAATTATAGGTCACCTGAAATTAGAAATTAGCTGATTGGCACCTAATTGTTGTACTACCTCTATGAAGGTAAGAATGCACACATATCTCATTTCAACTAGAAGTTTTATAAACCATGCATGTGGCTCTGATTGGTTTTGATATGTGTTTATGAATCTGCCTGCTTGTTCAATATGTGACCCACTGGGCATGGTCATCCTCGCCTCTTATGTTTACTTGCTTGTTATTCCAGTAGCAGTATGAGTAGCAGATAATGCTTATGTGTTAAGTTTCAGTAAAGCATGAGCATGAGAATGGGTACGGCATACATGATACATTTGCATTTGGGCAGAGTAACAGAATTCTTCAATTGTGATTACTCTTATTTTGGTGAGCTAGTTAATTTTCCTATGTGCCACTCTATCTAGGCAGTGGAGTTGAAAATTTGATCACCCATCTTGCCAACCTATAGTTAATGTGATGGTGATAAGTACTCCCTCTGTTTCAATAAGTCAGCTTCTAGTTCTCTTAAGTGAGACTTTCAAGTTTAACCGAATTTATAGAAAATGGCACAAATACTTATATAACACCAAATTAGTATTCAATCCTGAAATACATTTTTCATAGCATAGCTATTTGGTATTATTATAGATGTCGGAACTCTTCTCCATAAAGTTAGTCAAACTTAAAATATATTTGGACTTGGAAACTCTAGAGGTTGATTCATTTTGGGACAGGGAGTAGCTGCCAGGTTCCAAACTTCCAATGTGACATTTTTTTAGCACCAGTGGTTGCAAGTAAAAGGACTGTACGTTCCTGCTAAGGAGTTCATGCCTATGGAGTTAGTATAAGATCTACATTGGCCTTTAAAAAAAATCCTTTAGTTTTTCTATATGCGCTATTCATTCTGTTATCCAGTTTGTAATTGACTAACAAGGGGATATCAGGAGTTACATTTTTCTTGTTCTTTGCTTGATGCAGGTGGCTGTTCTGGTGCTCCTGGGCTTCAGAAGATATTGTTAAAATATCATAGTTCGTAGGATTTCTGTTGTATAGTCTTCTTGCAGCGAAGAAGCGAATGTTATGCTGTTTCAGCAAACATCATCTGAAGAGTCTTATTTTCAATTGGTCTTTCTTTAAATTATGGTGACGGTTTGGTTACTGTGAGCATTTTTACAATCGGTCAGTTATCAAACAGTTTAAACGTTTTCTGGAATCTTTTTAAGACTTAAACCGCGTCGCGGTCTTAGAAGAAGATTGGGCCACGTCATCAAAAAATAAAATGTCCATACGATTATGATCTGATGGTTCAGGAAAGAGGTGGATAAAAAAATAAAATAAAATAAACATGGCATGCAGACCACACACGTAAACATACACGGAGCCCACAAAAGCTGATGAGAAAGCAATCCAACGCAGAGGGTATACTGATGCATATGTGGGGCACACGTATCACCAAAATAAAAATATGCTAATTGCAAGTCGTGTCCAACTTGAGCAATTCACTCAGCTAAATTATTCCTTGTTCTTTGTATCTTCTATTATGAATGAATGGCAATAATCATTTGAGTTGTATTTTGTAAACTATTACAAATGGCAAGCAAATATAAAAAAAATATAGATTTTCTAAGGGTGCAACAAAAAATATAATGGTAAATGCCCATAAGTTTTTTTTAAAAAATAACACGTTTAGTATTCCTTTGTAACAACACTGCTAACCATTCAAGTCATAGACAAGCTACGATCATTTCAGAGGAGAATATTTATTATCTTTCCTCTACATTTCAGAGGCTGATGAAAAATTAATGATGATAAATACTTATAGAGACAAAGACATGTACACTATCCGCCTTCTTTAATAAATACTACACAGTGCATTACTCGCTTAATACAAATATACCATTTTCAAACCCTTAAAATTGTCATAAATTTAATTTTAACATATATTAAACATTTTACAAAACAACGATAAATAGAGGGAGGCTACTTTGGCGCGGCAGCGTTGCGCCCCTGTTCTAGTCTTGTTTGAATATCTGCAGGTCTTTTCTTGGTCTTGCATGCTGTATGTTTAGGACTTCCTCCGTTCTAATTTATAGGTTGTTTAGATTTTTCTATGAACACAGACTTTTATTATATATATCTAGCATACAGTATATCGGTACATTGCAAAAATTATGTACCTATAAAAAAACCAAAACGACCTATGATCTGGGATAGGGGTGCTATTTTACTTCGATCCGTTTTTTGTTTCTGCATCTTCGTGTCAACAGTTTTCAGTGGGTGAATTAGGATCTGGGCAAACCTAGGATCGAGTAACGCACTCAAAGCATCATTTCTATGATAAAATGATAATATTCATGATACCAAATAAATATCGTTACATTATTTATTAATTATACATGATATATATTTATGTAATTCTATCTACAATTTTGGTCTAAATTAAGTGTTTGTCATCTGTTATTCAACGCTCATACTTTGTTTATGTGACTCATGGATGTTTTTAGGCCAGTCTTAGTGGTGGTTTTATGGTCTAGTTTCTAATACTCATATTTTAGAAAAAAAAATGCTGAGGAATTTCATTTCTATAAAACTCTTGACTCATAAAACTTTAACCATCTCTTGTTTCAGCAATAGAGTGCTATGTCAACATACTTAATATCCATGAAACTCTTCTGAAACTTGTTAGAGCTAATGGATAGTTTCATTGGCTAACCTCTCGAAAGACCTAATGGTCTCTAAGACTAAAAAGCGGATGGTAAATTGAGGCTTTAAAAAACAAACCTTATAAATCTAAACAAAACTACTTCATCCCTGCCAAGAACTAGCTCTAGAAAGCAACAAATCTCAGCTGTTGAAAAAGGCTGCTGAGAAAACCATCACTAGATATTTACCGCTGAAGATATTCTTGAACACTCACATAAAATGATATTAAGTATATGAAAGCCCAAGTTTGGTTTTGGTTAATTGATGAAACCTATGAACTAACCCTTGTGCTGAGTGTTTGATCTAGCTAGGGTAATCCACCTTGACACATGAAGCTAGAAGGATGACAATGGTACATTGATCAAGTGCTTCATGAACTAAGGGAAAGAAGAAAGAGAAAAACAAAAATGGACCCAAGGCAAAGGTATTTCATAGGGTCATTTTTGGTTTAGTGATCAAGATGCTATAGAGAGTGTGATCACATTTAGGATAGATAGTCGTACTATCAAGAAGGAAAAATTCGTGTCGATTGTGGTTATCATGTGCCACTAGGTTTGCATTGCATACATATAAAATGAACCTACGTGACATAAAACTTGAAACAGATCCAAGATAATTCTTTGCAAAGTCTAACACAGGAGAACAAGTGTTGGATCATAAGGTGTTAGCATATGGAAGCTTGGAGAAGAAGAAGCAATATGTTTGGACAAGGTAAAGTGATCCGGACGCAGGGTCCGGACGCTAGGGCAGCTCGGTCCGGACTAACGCAGACGCGTCCGGAGGCATACCCTAAGGCTCGGCTTCACTGGACAGAAGATCCGGACGCTAAGTGTCGTCCAGACACAGGTCTCCGGACGCGCGTCCGGAGGCTCGGAGCTCTCTGTTCCTCTCTGCAACTTGATCCGGACGCAAGGTATTGTCCGGACAGTGGACACCGGACTATTGTTCAGAGCTCAGGAGCTCTCTGGACCCTCTTTGCTGAGGTCCGGACGCAGAAAAAGGAGAGTCCGGACGCTACTGTTCAATGCGTCCGGAGGCGACGTGTCAGCTCCAGAAGAAGGCGTCAACGGGTAGATTCAAATGGAGGAGGGTCCGGACGCAAGCGCGATGGTCCGGACTCCATATACAGACTGCGTCCGGACTGACGCAGACAGTGGCTATGAAGGGGCAAAACGGCTAGCTGCTTTGTGGAAGCTATTTATATGTTTTGGCTGGCCTCTTGGGACTTTTCTTGCACCTCCCATTCTGAAAGTGCAATGAAGCCTTAAGTGGGTTTTGGTGACATGACAACACAATTAGAGAACTAATGAGACTTTACAAGTATGACAAGCAGGTTAAACTTAAGGAGGTTGATGAACAGGTTGGCGGACCCCTCCAATTACAAAAGTGCATGGCAACAAGCTCAAAGGGGTTTAAATTCTTTTATACTTTGAAATTGAGTTAGGTATGCTGTTCTATTAAGAGGGATTCAACACGCATGCCAACAAGTGAACCAAATGCAATATCTATCCAAATACATCACACCTCCACATACATAGTGGGCAAATCAGCCAGCTACTTGAAGATCTATACCTTGCTGTTCTGCCCAGGCCGGCAGTGCCGGGCTACAGGCCGGCAGTGCCGGGCTACAGGCCGGCACTGCCGCCACTTGTTCTAACCGTTGGCAGTGAGGGGGTATTTAACACCTCCTCACTCCCCCCAACGGCTAGTTCTGCCATTCTCACTCTCACACTTCGCAGCAAACAAAAAGAGGAGTTCTCTTCTTGCTCTCCATTCCCCCTTGGTGCTCAACCACTCTCCCCCATTGACTTCCAATCAACCTTTGAGAGATTGAGCCTCCAAGCTTGAGAAGAAGCTTCTCCCTCGGATCTTCAACTCCTTCAAGCATTTGGTTCGTGTGGTGGTCGGCGGTTTGAGTTTGTTACTCTTGGAGCTTTGCTCCTAGCCGGCTAGGCGTCGCCCTTGAGCTTGCCAACTTGTGTGGCTGCCAAGGGAGGTTTGTAACACCACGAATTTGCTAATACATTGCCCCTCATCTCAAGAGTTCATTCTCTTGACTAGAGACCGAGGAAAGAGCTAGCCTTTGTGGTGAGATTGAGCCTAGTGTGGCGCACCTCAACAACGTGGATGTAGACAAGCCTTTGTGGCGAGTTGAACCACGGGTCAAATCTTGTGTCATCGTGTGCTTGTTACTTTACTTTGATATATCTTGTGTGCAAGGTGATTTCTAGGGTTTGGACCCGATCTACTTCGTGGGTGTGTTGCTACCACTTTCAAGTGGTGCTAGAGGTTCCTTATACCTCTAGGAAGATTTCTATTCAAACACAATTTACATTCAGTCTTTACCTTTTGAATTGTGTTGATATCTGTTCTGGTGACCAGTGTCGGGTACGAAGGTAAGGGGTACCCTAAACCCTTCGATAAATTAACGCTAAACATAGCAACCATTTTTAAGGCAAGGATCAGCCCACTACTCGGTGAGACGCGGCCCATCAATCGAGGGCCCCCTCTACACCAACTGCGGCAACAAGCCACGGGCCGGATCCACCTCGACGACGGACGAGGGGACGAGCGAACGACCCCCAGCTCCACCTCGACGACGGACGAGGGGACGAGCGAACGACCCCCAGCTCCACCTCGACGACGGACGAGGGGACGAGCGAACGACCCCCAGCTCCACCTCGACGACGGACGAGGGGTCGAACGATCGACCCCCCGACCTCTACCTCGACTTCGACCTCTCCGACCCCGTCGACGCCTCGACCTCCCCCTCCACCGGGGGTCAAGCGGACGACCCTCGGACGAGGGGGTCGATTAACCCAACTGCTCCGGCATGGGTTAAAGTGAACCCACCTAACGACATGGGCGCCCGCGTCCGCTGTCAAATCCGCCAACTCCCCGTCCAGTCCCCGATTCCCGTCAACTGTGCCGCCACTGTTGCCACTACGCGAGCACGAACTCCAACAGTACCCCTCGGAAAGTGAACAGTGCGACCCTTGACGACGACTTCGGGAACGCGACGGAGTCACACAGGGCTCGACCCCCTCCTCTTCAACAGCTCCAGTACGGAAGCCGTCCCATCCGCCCCGTCCCGCTTCGGCCGTGGGACTCGTGCCCGCCTGTGGACACTGCACTGCGACGACTTCTACTGCCGCCACGACCGGGGACGCCTGAAGGACGGGAAGGCCATGCCACCACAGTGCTCAACGTCTCTCCGCCAACACTGTGCCGCGGATACGCCGCCCATACTACTACAGTTAGGACCCTGTACCCTCGGACCTCCCCTTAGTCTATAAAAGGGGACGCCGAGGTAGAGTATAGGGGACTTCTTCTGGGGACTCTCTAGGTCGGTCGATCGGACTTTTGTTCCCAGGAACCCTAGTCCAGACTCTGACACTCCACACTCCACACACCCTGCCACTCGATCGACCCCTCGGGTGGCTGACTCCGTGTAACACAGCTTGTACCCCCCCTGTACGAGCACGCTTTGGGCGCGAGATAATACAAGTCATCCTCCCCCCGCTGGACGTAGGGCCTTCTTTGCCCGAACTAGGATAAATCTTGTGACCATCTTGCATCACGTCTGAGAGAGGGAGCACGTGATATACAAATTTACTCGTTGGTGGTCTTGACCCCCGGGTCATAACACCGACAGTTGGCGCGCCAGGTAGGGGGATTCGCGTGACGATCAACTCTGAACTACTCTCTCAGATGGATTCCACCATCCCACCGTTCCCGTTCACCACCGTCATCTGGTTCTGCAGTCTAGGGTTCGTTTCCACGGACCAGGGCGACTTCATAGTCTTCCCCTCTGCCCGTGGCCTAGACGTCAGCAGCTCCGCTGCGCCGGAACCAGCAAGGATCAGGCGACGGTCCCTCCGCTTGTGTCTCTGGCCTGCGATCAGGAGGAGGCGGGAGCGGCTCCGACGCGCTCGCCATCATGTGAGCTCTGGGGCGTTGGATGCCGTTCCCCCGGTCCCAGCTAGCGACACGGCCCCTTCTCCAAGGGGTCCGCTTGACCCACGCTTGTGGGCCGAGGGCAGGCGTCCCCCCGAACGGGACTTCGGCTCTGCTACGTCGTCGTCCCCGGAGGCTCCCGTGGCTTCTCCGACACCCTCAACCCCGTCACCACCGCGTGACCTGTTCCCATACAGGCTTCGCAACAATGCCGGACTCTACTCTGCTTTCGCAGGGTTCCGGGTACATACATACGACGAGTCTCCATGGACTCCGTCGTGGGCGACGGCCGATCTTGTCACCACCACTTCACCGGGCGAGCCAGAGCTGCCCCGTACATGGGGCACGTTACGGCGGTGCCTGGAGGAGGAAGAAAGGGGTAGGCCCTTCCCCCACTTCTACCACGCCGACTTCGACTCGGACTCTCCCGACGAGAGTTACGACTCCACTCGGGAGTGCTTCCAACTCGATGAGCAAACCGTCCTCCAGGACGACGTCGACGATACCGCGGCCACCGAAGAAGGGGAAGGGGCCAACGCCACACCACCTCGAGATGCCATTCCCCCAAGTCCTGAGAGAGCCGATCCACCCCCCGACGTCCAGATTACACAGGTCTGAGAGCTTCTCGGCAAGCTCGAGAAGGAGCGCCTGCGTCTTCAGCAGCTCGAACACGCCCTCGAGCGGGATCGAGGGCGTCCTCAGGGTGGAGGAGCTCACGAGCGGGCCCGGGAAGTCCACCGGCAGATCGTCGAGGAGGGGAACGCTGAACCCCGAGTCTTCAACCGCGCCAGCCAGAATGTCGTAGCAGCCGCGATGCTGCTCCGCGACATGCCGGCGCCATCGACCCCCCAGGCTCGGCGTATCAGGGACGAAATCCAGGGGCTGCTCCAAACTACGGCCGTGCAGCAGGCGGAGAGCTCGGCCTCGAGGCGTCGAGGGGCTGCCTCTGAGCGACAAGCAGCGCCCCCTCGACAAAATCGAGAGGTTTCTGTCCACCAGAACAAGGCGCCCCAGGGCCGGGTCGAGCCACGACCGGTTCAGGAACGCCCCGTCGACGACCTCCCCCCTCGAGTGAACAATCGACATCGATACGGCGATGCCGAAGCTCGAGGCTACAGCGCTCACCGAGGTGGGCGCTACGACAGCGACGAAGACCGATGTCAGTCTCCGGAGCCGCCGGGGCCCCGAGTCTTCGGAAGAACTATCCGGCGGGCCTCCCTGCCCGTACGTTTCCGTCCACCCACCAGCCTGGTCAAATACAGCGGCGAAACCAAGCCAAAGCTCTGGCTTGCCGACTTCAGGCTGGCATGCCAGCTGGGTGGAGCCAAAGATGACCTCGTCATCATCCGGCAGCTCCCACTGTTCCTCTCCAACACCGCTCGAAGGTGGCTCGAGGAGCTACCCCCGGACTTGATCCAGGACTGGTCCGACCTGGTCCGGATATTCGAGGGCAACTTCAAGGGCACCTACGAGCGCCCGGGCAACTCCTGGGACCTTCGCAGCTGCAAGCAGAAACCAGGGGAGACCCTCCGCGCCTTCACCCGCCGATTCTCGAAGCAGCGTACCACACTGACCCACATCTCCGACCACGAGGTCATCACGACGTTCATCGCCGGGACAACCTGCAAGGAGTTGGTGCGGGAGCTGGGGCGAAACATCCCCAAGACCGCCAACGAGCTCATGGACGTCATCGCCAACTACGCGGCTGGCGAGGAGGCCGTTGGCGCATTCTTCCAGATTCCCCCAGGGAAGGGGAAGGGCAACGCGGATGAACCCGGGGGCTCGGACGATGGGCCCAAGAGAAACAAGGGGCCCAGGAGGAACAACGACGGCAACGGCGGCCGGAAGAAGAAGAAGAAGAACCAACCGGGCCGGCGCAACGTCGAGCCCAACGTCGAGCACGACGACGAGCCCGACGACCTTTGTCGCTGCAGCGGACAAGTGGAAGCCTCGAGGGCCCCCTCCCGACGGGGGCGTCTTCGACAAAATGCTGAAGGAGCCTTGCCCCTATCATATGGGGCCGGCCAACCACCGCCTCGAGGATTGCCACATGCTCCGAAAGCACTTCGTCCCTCCTGGCTCCAGGAGAGACGACGGCAAGGAAGACCCACCCTATGACGCCCACGTCAGGGGTGATGTCAAAAAAGGAGGCTTCCCCGAGATCCACGACTGCTACATGATCTACGGGGGACCCTCGACTCGCCTTACCACGCGCCAGCGCAAGAGGGAGCGTCGAGAAGTTTTTTCCATACGGGCCCAGGCCCCGCGGTACCTCGACTGGTCCCACACGCCGATCACCTTCGATCAGGACGATCACCCCGAGCACATCCCCAACGCGGGGGCTTACCCGCTCGTCGTCGGCCCGATCATCCTCAACACCCGCCTCACCAAGGTGCTCATGGATGGGGGGAGCAGCCTCAACATCATCTACGCCGAGACCCTCGACCTCCTGGGGATCCCGAGGACCATGCTCCTGCCCAGCGCGGGGGGATTCCACGGGATCGTCCCGGGGAAGAAGGCACTCCCGATCGGCCGTATCAAGCTGCCGGTCTATTTCGGCGTCCCCTCGAACTTCCGAAAGGAAGAGCTGACCTTCGAGGTGGTCGTGTGGCGAGGCACCTACCACGCCATCATCGGTAGACCGGGATACGCCAAGTTCATGGCGGTCCCAAACTACACCTACCTCAAGCTCAAAATGCCGGGGCCCTCGGGGGTCATCACCGTCGACACCTCCTACGAACACGCATACGACTGCGACGTCGAATGCGTGGAAAGAGCCGAGGCCCGTGAGGAGTCGGCTATCCTCGCGGCCGTCGACGATTTGTTCGGAGAAATCCCCGACCCCAAGCGCCACGCTGGCAACTTCAAGCCGGCGGAAGACACGAAGACCGTCCCGCTCGACCCCGGCCTCGCGGATGGGAAGGTGCTGACGATCAGTGCCACCCTCGAGCCCAAATAGGAAGCAGTGCTCGTTGACTTTCTCCGCGCGAATGCTGACGTGTTCGCATGGAGCCCCTCGGACATGCCGGGCATCCCGAGGCAAGTCGCCGAGCACTCCTTGGAGATCCGAGCCGGCTCCAAACCGGTGAAACAACGCCTGCGCCGCTTCGACGAGGAGAAGCGCAGGATCATCGGGGAGGAGGTCGACAAGCTTTTGAAGGCCGGATTCATCAAGGAGGTACATTATCCCGAGTGGTTAGCTAATTCCGTGCTTGTAAAGAAAAAGAATGGGAAGGATAGGATGTGTGTAGACTACACTAGTTTAAATAAAGCATGTCCCAAAGTTCCTTTTCCTTTACCGCGCATCGACCAAATATTAGATTCCACTTCGGGATGTGAAACCCTTTGCTTCCTTGATGCGTATTCCGGCTACCACCAAATAAAGATGAAGGAGTCCGATCAGCTCGCGACCTCCTTCATCACTCCCTTCGGCATGTTTTGCTACCTCACCATGCCCTTCGGTTTGCGGAATGCCGGGGCCACCTACCAGCGATGCATGCTCCACGTCTTCGGGAAACACATAGGGTCGACCGTCGAAGCCTACGTTGATGACATCGTGGTCAAGTCCAGAACCATCGGAAACCTGGTCGGAGACCTCGAGATCGCGTTTGGGTGCCTCAGGGCTAATCGCATAAAACTGAACCCTGAGAAGTGTGTCTTCGGGGGTCCCTCGAGGCATGCTCTTAGGGTACATAGTTTCCCAGCGCGGCATCGAGGCCAATCCCGAGAAGGTAACCGCCATCACGAGGATGGGCCTGATCAACGACCTCAAGAGCGTGCAAAGGGTTACTGGGTGCCTCGCCGCCCTCAGTCGCTTCATCTCGAGGCTCGGTGAGAAGGCCCTACCCCTTTACCGACTCTTGAAGAAGACGGAACACTTAGCGTGGACCGCCGAAGCCGAAGGATCACTCTCGAGGCTCAAGTCCTTGCTCACCTCGCCCCCGGTCTTGGTCCCCCCGAGCCCGGCCGAGCCCCTCTTGCTCTATGTCGCAGCAACTACCCTGGTAGTCAGCGCGGTCATAGTAGTCGAGAGGGAGGAGGAAGGACACACCTGCCGGTTCAGAGGCCTGTCTACTTCGTGAGCGAGGTCCTTTACGAGACCAAGACGAGGTATCCCCACATCCAGAAGCTGCTGTACGCGGTCGTCCTCACTCGGCGGAAGCTCAAACACTATTTCCTGGGCCATCCGGTCACTGTGGTTTCATCTTTCCCCCTCGGAGAGATAATCCAGAACCGGGAGGCATCGGGAAGGATCGCCAAGTGGTCCGCCGAGCTCATGGGGGAGACCCTCTCCTACACCCCTCGGAAGGCCATCAAGTCTCAGGTACTGGTAGATTTCGTTGCAGAATGGACCGACACCCAACTACCCCCAGCGCAGGTTCAGAGCGAGCTCTGGACCATGTACTTCGACGGATCACTGATGAAGACGAGAGCAGGCGCCGGATTGCTATTCATATCACCCTCACGGGTCCATATGCGCTACGTCATACGCCTCCACTTCCCCGCCTCCAACAACGTCGCCGAGTACGAGGCCCTCATCAACGGCCTGCGCATCGCCATCGAGCTCGGGGTTCGACGCCTCGACGTGCGAGGGGACTCTCAGTTGGTGATCGACCAAGTGATGAAAGACTCGAGTTGCCACGATCCTAAGATGGAAGCGTACTGCAAGGAGGTCCGAAGGCTCGAGGACAAGTTCTATGGCCTCGAGCTCAACCACGTAGCCCGTCGGTACAACGAAGTTGCCGACGAGCTGGCCAAAATCGCGTCTACTCAAGGGACGGTCCCCCCCGACATCTTCTCGAGGGATCTGCACACACCATCCGTCGACCTAGGCTCGGGGGCTCCCTCCCTCGAGCGGGGGAGAGGTCATGGAGATCGACGGGGCCGCCGCGGCGCCAACCCCTCCGATGGATTGGCGCGTGCCTTACCTCGAGTACCTGACGCGAGGCGAACTCCCGGAAGACCGCACGAAAGCCCGTCGAGTAGCTCGACGTGCCAAAACCTATGTCCTATACGGGGATGGCCGCGAACTATATCGACGTAGCCCGTCGGGTGTACTTCAACGCTGCCTCACCCTCGAGGAGGGGAGGGCATTGCTGAAGGACCTACACTCGGGGGGCTTGTGGCCACCACGCGGCGCCGAGAACGCTGGTTGGAAGTGCCTTTCGACAGGGCTTCTACTGGCCGACGGCTGTCAACGACGCCACCAAACTCGTTCGATCCTTCCAGGGATGCCAATTCTACGCCAGGCAGACCCACCTACCCGCCCATGCTCTTCAGATGATACCCATAACCTGGCCGTTCGCAGTATGGGGGCTCGACATGGTCGGCCCCTTGAAAAGAACCAAGGGTGGGCACACTCACCTTCTTGTGGCTATCGACAAGTTCTCGAAGTGGATCGAGGCTCAACCCATCGCCAACATCCAGTCTCGGCAAGCCGTGCTATTCTTCACCGACATCATCCACCGCTTCGGGATCCCCAACGTCATCATCACCGACAATGGCACGTAGTTCATCGGCCAAAAGTTCCTGGACTTCTGTGACCACCACCACATCAGGGTGAATTGGTCCGCAGTTGCCCACCCTCGAACTAATGGTCAGGTCGAGCATGCCAACGGTATGGTTTTGCAGGGCCTCAAGCCAAGGATCTTCGACCGGCTGAACAGACATGGAAGGAGATGGGTCGACGAGCTTCCCGCCGTGCTATGGAGTCTCCGAAGGACACCGAGTCGAGCCACGGGGTTCTCCCCGTTCTTCTTGGTCTATGGGTCCGAGGCCGTCCTCCCCACTGACCTCGAGTACGGGTCCCCTCGACTGAAAGCCTACAGCGAGCAAGCCAACACGGTAGCCCGAGAGGACTCCCTCGACCAGCTCGAGGAAGCTTGTGACATGGCTCTCTTCAGGTCGGCTCAGTACCAGCAGACGCTGCAACGCTACCACGACAAAAACGTGCGCAAAAGGGACCTCAACGTCGGCGACCTCGTTCTGCGCCGTCGACAAAGCAACAAGGGGCGTCACAAGCTGACACCACCTTGGGAGGGACCCTTCATCGTGGCAGAGGTGCTGAAGCCCGGCACTTACAAACTGAAGAACGAGAAGGGCAAGATCTTCACCAACGCGTGGAACATCGAACAGCTACGTCGCTTCTATCCCTGAGGCTCCAGGGCCTTGTACATTTTTGCATTTATGTACAAATTCTCGAATGAATAAAATGTTCTCGAAACACATTTCACGTTCGTTCGTAGCTCGAAGGTAGCCTCGACTTTGCCCGGACAAAGTCGAGCTCCCCTCAGGGGCTGACAGGAGGGCACCCCCCTCCTAAGTCCCCGAAAAACCCGAACGTTTTTTCGAAACTCGACCCTCCCTCTCGATCTTCGCCTCGAGTACGCTTCATAACTAAGTAAAGGCGCCTCGAACTCCCTAAGGGTCGAGGGTGTCGTCGAGCCAGGGACTCACCTACGCCCCAGGGCTACGGTATCCCTGCTCGCCACCTCCCTTCCAGGGATAAGAGCGTGCGTCGAATACTTAGTTCACAAGCGTTGACCTAGGCAAAGAAAAGCAGAGAGAGCTCGAGAAGTAGAAATAACGAGACGAACCCGTCTATAGCGCTAAGGAAGCCTCGACTTTGCCTCAGCAAAGTCGAGCCTCCCTCGGGGGCTAATACGGGGGCACCCCCCCTAAGTCTCCGAAAAACTCGAACGTTTTTTCGAAACTCGACTCTCCCTCTCGTTCTTTCCCTCGAGTACGCTTCTGAACTAAGTAAAGGCGCCTCGAGCTCCCTAAGGGTTGAGGGTGTCGCCGAGCCAGGGACCCACCTACGCCCCAGGGCTACGGTATCCCCGCTCGCCACCCCCCTTCCAGGGATAAGAGCGTGCGTCGAACACTTAGTTCACAAGCGTCGACTCAGGCAAAGAAAAGCAGGGAAAGCTCAAAAAAACAAAATTAACTGCGTGCATCTCGATCAAAACGCATCATGTACAAAAAGCCCTCGGGGGCTTGGCATTGTATCAGTACAAAAGCCTAACTATTACATGGACCTTTTTGTCCAGATATGGCTCGTAGGCCCGGGACTACCCGTCGACACCTTCCGAGGGCTACTCATCCGCCGAGGGGATCACCTCGGGCTCGAAGAGCGACACCAGCAGGCCTCCAGGCACCTCTGCATGATCCATCAACTCCTGGCACTTCGCGTCGTTCTCTTCCTCGGTCAGATCCGGGTCGGTGGCGAACCCGTTGACAACGAGGTTGAGGTCCACGTCGTAAAGTGAGTTGACAACCGCGAGGGCCCGCTTCACGCCCACATGCAGGGCGGCTCGGACGTTCTCCGTCACCCCCCGCGTCATGGAGTAGAAGCGGCGCAGCAAGGAGTCCCCTCGAGCATCCCCCTCGACCTCCGGCTCCGGCTTGACCGAGAGGTCGTTGCAGAAGGTGTTGATGGCGGTCACGAGCGTCGCGTTGAGGTTCGCCTCGGTGCCAAGGAGGCCCTGAAGATTGTCCAGGTCCTTGTGGGTGCGGGCATTCTCCTTCGCAAGCTCTGCCGAGACAAGCACGCAACAGTCAAAACCCAACAAAAAGCAGAAAAAGGGTCGAGGCAGGACAGACTCTGCAACACCCGAAGCACTCACCTTGGGCCTGCACGTCCAAGGTGGAGTAGGCTTGCTCGGTCTCCTCGAGCAAGCGGCGGAAGTCGTCGAGGTCGGAGGACTGGTCCTTGACCTTGGCCTCGAGACCCTCGATGGTTTTGTTTGCGTCATCGAGGGCCCTCCTCTGGTTCATCGCCACCACGCCCAAGGAGATCGCGCGGGTCCGAGCCTTCTCCTCCGAGGTGGCCAGAGCGTCGCGCTCACGGGAGATGGCGTCGAGGTCTCCCCGAAGCCCTCGGATGTCTTCCCTCAGCCGGGCGGCCTCCTCCTTGACCTTGCGCTGGGCCTCGAGGGCAGCATCCCGCTCCCGCCTGACGGTGACGGTCGACCGAAGGGCGTCGTCGAGCTTCGCTTGCGCCGACGACAAGGCCTCCCAGGCTTCCTTCTGGATGGCCTCGTAGCCGGCCTTCGCGTGGGCGATCTTCGACTCGGCATCCTTCTGGATAGTCGCCGCCTCCGCCTTCGCGCGGGCGACCTCGTCCCTCACCTTGTCCAGCGAGGCGTGGAGGGTCGAGAGTTGTCCCTGTACCCAGAGAATGTACTGGGACTTCTCGTAGGACCTCACCCGCAGCGACTGACGAGGATAAAAATGGAGATCGTCAACAAACGGCAACCAGGCAGTTCAAAGTACAATCTAAGGTAGAACGGAACCTACCTCCATTCCCTCGCGTATGTCCGCGGCAGCGACCTCCGCAGCGCGACGTACCGAGTGTTCGAACAAGGCCCGATACTCCTCGACGTTCTCCCACCGTCGGAGCTCGGACTGGTCGTCGAGCGTGAGGAAAACCCGCTCAGGGTCTCGAGGGTCCGCCACCTCGAGAACCTCCTGGCCCCAGGACACGCTGCGGGCGGCGATCCTCTGCTCCATCGTCCCCGTGATGCCATCGCGCAGGTCCCCCCTCCTCGATAAGCGGAAAGGGGCGAGGCTTCTTCCTCTGGGCCACCTCGCGAGGACGTCGACGGCCCCACCAAGCCGTCGCCACCGGTAGAAGGAGATCCCGGCCAATAGGACGGCCCTGCGCAGTGAAGGATTCGAAAAAGTAAATACCCAGCAAGGCGAACCCACCGCATCTCGAGCGAGTCGAAGTGTAACTTACCTCGAGACGGCGGCCCCCCAACCTCGAGGGGAGGCTGAGTCACCTCCGGCTCCGCCCGAGGAGCCACGATGATGGCCATTTCCGCCGGGTCCACCAACTCGGCCACCATCTCGTCCACCTGGGCGGGGGTGGACTCCATCAGCA
This sequence comes from Microstegium vimineum, assembly GCA_022036555.1. Lineage (NCBI taxonomy): Eukaryota > Viridiplantae > Streptophyta > Magnoliopsida > Poales > Poaceae > Microstegium > Microstegium vimineum. The sequence continues at coordinate 15,069,350 of CM039139.1, forward strand.
TCCCGCCCTACGCCGGCGCGGGCGTTCCCTCGGCGCGATCGACCGGACCCCCCTCTTCGAGCCCCAGCGTCGTCGAGGGACCCTCGGGCGCGGCGGTAGTTGTACCCCCGCGCTCGAGCTGGAGTCGAGCCTCCAGCGCAGCTAGGCCCTCGGGCCAACGCCTCGGCGTTGGGTGAGCCAGAGCCTCCCCCTCGTTCGCAGGGGCCTGGGGCCTGGCCACCTCCACCACCTCGGCCGCGATCGCTGTCGGCAGAAGCTCCGCGCCCCCCGGGGGCGCCAGATACGACTTCTTCCGACGGCCGCGCGGGCGCCACGACCGTCGCTTCGGCGACCACCGCCGGCGAGCTCGCCTCCATCGCCGTCTGAGCAGATGCCGAGGCCCCCTGCGCGTCCCCCTGCGCCGCCACCTCCTGGGCCATGGCCGCCCGTGCCGCCTCGGGGGAAACCGTCGAAGGGGGCGGGGCGGCGGGACCGACCTCGGTGGCTGCTTGGACCGCAGCCCCCGTCTTCAGCTTTTTGGCGGGGGCAGGGGGCGCGGCTCCCTGCCGGCGCTTCGACCTGAAAAAGAGACACGTGTGCAACGATAAGCACGGGTCGTTATCAACAAAAGGAAAATACAGACAACGCCTATCAAAGCTACTTACCCCCTCGGAGCCCGGCGCTTCGGCCCGGTGACCGTCGGGCTGGTCGAGCTCTTGAGCGCCACCACCTGGGGAGCGGGGGCCGAGGCGGCTCTCGGCACCTTCTCCCGGGTAGGGGCCGGCGGCGCCACTGTCGACTCTTTACCGGCCCCCACCTGCGCCGACGGGCCCGGCACCCGTGCGCTCGACACGGCAGGCTTCGGGGGCTCGCTCGATCGACCCCTCTCCACCAGTAGCAATGGCCGCCTGTTCAGGCGCCGTCTCCTCCTCCTCCTCCTCCTCCAGATCGCTCCAGTTCGTCTCCTCCTCCTCGTTGTCCTCCTCTTCCGAGGGCGACAACTCCTCCTCGATGCCCAACCGCCTCTGTTGGGCTCGTCGCTGATCTCTCAGCTCTTTCTCCCGAGCCTTCTTGGCCGTCTTCGCCTTGGCCTTGTCCTTGTCGGCCTTCTGCTTCTGCGCGCGGAGGCGGTTCGCCTCCTTCGTGGCCCGGCCCTCCTTCACCGGCGGAGGCGAGGGTTTGTAGGACACCCTCCCCTGCGGAACGCAAGGCAGTTAGAGCACGGGCGGAGAAGACGGAAGGGACGAGAGCGAGGACTCTAACCGCAGGAAAGGACGTTACCAGCTCAAAGAAGCCCTCGTTCGGCTTCATGGGGATCTTCGCGACGTTCTTGGGGTCGAACCCCCCCCCCCCCCCCCCCCCGCGAAGAAGCGGCGGACGCGGCCGACCACCCGGTCCAGGGCCAGTTCTTCTTCGACGAAGCGGCAGCCCGAGAGATCGACCCCCAGACCCATCTCTTCGATGCGGAGGGGTCGAGCCATCAGCGGCAGAACCCGACGTCGGTGGAACGCCGACACAACGATCTCCGCGGTAAGCCCCTTCTCCTTCAGACGCTTGAGTGCGTCCACCAAGTCGTCGAGGCGCTTCTGCTTGTCCGTCGGGACGCCATATCCCCAGCGGTCGGGCTCGGCATCGAGTGTCCTCCCGGTGTATGCTGGGAGCAGATCGTCGTCGTTCCGCAGGTAGAAACCATCCGGAGTGCCATCCGGAGTGGCTCGAGGACGGGTTCGCCGGGAGCCAGAACTTCGGCCGCTTGATGGAGATGCTGCAGCACCCAGCTCTGACCTTCCGGCGGGTGCCCTTGTTGACCGAGGCATACAAGATGCTGGCCTTGAAGATGTGGAGCCACAGCTCCCAATGGGGCTCAATCCCTAGGTAGCCTTCACACACCGCGGCAAAGACCGCCGCCTGGCTGACGTCGTTGGGGGTGAGGTGCTGGAGCTCCACTTCGTAGTGGTAGAGGAGCGCGCGCAGAAAGCGGCTGGGTGGGGCACCCAGTCCCGCCCGGTGGAAGACCTCAAACGACACCACGTACCCCTTCGACGGGTTGGGCTCGGCGTGGTCCCGCGGCGGAGCTATCCACTCCGGCCTCTCCGCCGTGGTAATGGGACGGAGAAGACCACTCTCCACCAACCCCATCAGATACGACTGACGGATCGAGGAGGCGGGCCAGTCATCGGCGCCGACGAGCTGGAAAGCGGCCGTGGGGACGGTGGTTTGCTCGGACTTGGCGGCGGATGGTACGTTTCCTATCTTTCCCTTTCTCTCTCGCTCGCACAGAGTTCCTGCTCACGGGACGCCTGAGGCAGAGGCGGAGGGAAGAAGGCAAGGAAGGCGAAGGCAAGGAGGCGGGGAAGGAAAGTGCGCGGAAAAAGCACCAGACCCCTCACCTTCACTACTTATACGCGGGAGGCCAACGGACGGATCCGGCAACAGGCAAGAGAATCTCCGCATTTAATTCGCCTGTACTCTCCTCCTCGTATTCCCTCCAGGATAAGGCGTCCCGTCCCATCATCGGGCTCCGCACCGCACTTCGCCCCGCAATCGCACTGTTGCGCCGAACGGACACCGCCTAAAAAGGCGCGCGGCCGGAAACGTCGTCTTCGAGGGTAAGGAATCTTGAGGCAGCGAGAGCTGGCCCTCGAAAGAGGGTTCGACAGCTACCCTCGAGTACCCGAGGCCAGAAATGACCTCGGGTTAGGACCTCGGTCCACCCCCAAATCTCGAGGGGACAAAGGCCGGCCTACGAACGGGCTCGATAGCCCCCCTCGAGTACCCGAGGCCTGATAAGGCCTCGGGTCCTCAACTGCAGTTCGTTCCATGGCCTCGAAGGGGTAAAGGCTGGCCCGTCCAGGGGTTCGACAGCCTCCCTCGAGAGCTCCGACACAGGTATGTCCCCAAGTTCAATACAACAACCACCTGCTTTTCCCCTCGGCGGTCCACAAGGTCGGACTCCTCCTCCTGAGGATAGCATTGGATGACGAACCATCCGTCAAATCTTGAGGGAGCGAAGGCTGGCCCTTACATAGGGTTCAACAGCCGCCCTCGAGTACCTGAGGTCAGGAAGGACCCATGGTTAACGGACTCCGGTCCACCCCCAAATCTTGAGGGAGCGAAGGCTGGCTCCACGAACGGAGTTCGACAGCCGCCCTCGAGTACACGAGTCAGGGATGTCCCGGTAGCTCGAGAACGAACTCTCGAGGCTCCCTGGGACATATCCGAGGCATACCTAGGAACACCTAAGGATCCCTACGCTGGGAGGCATCGAGCCACCAACTCCTATCGAATGGGGTTGGCACCTTGGTGGTCCACATGGTCGTGCTTAGCGAGCCGTACGGCTTGCTTAACAATGAGAACGCCTCCGGGCCACTAGTCGGCCCCTATCGAACGAGGTCGAGTTCTCACTCGGATTTTTACCCGCACAGGGCACCATTTCTGATGGACTCATGCCCGAGAATAGCTCACCGAGGACTTCGGGCTCGTCCTAATGAGGATAGCGTGATGCTCTTCACCCCCACAATCCGAACGAAAGGATTCGTGGGAAGGCTGCTATGAGGTAGTGAAGGCCTAGCCATTCGAGGGCTCGAGGGCCCGACTACGCACGGCACCCTCGACGAAAGAGGGTCGAAAAACTCGTAACCTGGTAGACAGAGTCGACCTCTCGGGCGGGGCGTTCTGACTCCAGTGGTGCTCGAGGGAGCGAAGGCTAGCCCTCGGTAGGGTTCGACAGACGCCCTCGAACACTTCTCTTTTCAGGAAAAGGAATGGAATCGACCCCTCGACAGAGTGCCGCGTCTCCAGGTATCCTTAAAATACCCCACTATACAACACATTTTAGCCCCCAGAGGAGTTCTTAATCACTCCTCTGGGGCCTCGGGGGCTACCCCCGCGGGGTGCGCTCGCGCGCACCCCGCGGAGAATCGGATTTCTCACTAACCCTGCAGGCCAAGGACAAAACCTCCGGGCAATCCTTACTCCCTCCGAGAAACGCATATCATAGCCCCCAGAGGAGTTCTAAATCACTCCTCTGGGGCCTCAGGAGCTACTGTCGGGTACGAAGGTAAGGGGTACCCTAAACCCTTCGATAAATTAACGCTAAACATAGCAACCATTTTTAAGGCAAGGATCAGCCCACTAGTCGGTGAGACGCGGCCCATCAATCGAGGGCCCCCCTCTACACCAACTGCGGCAACAAGCCACGGGCCGGATCCACCTCGACGACGGACGAGGGGACGAGCGAACGACCCCCAGCTCCACCTCGACGACGGACGAGGGGACGAGCGAACGACCCCCAGCTCCACCTCGACGACGGACGAGGGGACGAGGGAACGACCCCCAGCTCCACCCCGACGACGGACGAGGGGACGAGCGAATGACCCCCAGCTCCACCTCGACGACGGACGAGGGGACGAGCGAACGACCCCCAGCTCCACCTCGAGGACGGACGAGGGGACGAGCGAACGACCCCCAGCTCCACCTCGACGACGGACGAGGGGACGAGCGAACGACCCCCAGCTCCACCTCGACGACGGACGAGGGGTCGAACGATCGACCCCCCGACCTCTACCTCGACTTCGACCTCTCCGACCCCGTCGACGCCTCGACCTCCCCCTCCACCGGGGGTCAAGCGGACAACCCTCGGACGAGGGGGTCGATTAACCCAACTGCTCCGGCATGGGTTAAAGTGAACCCACCTAACAACATGGGCGCCCGCGTCCGCTGTCAAATCCGCCAACTCCCCGTCCAGTCCCCGATTCCTGTCAACTGTGCCGCCACTGTTGCCACTACGCGAGCACGGACTCCAACAGTACCCCTCGGAAAGTGAACAGTGCGACCCTCGACGACGACTTCGGGAATGCGATGGAGTCACACAGGGCTCGACCCCCTCCCTCGATCGGGGGGCTCGACCCCCTCCTCTTCAACAACTCCGGTACGGAAGCCGTCCCATCCGCCCCGTCCCGCTTCGGCCGTGGGACTCGTGCCCGCCTGCGGACACTGCACTGCGACGACTTTTACTGCCGCCACGACCAGGGATGCCAGAAGGACGGGAAGGCCATGCCGCCATATTGCTCAACGTCTCTCCGCCAACACTGTGCCGCGGATACGCCGCCCATACTACTACAGTTAGGGCCCTGTACCCTCGGACCTCCCTTAGTCTATAAAAGGGGACGCCGAGGTAGAGTATAGGGGACTTCTTCTGGGGACTCTCTAGGTCGGACGATCGGACTTTCGTTCCCAGGAACCCTAGTCCAGACTCTGACACTCCACACTCCACACACCCCGCCACTCGATCGACCCCTCGGGTGGCCGACTCCGTGTAACACAGCTTGTACCCCCCTGTACGAGCACGCTTTGGGCGCGAGATAATACAAGTCATCCTCCCCCCGCTGGACGTAGGGCCTTCTTTCCCGAACCAGGATAAATCTTGTGACCATCTTGCATCACGTCTGAGAGAGGGAGCACGCAATATACAAATTTACTTGTTGGTGTTCTTGACCCCCGGGTCATAACACCGACAACCAGCACTGCTCCTCTTAGGCTAGCAGTGCCGGCCTGTTGCTGACAGCAAGTTGCTAAGTGATTTTAAAGAGGCCTATTCACCCCCCCCTCTAGGCTAATCAGGTCCTTACAAGTGGTATCAGAGTCTGGTTACCTCAAGAAGCACTTAACCGTGTGAGGTAATGGCCGAAGAGGGAAATGTTGTGATGGTTGATCCCAAGAAGGTGGACTTGCATGAGACCTCAAGCAGCGATGAGAGCGCTGACACGAACAAGTACCAGACCACTGCTGGTATATCCGCTGGAGAGATTGCAAGAAGAAAAGAAGCTAAAAGATTGAGAAGAGAAGGCAAGAAATTGCAAAAAGAAGAAAAAACTATCAATGAAGCCAAAAGCTTGAAGCTTGCTGAGAAGCTCCATAGAAGAGAAGTAAGAGCACTCAAGAAGGAGCTCAAGGTGAAGGAGGAGGAGCTAATGAAGAGCAAAGCACAAGCCTCTCAAGTGGAGGTTGAATCAAGTAGCTCCGACGGAGATGATGATGAATCATACCATGCCTCCAAGATTGTGAAGAAGGATGAGAAGAAGAAGAAGGCTAACGGCAGCAAGAAATACTCCGCCATATCCTTTGATTATTCATCCATTTTTAAGCATGAGCATAAACCTCTATTTCATGTTCCCGCCGGCAAGTTGCCTCATTTCGATGGGACCAACTTTGCTAAGTGGAAACACTTGATGAAATCTTATCTTGTAGGTCTTCACCCTAGTGCTTGGGAGATTGTTCACAAAGGATGTGATCCTCCGGTTAATCCCACAATCCCCACCACCACCGAGCTCCGTTGCATACAACTCAATGCACAAGCAACTAGTGTGTTACTAAGTGCATTGGATGGTGATGAGTACAACAAGGTGATGGGCTTGGAAGTTTCCAAGGAAATATGGGATACCTTGCACCTTGCACATGAAGGTGTGAGCAAAGTGAGGCAATCCAAGATCGACCTATTGATGGCCAAGCTCAATCGGTTTGTGATCAATGAAGGTGAAGGGCCACAAGAAATGTTTGATAGATTGATGACCATTGTTGGCAAGATTAAAGGCCTTGGTGGAGAAGAAGTCAATGACCACAAGGTTGTCAAAATCATGCTTGAAGCCTACTCCCTAAGAAATAAAACCGTGGTGACATTGATTAGAGACAAGAAGAAGTTCGAGTACTTCACACCAAGTGATGTGCTTGAAGGATCATCACTTTTGATCTACAAAGAGAAGAAGCACAAGAAAGGAAGAAGCTTGGAGAGATGCAAGCAAGGTTGGAGGGCATGAAGATCAAGGATGTGGCTCTCAAGGCAAACAAGAGCACAAGGAAATCAGCCCTAGCTGTTCCAAAAACAGCAAGCAAGCTACTTCAAGCAAAGCTCAAGCTACCAAGGCCATCAAGCATCAACCCGAAGTTCCAACGTCAAGTGATGGTGAAAGTGAAGATGAGCAAGCCAAAAACATTGATGACATGGCTCTATTCATAAGAAGATTCAACAAAGGCCTAATAAAGAATGGGTACAAGCTCATGAAGAGAAGGTTCCCCAACAAGAAGTCAAAGACTTGCTACAAGTGTGGTAGCACTGAACACTTCATTGCCGATTGCCCAAATAAGGAGAAAGACAACAAATTTGGCAAAGGAAAGAGGGAAGACAAGGGTGACCACAAGAAGAGCAAGAGATTTATGGGTGAAGCACACATTGGGCATGAGTGGGACTCATCGGAGGAGACCACAAGTGAGGATGAGGAGATGGCAACAATTGCAATTCACAAGCCATCTACTTAATCAAGGCTCTTCAACAGCATGTCCTATGATGATGAAGTATCCCCTCACATTTGTCTCATGGCAAAGGGTGAGAAGGTAAAATCAAAACTGAAACCCATAACTCCCCCCAAAGACATCTCTAGTAGTGATTCTAGTGATTGCTCTAGTGATGACGAATCTAGTGATGAAGAAATCAATGAAATAACTAAAAATATGGATGTCAAGACCAAAATCTTTATTGCTAATCTAATGGATGAATTAGAGGCAACCAAGGAAGAGCTAGCATCTAGAGAAAAGACTCTTATTAAACAAGAGGATCTCTACATTGCTAGTGAGGAAGCCCTTGTATTAGAAAGGAGTGAGGTGAGCTCTTTGACCAAGGCTTTGGCCAAGGAAAAAGAATCTCATGCTCTCACTAAGGAGTATAGTGAACTCAAGCAAAAGCATTGTGGCTTAAGTGAAAAGCATCAAGAGCTTGAGGCACAATACTCTCTTCTTTGGGAGAGAAACTCACATCTCACTAAGGCAAATGATGCATCTTCTCCATCCACTAGCCAAGGTTGTGGAAAATGCTATAATATTGATATGAATGCCTATTCCACAAACCTTGCCAATATGGAGGCCATGAAGAAAGAGATAGCAGGCTCAACCATGTCATCTCAACCTCAAAGAAAAATGACAAAGACAAAGTTGAGCCAAAGAAGATCCAATACAAGGATGGAAGGCATCAATCAATCAAAGATGGGCTTGGACACACTCAAGGTGGCAAAACCAATGGTAAAAAATAGTCAAAGGCATTGAGTGTGTCAAGTTTGAGAAGAAGGGAAGCATTGGTGCAGATAAGCCTGCACAGACAGCAGCTCTGCTAGACCACAAGCCGGCAGTGCCGCTCCCAAGAAAGGGAAGGCTACTATTGCTTCACCTGATCAAGCTAAAGCCCAAGTCCATGCCAAGAGGATGCCATAGCAAAAGCAGGTTTCTCAGAAACCCAAGGACTCAATCTGGGTGGCCAAAAACAAGTTTGCCCATCAACCCAAGACAAGGTCACCTCATGGAAGTTTGTCCTCATGCTATGTGTTGAAGTGCAATGACCGTGGTAAAGTCATTGTTGAATTCGTAGGTGATGAGAAACATGATAAAAGAAGCATGAACATTTGGGTTCCAAAGATTGTTGTGACTAACATGCAAGGCCCCAAAATTGATTGGGGACCTAAATCTAGGAACTAATTTGTTTTGTAGGCATACTCCTCCGGTGGATCAAGTTGGGTGCTTGATAGTGGATGTACAAATCATATGACCGAAGAAAGGAGTATGTTCTCATCATATTCCCCAACTTCAAATGCAAGTGAGAATATCATCTTTGGTGACAACTCCAAAGGAGAAGTGATTGGACTTGGTAAAGTTGCTATTACTCTTGATCATTCCATCTCAAATGTATTACATGTGAATTCGTTGAGTTACAACTTGTTGTCCGTTTCTCAATTGTGTGAGATGAGCTTCAATTGTCTATTTACGGATAAGGGTGTGGAAGTCTTTAAGAGGGAGGATTCCTCTATTGTCTTTACGGGTCGTTTGAAGGACAAGCTCTACCTAGTTGATTTCAACAAAAGTAAAGCTAAGCTTGAGACTTGTTTAGTGGCAAAATCTAGCATGGGTTGGCTATGGCATCGCCGACTAGCCCATGTTGGGATGAGGAACTTGGCCAAACTCCTAAAATATGAACACATTCTTGGACTAACCAATGTTCATTTTGAGAAGGATAGAATTTGTAGCGCTTGCCAAGCCGGAAAGCAAGTAGGTGCACCTCACCCATACAAGAGCATTGTCTCCACCAAGCAACCATTGGAGCTAATTCACATGGATCTCTTTGGACCAGTGGCCTACATAAGCATTGGCGGTAACAAACATGGTTTAGTTATTATTGATGACTTTACTTGTTTCACTTGGGTGTTTTTCATGTATGGTAAGGCACAAGTGCAAGATAAGGTGAAAACCTTCATTAGAAGAGCACAAAGAGAATTCGGTTTCCAAATCAAGAAAGTTCGAAGTGACAATGGAACCGAATTCAAGAACACTCAAGTGGAAGAGTTCCTTGAGGATGAGGGCATCAAGCATGAGTTTTTAGTTCCATACACTCCTCAACAAAATGGTGTAGTAGAGAGGAAGAACCGGACACTCATTGACATGGCAAGGACAATGCTAGATGAGTACAAGACTTCGGATATCTTTTGGGCCGAAGCCGTCAACACCGCTTGCCATGCCATCAACCGGCTCTATCTACACAAGATCTTGAAGAAGACCTCATATGAACTCCTAACCGGTAACAAACCAAAGATGTCATACTTTAGAGTTTTTGGGTGCAAGTGTTTCATACTTAACAAGAAACCCAAAACCTCTAAGTTTGCACCTAAAGTTGACGAAGGTTTTCTTCTTGGTTATGGATCAAATGAGCATGCCTATCGTGTATTCAACAAGACCTTAGGGAAAATTGAAATCGCGATAGACGTGACATTTGATGAATCTAACGGCTCTCAAATAGAGCAAATTGATCAAGTGATTGTAGGTAATGAGGAACCACCATGTGAAGCAATCAACAACATGGCCATTGGTGACATCAGGCCACAAGAAGTACAGGCCACAGAAGTGGAACCTCAAGATGGTGATGCTACTGCCCCAAGATTGGAAGAAGATGGGCCAGCAGTACTCCTTGGTCAGGGCTCTGCCCCTGAGGCCGGCACTGTCGGGCCAGAGACCGGCACTGCCGGCCCCAGCAGACAGGAAGCAGTCAGCCCCTCACCTGCTACTCCAAGGAACCTACAACCTATCTTTGAAGAGCATGATTATGATGACCAAGCTGAACAATAAGAAGCCACAAAATACCCAAGATTGAGGCAAACAATTCAAAAGGATCATCTCGTCGACAATATACTTGGGAGTCTCCGAAAGGGGGTAACTACTCGTTCACATTTGGAAAAATTTTGTCAATTTTACTCTTGTCTCCTCTTTGGAACCTCTCAAGGTTGAGCAATCTCTAGATGATCCGGATTGGGTGATGGCTATGCAAGAAGAGCTCAACAACGTCGAGCGAAATCAAGTTTGGTCCTTGGTGGAAAGACCCAACACTAATGTGATTGGAACCAAGTGGGTCTTCCGCAACAAGCAAAATACAAGGCATGGTGACAAGGAACAAGGCAAGATTGGTGGCTTAAGGCTTTACTCAAGTGGAGGGCTTGGACTTTGAAGAAACATATGCACCGGTGGCTAGACTTGAAGCAATTCGAATGCTTCTAGCCTATGCTGCCCATCATGACTTCAAGCTTCAACAAATGGATGTGAAGAGTGCATTCCTCAACGGCCCTATCCAAGAATTGGTGTATGTTGAGCAGCCACCGGGTTTTGAAGATCTCAAGTTCCCTCATCATGTCTTCAAGCTCCATAAGGCACTCTATGGGCTTAAGAAAGCACCAAGAGCATGGTATGAATGCCTTAAGGAATTTCTACTCAAACAATGCTTTGAAATAGGCAAAGCGTATCCTACTCTCTTCACTCATAAAGTCAATAATGATATCTTTGTGTGCCAAATATATGTCGATGACATAATATTTGGTAGTACTAACCAATCCTTTTGTGATGAGTTTAGTAGGATCATGACTAAGAGATTTGAGATGTCTATGATGGGTGAGCTAAAGTTCTTCCTCGGTTTTCAAATCAAGCAACTCAAGGAAGGGACTTTTCTATGCCAAACTAAGTACACCCATGATATGTTGAGAAAGTTTGACATGGTGAATGCAAATCCAATCAAGACTCCCATGCCAACTAATGGACATCTTGATCTTGATGAAGGAGGGATATCCGTGGACATAAAGGTATATCGTTCCATGATCGGCTCTCTCCTTTACTTATGTGCATCTAGGCCGGACATAATGCTTAGTGTGTGCATGTGTGCTAGATTTCAAGCTAACCCGAAAGAGTGCCACTTAGTGGCTGTTAAGAGAATCTTGAGATATCTAGTTTTAACTCCTAACCTTGGCTTATGGTATCCTAAGGGCTCTAAGTTCTATCTACTTGGGTATTCGGATTCCGATTACGCCGGTTGCAAAGTAGACCGAAAAAGCACTTCGGGGACGTGTCAATTCCTTGGACGGTCCCTAGTGTCTTGGAGTTCTAAGAAGCAAAATTGTGTAGCCCTTTCCACCGCCGAGGCCGAGTATGTTGCAGCCGGTGCATGTTGTGCTCAACTACTTTGGATGAGGCAAACCTTAAAAGATTTCAGATGTCAATTCACCAAGGTGCC